>PTFA01000265.1:174313-184551 GCA_003342895.1 Casuarius casuarius
CGGGGTGCCGGGGGCGGCGGGCAGCGGGCCGGCCTCGCCGCGGGGCCGGCGGCTGTCGGCAGCGCTGGCAGCGCTGGAGGAGCTGAGCGAGGACAGCCCGGAGGAGGGGGCACCCGCCGGCGAGCCCCGCGTGCCGCCGGTGCTGCTGCAGCTGCTGGAGGACTCCATCGAGTGCTGAGCCCCGCGCGGCACGGCGCGGCACGGCACGGTGGCGGGTCCCCGCGGCTCGGGGACACTCGGGGGGCTCCGGCTGTGCTCGGGGCTGCAGGCGCTGTTGGAAACGCCCCAGGCGCGAGCAGCAATAAACCACCGCAGGGACCGTCCCCTGGCGCAGAGCCGTCCATGGGGGGACCTGGCGGCAGGAGGCGCTGGCACGGCCCAGTCCCTGCTGGCTGGGGGGCACTGGGATGCACTGGGGCACACTGGGATGCACTGGGAGTGTCGCAGCACCCAGTGCTGCTTGCTGGGGGGCACTGAGATGCACTGGGACACGCTGGGATTCATGGGGGGTGTCACAACCCCCAGTCCTGCTTGCTGGGGGGTACTGGGACACACTGGGATGCACTGGGGGGTGTCGTGGCCCCCAGTCCTGCTTGCTGGGAGGCACTGGGATGCACTGGGACACACTGGGATGCAGTGGGGGTGTCATGGCCTCCAGCCCTGCTTGCTGGGGGGCACTGGGATGCCCTGGGGGATGGACTGGGATGCACTGGAGGTGTCAGCCCCCAGTCCTGCTTGCTGGGGGGCACTGGGATGCACTGGGACACACTGGGATGCACTGGGGGTGTCACAGTCCCAGCCCTGGTTGTTCAGGGGGGCACTGGGACATGCTGGGATGCACTGGGTGTGTCACAGCCCCCATTCCTGCTTGTTGGGGGGGCACTGGGGTGCACTGGGACACACTGGGATGCACTGGGGGTGCCACAGCCCCCAGTCCTGCTTGTTGGGGGGGCACTGGGATGCACTGGGGGTGCCACAGACCCCAGTCCTGCTTGCTGGGGGGCAGTGGGATGCACTGGGATCACTGGGGGTGTCACAGCCCCAGCCCTGGCTGTCTGGAGGGGCACCAGGATGCACTGGGACACACTGGGATGCACTGGGGGTGTCACAGCCCCCAATCCCACTCATCTGGGGGAGCACTGGGATGCTCTTGGGGTGCCACAGCCCCCAGCTGCATTCCCCTGGAGGGGGGGCACTGGGGGTGCCACAGCCCCCAGCCCTGCTCACCTGCCGGGTGGGCACTGCAATGCACTGGGACGGGGGGCAAGGGGAGGTGTCACAGCCCCCAGCCCTGCAAAACCGGGGGGCACTGGGATGCACGCACGACAGCTGCCACCGGGGCGCGGGATGGCCATGTCCCACCTGGGGACTGCGGCACCACCTGGCATGGCCGGACCGGGGCCGGGGCCGGAATCGGGGCCAGAGCCAGCGCTGCTCTAGAAACCAGCTCATGTTTATTGGGGCAAAAACACCGGCGCGGTGCTGCTGCCGCCGTGGCCGGGCTCCCGGGGTGGCGGGGCCGCGGGCCAGCGTGCCGCGCCGTGCCGTGCTGTGCCGTGCCGGTGTGGCCCTCCATGCAGGGGAGGCCCTCCACGACCAGGGAGGGCTCCCGGGGTGGCCGGTGGGGCAGGCGGCTGGGTGCTTGGGGCTGCCCCCATCTTCCTGGGCCCTTGGGGCAGTCTGGAGGTGGCGGCTGCTCTCACACATCCCCCCGGACCCTGCTGGGGTGTCTCCAGGGGCTCCCGAACCAAGAGGGCCCATCCCGGAGCCTTTCCCCATTCCTGTCCCCAGCCCTTTCTCCATCCCTGGGCCTGGCCCCATCCGCATCTCCATTTCCATCCCTGGCCTCATCCCTACCTCTGTCCCTGTCCCCATTTCCATCCCTGTCCTCAGTCCCATCTCATCTCTGTCCCTGTTCTCATCTCCATCCCCACCTCCATCGCTGTCCCCACCCCTGTCCCCGTCCCTATGCCCATCCTCCATCCCCCATCCCACGTCCCCCCATCCCTGTGTCCTGGGGTGATGCTGCTGGGTCTCCCCCCCGCCCAGGGCACCGTGGGTCCCCCTCTGCCATGCTCGGGTGCTGCCCCCCACCGCGGCCGTACAGGGTGGAGGTCAGAGGGTGCCGGCGACCCAGGTCCAGCTGCGCTGCGCTCTGCTCTACACCAGCCCCAGCCGGGATCTGTGGAAGACCTTCTTGCCAACGTTGATGCCGAAGACCAGGGAGGACTCGCGCTTCAGGAAGGCCTGGTGGGATGAGGGGACACTGAGGCAGGCTCTGCCCCTCGCCAGCCCCGTGGACAGCACCCGGGGGTGCCTGAGCACCCTCTCATCCCCGCATCCACCTCTGGGCTGACCGCTGCGGCCGCCGGCTGCACCCCTACCGGAGCACCAACCACGGGAGCCGCGCACCCATCAGCACTGCGATGGGGCTGCTTGTCCCAGCCAGGGCACCCGGTGTCCCCGCTGCCTGATGTCGCACATGCTGCGGTTGTGGCCTGTGGGGGGAAAATGGGGGGGTCAAGGACACGAGGCATGGAGGGGCTGGCACCCACGGGGTCCTGCCACAGCCGGGAACACAAGGGAGCTGGCACCACCAGAATCCCACCACGGGGTGGGGACACAAAGGATCTCCTGCACCCCCAGGGTCCCAGCATTGCTGGGGACACGAAGGAGCTCTTGCACCCCTGGGGTCCCACCACAGCCGGGGACACGGTGACGAGGGAGGGAACCAGGAGTCGGTTGCCGACAGCAACAGCCACCCCCTATCCTGTGTGTGCATGGGGGGGTTGATACCCCCGAGGGGGGTTGGAATGGCCCCCGGCACCATGGAGCAGTGTGTGTGTGTGTGTGGGGGGAGTCACAATAACCCCCTGAAAGTGAGGGGTGCACGGGAGCCGCAAGATGGTGGCCGGGGGGGGGGCCTGTATCTCCATGGCAACAGCCCCCATGGCCTCAAGATGGTGGCTGGGGGGGGCATCGTCTCCATGGTGACAGCCCATGGGGCCAGGATGGCAGCTGGGGGCTGGGGTGACAGCCTTTGGTCCTGTTCCCTGACCCACAGGGCTGCAAGATGGTGGCTGGGGGGCTCCATGTCCACGGTGATGGTCCCCAGGGCCCCAAGATGGCTACCAGGAGGCTCTGTCTCTATGGTGACAGCACCAGGGCCCCAGGATGGTGGTTGGGGGGGGGGCCATCTCCACAGTGATGGCCCCCAAGGCCCCAAGATGGCAGCTGGGGGGGCTCCATCTCCATGGTGATGCCCCCAAGGCCCCAAGATGGTGGCTGGGGGGCTCCATCTCCATGGCGATGGCCTCTAGGGCCCCGAGATGGTGGCTGAGGGGCTCCAGGGCCCCAAGATGGCGTCTGGGAGGCTCCATCTCCATGGTGATGGCTTCTAGGGCCCCAAGATGGCATCCGGGGGTGGCTCTGTCTCCACGGTGATGGCCCCCAAAGCCCCAAGATGGCGGCCGGGGGGCTCCATCTCCATGGCGACGGCGCCAGGCCCCCCGCCCGGGCTGCCAGAGCGCTGGGTCAGGGGCGCAGGCAGCACAGGCCCTGGGGCCGCGGCGTCCCCCCCGGCGCCCCGCGCCCATCTGCCGTGACGGCAGCATGGTGCCCAGCTCAGGCAGAGCGTGGCCGGCCAGTAAGCAGAGGGGTGGGGGCTGCTTGGGGTCGGACCCCCCCCCACCTCCCCAAACTTTGGGGTCTTTGGGGCACAGTGGGGCGTGGGGGGGCATCCCCGGGGGTGCTCAGCCCTCCGCTTCCCCCAGCGCAGGCCCGAAGGTGGCGGCAGGTGACGCTGGCCCTGCTGGCCGGCTGCCTGCTCCTGCTGCCGCCTCTGCTGATGCTCGTCGGCAGGCGTGCGTACCGCTGGCGTGGGGCGGCGTGGGGCGGCGTGGGACCCCCGGGGTCCGGCCCGCAGGGCACCAGGAGCCCCACGCGCGTCCCCAGCCCAGGAGGAGACCCCCCAGCCCGGAGCGGTGAGAAAATCACCCCCTTAATCCCTGTCCATGCCAGCTCCCGCCGGCAGGGCGGGGGGCACAAGCCGTGGGGCTGCCCCCCACGGGGCTCAGCCCCACCTCGGCCGCGAGGGGTGGCAGCCCGCTGCGTCCCCGTCCCCCGCCCCGTGCTTTTCAGATTTCTTCACCCCCTTCGTCCCGAGGAAGCGGGCGGCGACGCCGCGCGCGCAGAACGCCAAGCTCAACGACTCGGTGCTGGAGCTGCGGATAGGCAAAGGTGGGCGAGGGCGGGGGGGCTGCACGGGGGGCCCTGTGCGTGCACATGCGCTCGTGCAAGCGCACACACGCTTGTGCATGCACATGCATGCTTGCTGCGTCGCGTGGGTCCGGAAAACCCCCAGTAACGTGGCACTGGGTTTGGGTCCCCAGGCAGCAAGTGTCTCCCGTGCCCGGAGGAGTGGCGGCAGCGCGGTGACACCTGCTATCACGTCTCCAGCCAGCCGCAGCCGTGGAGCAAGTGCGTGCGCTACTGCACGAAGCGGGGCGCCAGGCTCCTGCAGATGGACTCGCAGATAGAAACGGTGACTTCTGGGCCCCCCCAGGAGCGGACCTGTGGGGAAAAGAGGTCTAGGAGCCCAAAGGGGACGTGGGTGCCTTGGTCGGTCCCACGGGGCCACCGCGGCAGGACTCCCGCACTGCGGCCTCGTGGCACCCTGCCTGGCAGGGCTGTGGAGGGGTGCTGGGGGGGGGCATGGGGGGGGGCGTCCCTGCTCACCACCCACCTCCCTCCTGCAGGAGTTCATCAAAATACAGATGCAGAGGCATGGGGAGATCGCCGACCTGCCGCTCCGGTTGTCCCTGCCCCACTGGCTGGGCCTGTCCTACAACATCACCTGCAAGCTCTGGTGCTGGCTGGATGGCACCGTTTTCCCAGTAACACGGTAAGGGGCTTCCTCTGCCACCTGCGGAGGCTCCCACCCCACTCCCAGGGGCCACAAACCCCCCCGGGCCATGTGCTCCTGCCTGTCCCCTGCTGAGGCTGGGGCTCTCACCAGGAGTTGAGGGGACCAGCAGCTCTGGGGGTCCTGGAGATGTCCAGGGTCACCAGGAGCCCCAGGACACGACACAGCGGTGCAGGTTTGTCCTTGGGCAGAGCGGCATGAGCTGCAGCTGCTGGAAAAGGTGACATTTCTCCCCAGGTTCAAGAAGGGGCCCAGAGGTGTCAACAGGACGAACTTCTGTGGGATCTTCCTCAACGGGCAGTTCATCCACAGGCGGTGCCGGGAAAAGCACCGCTGCATCTGCGGGAAGAAAAAGGAGCGAACGGGGAGCACCCGCAGCGCTCCATCTGCGGCTTTCCGGGACGGTCGTGGAGGGGATGGAGACAAGGTTGTCACAGAAAGATCCCCCATGTGACCATGCTGCCTAACAGGGTGAAAGACCTGCCCGAGCCCCACTCACCGCCGCCAGCCCGGGGCAAGATGGAGTTAAACCGTTAGATCCGTGACAAAATTCTCAGTTTCCTGAACACAGTGTTGCTGCCTCTCAGCTACGTTTTTCTCATTCAAGGTGACTTTCTCACCAGAGCCAGCTCTGTCCCTGGACAGGGGTCGGTGCACCTGGAAGGACTCCCTGTGGGACAGGGTCAGTGTGTCCGGAGGAGCTCCCTGTGGGACAGGGTCGGTGTGTCCGGAGGATGTCCCAGTGGGATAGGGTTGGTGCATCCAGAGGAGCTCCCCAAGGGACAGGATTGGTGTGTCTAGAGGAGCTCACTGAGGGACGGGGTCGGTGTGACCGGAGGAGCTCCCAGCAGGGACTGCAGGGTTGTAATGGCGTGGGGACGTGCGGGGCCATAGTCAGCATGGGGATGTGCAGAGTCGCAGTGGCACAAGGCCATGCAGGGCTGTGGCAGCACCAGGATGTGCAGGGCTGTGGTGACACCGGGATGTGCAAGGTTGCAGTGGCACTGGGCAGGGACATGCCCCGGCCACGGTGGCACAAGGACATGAAGGACTGCAGTGGCACAGGGCCACGATGGCACAGGAATGTATACGGGGACATGCAGGATTGGAGTGACAATGAGTCACACAGGGCCACAAGCAGCACAGGGCCATCAGGGCTGCAGTGGCATAGGGACATGCAGGATTGCAGTGACACGGGAATGTGCTGGGCCACAGTGGGGTGGGGCCATGCAGGGCCACGGCAGCACGAGGAGGTGCAGGGCCATGGTGGCATGGGGACTTGGAGGATTGCAGTGCCATGGGGCCGTGCAGGGCTGCAGTGGTGCAGTGCTGTGCAGGGCCATGGTTGCTCGGTGCTGTGCAGGGCTGCAGTGGTGGCACAGCGACCATGCAGGGTCATAATGGAACAGGGACGTGCAGGGCCATGGTGGCTTGGGGACAGGCAGGGCCATGGTGGCACAGGGACGTGCAGGGCCATGGTGACAGGGACGTGCAAGGTCATGGTGGCACAGGGATGTGCAAGGCCATGGTGGCATGAGGACATGCAGGGTCATGGTGGCACAGGGACATGCAGGGCTGTGGTAGCACAGGGACATGCAGGACCATGGTGGCACAGGGACATGCAGGACCACAGTGGCACAGGGATGTGCAGGGCTGTGGTGGCACAGCGACATGCGGGGTCATGGTGGCACGGGGACATGCAGGACCACAGTGGCACAGGGACGTGCAGGGTCATGGTGGCACGGGGACGTGCAGGACTTCAGTGGCTCAGTCTGCTGGCGGCCGCGCTCCATCTTCTCCCCATGGCGGGGCAGCCAGGGGAGCTGGACAGGTGCCATGGGGTGCGTGGCGGGGGGCCGAGCTCACAGCACCCTGGCACCACCATGGCCTGCACGCAGGGGAGGGTCCGTGGCCCATGCCGGGGGCAGGACGGGGCCACCAGGAGTAGGGTGGCCATCACCACCCTCCAGCACCAACGGGGCCACCTCAGAGAGGAGCCCCCGACCGCCATGGCGGGGCCCTGTGGGCCTGGGGCAGGGGCCCAGGGCTGTCACCATGGAGACGGAGCCCCCCCCCCATCTTGGGGCCCTGTGGGTCATCGCCATGGAGACAGAGCCCCCCCAGGCGCCATCTTAGGGCCTTGTGGACTGTCACCATTAAGATAGAACCCCCCCCGGCTGCCATCTTGGGGCCTTGTGGGCTGTCACCATGGAGACGGTGCCCCCCAGCCGCCATCTTGGGGCCTTGCGGCCTGTCACCATGGAGATGGAGGGGTCCTCCACGGCCTGGCCCCCAGCCCCGAGGGGAACCGGAGGCCACAGCCTGCTGACCCCCTTCCTGCTCCGTCCCGGCTGGGACCCCCATTCCCCCGAAATTCCAGCTGGTCCTGATCCTGCCCGCGGCCCTGTGAGGGGAGCGTCCATCCCTGGCAAGGGGCAATAACCCCCCCCCAATGCACCCACCCCCACTCCCATGGGGGGGCTCCCCCCTGCCCTGGGGCCAGGACCCCCGGGTCACCACTGATGGGGGGCAGTGGGGCCCCCCCAGCCTTGGCAGCACTGGTGGGGGGGCACAAAGGGGCAGCCCAGGAGGCTGAGGTAAACGGGGTGCAGACCCCTTTGGGGGGGCTGGGGGCACGGCGCTGGGACCCCCCCACCCCAGGGTAATGCTGGGTCCCACAGCTGGACTGCCACAGCTGGGGGGGGCACAACCCTAATAAAGCCCCCAAGAACAGCACATGGAGTTTGCGTCCTTCATGCAGCCGTGCCGGGGGGGGGGGCCTGGATTCGGGGAGAATCACGGCCCCAAGGTCCCCGCCGGCACCTTCCCTTCATCGCCCCCCGAACCCCGCGAGGCTGCGGAGGCGGGAGAGCACCCCGGAGCCCGCCGCGGCCTCCTGCTCCCCGACGTCGCAGTGGTGGTGGATGTCCGGCCATGGCGGGAGCGACCCCCAGCATCCGCCGCAGATCGCCGGCTGCCCTGGAGCAGGATGCAAAGGAGAGCAGCCCCCCCGCTGCCCCATGGCTGGTCCTGGCCCACCCTCGCCCCGCGCTTTTTGCCCTTCAGCGGGAGCGAGCGCGTGCTGCCCATGGAGCCCCAGGGGAGGCAGAGCCGCCTGCGGCCCCTCGGGACCAGCACCCGGAGCCCGTTTTACCCCACAGCAGGAGATGCTGCTGGGGCTGGTCTCCGGGTGCTGTGGGGCCCAGACCCACGGGGCACGATGCCACAGGAGAGGGGTGTATCTGCAGCCAGAGCACAGCTCCAGCACCCCCCAGCTGCCCCGACCGCACTACGGACACGCAAGAGCCTGGGAGCGAAGGGGGTGACCCCCGGGTCCAGCCCCTCACTCTTACCTCTGGCCCCGAAGGGGACCCCAGCACCCTCCTCCCAAACGGGGTCATCCAGAGCCGGCCAGAAACAGCGAGACGAGAGCCTGGGTGGGGGAGACGGTGCTGGCTCCGACCAGAGCCAGGCTGGGAGCACCGGGGCACGATACGGATGGACCCACATGGACATGGGGGCATGCACATGGATGCACCCCCACGGACATGGGGGCATGCACATGGGTGCACCCACAAGGACATGGGGGCATGGACACAGGTGCACCAACACCAGTGCGTCCACATGGACATGGGGGCACAGACATGGGGGCACTGACATGGGTGCATCCACACAGACATGGGGGCATGGACATGGGTGCACCCACAGGGACATGGGGGCATGGACACGGACATGGGGGCATGGACACGGGGGCACCCGCATGGACATGGGGGCACAGACACGGATGCACCCACATGGATGCACCGAAGGAACATGGGCCCAGCCACCCCGAGGGGACGCAGCCCCCCAGGCCATCGTGGGGGTCAGACCCAGCTGCCAGCCCAGGGCTGGGTGCTGAGGGGACTGGGGGGGTTCACCCCTCTGCCACCCTCGTGGTCCCTCTGCGGGGCAACCTGCCCCCAGCCCTTGCACAGGGGCAGCCCCACGGGACCCCCAGCTCTGCAAGGGTCACGGTGCCCCCTGACTTCTCCAGCCAGGGTGGCCGTGGCCCCCTCAGCATTCCCCCCATCCCCGGGGGGCTGCTCCCCACCTCATGACGGAGCCATCCGGCTGCGTCCCGACCCTCGCCGCTGAGCTCCCGGCTCCGTCCGGGGCCGGCTGCTGAGGAAAGGGATCCACCTCGGACGCAGGCCCCGCCACGGCCCTGCCCTGGTGGCCCCCCGGGACATCGGTCCTACCTCGGCCGCGGAGGAGCCGGCGCCGGCGGCGGTGAAGGAGAGCCCGTGGCGGAGGATGTGGGCCAGGCGCACCCAGAGGGCGAAGACGGCGTCGGGGTGGCCGGGGTGCAGGCGCAGGTAGTGCACCTTGCCCGTGGCGATGCGCAGGCGCAGCAGCCGCCCGGCACCCGCGGGCGCCGAGAGCTGCACCAGCCGCAGCGGCAGCACCCTGCGGGCACGGCGCTGCCTGGCTCCGGCCACCTGCACCCGGGGGCTGACACCCCCCCCCCCGTCCCCCATTTCCCACCTGCTGAGGGTCAGGGTGGGCCTCTCCGGGGGGCTGCCGCCCCGCGCCAGCACCAGGACGTTGGGAAGGGGCAGGCAGGGGTCTGAGGACGTCACCCCCAGGGTCACCGGCGTGGCCGCGTTGTGGATGTCCACGCAGCTCCCCGTCCTCGTCACCTGCGAGCGGGGACGCCCCGACGGCCGTAAGCCCCCCCGGGGGTGCCCCACGGAGCCGAGGGAGGGCGCGGGGCGGGGGGGACCCCCACCTGGAGGAAGTCGCTCTCAAACACGGCCGAGCGGGGGAAGAGGTTGTAGTCGGGGGAGCGGAGCAGGCGGCACAGCCGCCCGCCCTCGACGCCCAGCCGCATCCCCAGCCCCGCGTGGGGGCCGCCCTGGCTCATGCTGCCGCTGCCCCCTGCGCCACCGCGGAGCCCGGTGACATCACAGCGTCCCCAAGGGGACAGGTCAGCCCCGGCCACCTCCAGGCGAGCAGACGGCCCATGGCAGGCACAGAAACGGGACATGAAGCGATGGCCGTGCTTTAATAGGAGCCGCGCCGTGGGACAGCAGCCGGCCCTGCTCACAGGTAGGGGCCCACGGCTTGGGCCGGCGGTGACGCGTGGCCCCGCAGCAGCCGCGGGGGCTGGCCCAGCCGCCCGTCCGCCTCGGCCCAGGGGCCCGGCCCGTACGCGGGGCCGCTCAGGGCGTCCAGGAGGCCGAAGAGGGCCGAGAGCAGGGCGACGAAGAGGCCCACCAGGTAGAGCTTGGCGGCCCGCTGCATGGCCGGCGGCGCCCGCTGCTCCGGGCTGCGC
>PTFA01000265.1:223412-238477 GCA_003342895.1 Casuarius casuarius
GGGGAGGCAGGAGCATGGGGAGCCGTGGGGGCCTGGGCCACGTTGGGGGCAGGATAGGGGACGCTGGGACAGTCAGAGCCCGGGCTTCCCTGGGGGCGGGACGCGGAGCCCCCCCCCACCGTGGGGAGAGAGTGCGTTGAGGGGTGCGGGGCCTCACTGCTCCCCCCCCGTCCCCAGGCAGCGAGACCTGCCGCGGGTTCGGCTATGTCACCTTTTCGCTGCCCGAGGACGCGCAGCGAGCCCTCGAGGAGGCCACCACCTTCGCCGGCCACAAGCTCAGCGTGACGGTGGCCAGGCAGAAGCCGAGGGAAGGGAAAAAGAAGAAGCAGCAGCAGGATGCAGCAGTGGCGGGTGAGCTGGGAACCAGCTGGGTCTCAGTCCGTTCCTGGGCTGCGCTGACCTTGAGTCGTTATCTTCGCTCCGCTCTAGATGCCCCCAAGGCCGCTGCAGCGAAGCAGGAGCCAAGGAAGCCCAAAGGTGCCTCCAAGAAGGCCAGGCTGATCATCCGCAACCTCAGCTTCAAGGTACGGGGGTGGCTCTGGCCCCACGTCCTCTTCTCGGCTCCGGTTTGGCGTTCTTCATCTCCCAGCTGCCTCCTGCTCCCCGCTGGCCGCTCCCCTCACCACGCTGGTCTCTCCTGTGTCTCCTCAGTGCTCCGAAGATGACCTGAAGTCTCTCTTCTCTCCCTTTGGCACTGTCCTGGAGGTGAACATCCCCAGGAAGCCAGGTGAGGCTCAGCCCTGGTCCCCGAGGCTGGTGAAGCTCCCAGGGAGCACGTCCTCTCCAGGGACTGCGGAGGGGAGTGACGTGCAGGATCAGTCCCTGTGGGCTGGGCTCGGAGCTGGTGCTGGTGTCAGGGTGGGCCCCAGCACCCGGACTGTGCTGCCCAGCGCTGCCTCCAGCCCTTGCTCCCAGTGGGGCCAGGCGCTTCGGTGCTCAAAGTCTGCAAGAAATCAGTCACAGAGATGGGCCACACTCTTCAGGGCTTTTAGCCTGTTTTTTTGTTTTAGGTAGCGAGAAGTATTCTGGTAGAGTATGAAAATTGGGGTAGATGAGATGGGTTTCGCTTGATGGTAAGAGCTGTGCTTTAGGGACTGAGCTGTAAGTAGTAGCAGCGGGATTGTGTTTTCACTACCTGCCCTGGATCCGTCCTTACTGGGTCTGTTTAATGTTTGCTGCAGGAGTGAGTTCCCAAACTGAATCTTGTACTCTAGGAGGAAAAATACCTTCTCTTGCTTTTCCAAAGCAGAGGAGTTCTTCTATCCTGTGCTAGAAGGAGCAGTGGATTCAGCCCCACTCACCCTTGGGGCTTTCTAGTTTTTTTATTCCATTTCCCTGCTGTCTCTTTCTCTCAGTCAAAGCGACCTCATTCATTCCCTCCCAGTAGCTGTTCTCGTGCCAGCCGCCTGCGCCAGCCTCCGGCGGGCCTACCCCGGCCTGCTCGGTGGGGCCGGGCTCTGCCTGGGTGCCCTGGCTCCTCACTGGCAGCCCGGCCCCGCCGAGGCCTGACGGGGACTTCTGGGCTGCGGTGCCCTCGTGGCAGCTCCCGGCGGGCTCCGAGCGACGCTCCTTTTCTTGCAGATGGGAAGATGCGGGGGTTCGCCTTCGTGCAGTTCAGGAACATGCTGGAAGCGTCCAAGGCCCTCAAAGCGATGAACATGAAGGAGATCAAAGGTCTGGGCCTGCCTCTTCCCCCTCCCCAGCGCTCTCCCTGGCTGGGCTCGAAGGCCGCCTGGGCGTGGGGACACTCGCAGCGTGCTCTGATGTCCCTTTTGCCTCCCCAGAGCGGCCGGTGGCTGTGGACTGGGCCGTGGCCAAGGATAAGTACCGCGCGACGCAGGGCTCCCTGCCGTCCGGTGAGTGTTGCGGCTGTCCTGGCGGGACCCCGGCATCCCAGCCTGTGCTCCGAGTCCGGTTCCCTGTGCCCCGTGGCGTCCCCCTCGTGTGTTCCCAGCCGTCCCCACTGCCCTCCTCGGGGCAGAAGAGGAGTTGCTGGGGACGACCTGTGCCCTGTCTTCCTTGTTTCATGGTTTTTTTGCACCCCACAGAGGACAAGGAGGAGAAACCTGAAAAGACCCAAGAGCAGAGCCCAGAGGATGCCAGTGAAGAAGAGGAGGAAGAGGAGGAGGATGGGGAAGCAACTGGACAGAATCAGCCGTCCCTTTCCCAGGCGCGAGGCCGGTCAGTGAGGGGAGAGGGCTGTGCTGGCTGGGCACGGAGAGAAGTGAGAGCTGGGGCTTCTCTTGGGGGAGGTCGCCTTGCTTTGGGACCTTGTCAGCGCAGCCGTGGGGCGGCAAAACCCCCTGCCTGGCCCTGGCGCAGCACCTCGGGCTCTGCCTGCCCCAGCCCCCCTGGGAAGTGTTTCCTTTGCAGCCTCTGCCCCCCGCGCCGTCAGAAATGGGGGTGTCTGTCCCCCTGTGGGACTCCAGGATTGCGCCGTGTCCCCAGCCCGGGGCTGGCAGGGCTGGGATCGCCCCTGCTCAGCCTCTGTGTGGGGCCTGGGGATTCCTCGGGGCCGCTGTGGGGTGGGGGCTGCGTGGCGCAGGGCTCCCGGCTGGGCTGTGTGGGCTCACACGCTGCCCTGGCTGTTGCAGGCCTGGGAAGACAACAGTGACTGTGGAGAGCAGTGAGGAGGAGGAGGAAGATGATGAAGAGGAAGAAGATGAGGAGGAAGATGATGATGATGAAGCAGCCAGTGGGAGCAAGGATGACAGTGACCAGGAAGAGGGCTTGGAGGATGAGGAGGAGGAGGAGGAAGGTCTGTTCTGCCCTGGTAGATGAGGTTGGGGCAGGGGGCAAGCTAGGGTTGGTGGTGAGCTGTCGTGGGCAGGCACTGGGATGCGCCTGTGCGCAGCCTGCTCCCATTAGCTGCTGGGAGGGCTTTACTGGGGTACTGGGACTGCTGGGAGGGCTTTACTGGGGTACTGGGACTCCTGCAGACCGGCTGCTGCCTTGCTGGGCAGGTGCAGCATCCCCGCATGCACTAAACCGTGCTGGATGCTCTCCGGTTTCAGAGTCGGACATGCCCAAGAAGAAGCAGAAAGGGCAAAAGCCTCCCTCAGACGTGGGCGAAGGGAAGACCGTCTTTATCAGGTGGGTGCCGGGCACGGCCAGCTGGGTGGAGGAGCGAGGGCCGGTGTCGCTATGGGGCTGGGCCTCGTGTTTCAGCTCCTGCCAGGGAAACCCTGGTGGGGGGCAGAGCAGGAACACCCCATCCACGAGCTCTCGGCAGGGGCAGACAGGACCCCCATCTCCAGCAATGGTGGATGGGCCGGGATCCTCCCCAGCTGGGTGTGTGTCAGGAACATCTCCAGGATGACCCTGGGTACCGCAGAAACCCTGGTCCTCCCTCCCCGTGGTGGTGTGGGACCTCCTGCCAGCAAAGATGGTCCATCTGTGGGGCGGAGAGCCTCCGGGGGATCCTGGAGAGAGGAGCCGTACACCGTGGCTTGCCATGATGGTGTGTGGTTGCCCCGGCAGGAATCTGTCCTTTGATACAGAG
The DNA here is from genome assembly GCA_003342895.1 of Casuarius casuarius. Classification (NCBI taxonomy): domain Eukaryota; kingdom Metazoa; phylum Chordata; class Aves; order Casuariiformes; family Casuariidae; genus Casuarius; species Casuarius casuarius. The sequence continues at coordinate 226,915 of PTFA01000265.1, forward strand.
GAAGAAGCGCTGGGGGAGATGCTGCAGCAGTTTGGGGACCTGAAGTACGTCCGCATCGTCCTGCACCCCGACACAGAGCACTCCAAAGGTAACCCTGCCTGGAGCGGAGGGGAAATGTCCCCTTCCCCGGAGGCCTGGGCTTACCCCATCCCTCCGCCAGGGCCCCTGCAAGGGGGAAAACAGCCGTGCCCCCTGCAGCTGGGTCCCCCAAAACCCCAGGGTCTGCAGGGTACCGTGTATGCTTGGGCTGCCGTTCGTCTTGCCGGCTCATGGTCGACTTGCCCACCTGGGAGTCCTGGTGGACAAGAAGCTGAGCGTGAGCCAGCGACGTGTCCTTGCGGCAAAGGAGGCCGATGGTATCCTGGGCCGAATTGGGCAGAGAGCTGCCAGCAGGTCGAGGGAGGTGACCCTTCCCCTCCACCCAGCCCTGGTGAGGCCGCACCTGGAGTGCTGGGTCTAGTCCTGGGCTCCCCAGTATAAAAGAGACGTGGAGCTACTGGAGTGAGTCCAGCGAAAGGCCGCTAAGATGATGAAGGGACGAGCTCATCTCATATGAGGAAAGGCTGAGAGAGCTGGGACTGTTGAGCCTGCAGAAGACAAGATTGAGGGGGGATTTTATCTATGTGTATAAATATCTTAAGGAAGGGTGTCAAGAGGATGGGGCCAGATTCTTTTCAGTGGTGCCCAGTGACAGGACAAGAGGCAACAGGCACAATTTAAACACAGGAAGGTCCATCTGAACATGAAGAAAAACTTCTTCATTGTGAGGGTGACTGAGCACTGGCACAGGTTGCCCAGAGAGATTGTAGAGTTTCATCCTTGGAGATACCCAAAACCTGCCTGGACATGGTCCTGGGCTTCCTGCTCTAGGTGACCCTGCTTGAGCAGGGGGGTTGGACTAGATGGTCTCTAAAGGTCCCTTCTAACCTCAACCATTCTGTGATTCATCTTGCCTGCGGGGAGCGGGGAGGGGTTTATCTCCATCTTCCCTGCGGGAGGTCACCGAGTGGTGGCAGCTGAGCAGGTCTCTGTCCCCAGGTTGTGCCTTCGCCCAGTTCCTGACGCAGGAAGCAGCCCAGAAATGCCTCCAGGCTGCCCAAGAGGAGAGCGAGGTGAGTGGGGGTGGCGAGGGATAGCACTGGGGGCATGGAGAAGAGTACTAGCCCCCCAGTTTCTTACCCAGGGGTCACTGGGGTGGTATGGGGAAGGACCCAGGCCTGCTTTTTGGGGTTCTTTCAGCCTCTTTTGCTGCATGCCCTGGGAGCTCCCCTGCCCAGGCTGCGAGGTCCTAGCTGACCTTGTTGCTCTCTGCCCCCTTGCAGGATGGGGGGCTGCGCCTGGATGGGCGGCTGCTCCGCATCGACCTGGCCGTGAGCCGTGAGGAGGCCCAGAAGCTCCGTGGGCAGAAGGCGAAGAAGCCCACGGGCACCCGCAACCTCTACCTGGCCCGTGAAGGCTGTGAGTACCTTCCCCTGCCACCACCGAGCTCCCCTCTGCCCCCTGAGGACAAGGGGCAGTTGCGCTGCGGCCCTTTGGAAGGAGGAGCTGAGGCCCGGGCCGTGCTCTGGGCCCTGGGGCAGTGTCCCTGCTCCCCGTGGGAAGGTTGTGCCTCAGTTTCCCTTGCTGGGCTCCCTGGGGTGTGCCAAGAGGCCGGTCCCTCAGTGAGAGGGATGTTATGGGACCTGCGTGCTGTGTCCAGGGCTTTGCAGATAGCGCGGTGGCAGGCAGGGCCCGCCTTGAGGTCAGCGGTTCAAATCCCGTACAGGGTGGTTCGCTGCAGCCCTGTGCTAAGGACAGGGGCTGCTGGGGGAGCAGCGTTGGCTCTTGGGAGCAGAGTCCCCAACCCAGGGGATGTCGGGGTGCCCCTGACACCCCCATCTTGTCCTCCTGCAGTGATCCGGGCTGGGACGAAGGCTGCAGAGGGAGTGAGCGATGCGGATATGGCCAAGCGAGCACGGGTGAGTGTGTGCAGGTCCTGGGGAGGGAGGGAGGGAGATGTGACAGCTGCTGTGTCAGAATCTGACTTGAAGATGGAGCCGTAAAGGTTGGGGACAGCATGCCCTGCTAGGGGGACATTCCCAATAACAGCTTCCTGCTCCCAGTTTGAAGAGCTCAAGTACCAGAAGCTGCGGGACCAGAACATCTTTGTGTCCCGCACGCGGCTCTGTGTGCACAACCTGCCCAAAGCCGTGGACAGCGCGCAGCTCCGGCGCCTGCTGCTGAAGGCCGCTGGTGGCGGCAAGGACGTTCGCATCAAGGAAGTAAGTCCCGCACACCACACGTCCGTGGTCTCTGCGAGGGTCGGTGCCCAGCCGTGCTCTGTGCAGCTGCTGCCAGGCTGCCACAGCGCGGTGTGGTTTTGTTGTCCCGTCCCTGTGAGGCTGCTGGGGTGAGCTGTGGGGTGGTGGGCACAGCGGGGTGCAGACAACGTGGGTGTCCCTCAGTGAGGTGGGACAACGGGGCTGTCCCCAAGGCTGTTGGGGCAGCGTGGTGTGGAGGGCGGTGCGAGGCCGGTGGGGATGGGGCAGCTGGGAGGAGCCTGGTGGCAGCTCGGACAGCCACTGCTGTGTCCCCAGTGCCGGGTGATGCGGGACCTGAAGGGGCAGGGGCAGTCCCTGGGCTACGCCTTCGTGGAGTTTGCGGAGCACGAGCAGGCCCTGGCCGCGCTGCGGCACACCAACAACAACCCCCAGCTCTTCGGGCCCCAGAAGGTGAGCGCGTCCCGCGGGAGCAGCAGGTTTGGGGCCTGGATCTGGGTCCTCTGGCCCTCTCCAGCCCGGGGACCCACCCTGGGGTGTGCGAGGGGAGGCATCGCAGGGGTCTGGATCCCTTGGGGGAGTGGGATTGGTGCAGTCTCCTTGTGACATCCCTGCCCTACGGGGCAGTGCGCGGTCTCCACCATTCCCCCCTCTCCCTCTGATGTTGGGACCCTGCAGGGTCTCCCCCTCGCCTGTACCGTGTCCTGCCCTGCCAGGCCTCTCAGGATCTACCTGTCACCTCCTACACAGGAGATTTACAATAAAACCGCACTAGTGTCAGAACAGCAAACGCTGCGGTGTGCACAGTGGTTGGGCAGCTGTCCCATTTTAACCTCATTTCCAATTCACCCTGCTGACCAGGAGAGCTTAATCAAAAAAGACTGTAAAAGGGAAGTCACCAATGCCAGGTAAATTAATGGATTCTTTCTCCTGAGCAGTCTCCTAGAGGAGATCTAGGGCTTAGGAAGATCACTTAGGTATCAGTCTTGCAACCCCTTTTGCCTCCCAGTGTACCTGTAGGGCAACATGGGGTCCCCCTGTCATCCTGCTCTCTGGGGTCTCCCTGTCCCCTCCCTCCTGCCCTTTTGGGCGCTGGGGGTCTCCCCCATCACCCTCCCACGCCGTGGGATCTCCCCCTTCCATCTCTCCTTTGCCCTGCACCGCTCTGTGGGTCTCTCCCCCGTTACCTTCCCACTTTGCAGAGACCCTGGGGTCTCCCTCGTCACCCCCCTGCCCTGTGGGTCGCAGGTGGGGAGACTAGAGGTGCTCCTGATGTTGGGGGCTGGACCCCAGGAGCTCTGTGCAGGACTCTCACCCTGGTTCCCCCTGCCCCCAGAGGCCCATCGTGGAGTTCTCGCTGGAGGACCGCCGCAAGCTGAAGATGAAGGAGCAGCGAGCTCAGCGCAGCCTGGTAGGAGAGGCCGCGGGGATGGCCGTGCCCCCTTGCCCCGCAGCCCCCTTTGGCCTGGCCCCCGTTGCCCTGCACGGGCCTGTCCAGCACCATCAGAGGTCTCCTGGGCCCTGGTGCCGTGGTGTTGCAGACGCGCTCGGAGCCCAGAGGCCCTCCTGTGGCCATCAGCAGCAGGGCAGGGGCTACTGCTCCGCTGTCCTGTGCTGGCTGGAGGAGAGCGGTTCTCTGCCCCTTCCTTACCCCTAGTTTGGGGCGTCCCTGCTCCTTGGGGCCAGCTCGCTGTCCCCAGCCAGACCCCGTTGTGCTGAGGGCTCCTGTCACTGACTCCGTGTTCGGCACAGCTCAAGCTGAAACCGAAGCCGGTGGAGAAGGAACCGGCTGCTGCCAGCACGGCTGAGCCAGCAGGGCCCCGGAAGAAGCACCAGAGGAAGAAGAAACCCAGCTCCAAGGGGCCGAAGGGCCTCCCAGGTCCCGGGAAGCAAGCAGAGCCAGGGCCTAAGGGCCAAAAGGGGCAGGAGAAGCCCCGGGGGCAGGAGGCTGCCCCGGCCCCCCCGGGACGCCCCCCCGCGGTGCCCTGGGCTGGCTTCCGCACGGAGGCGCAGGTGGAGCGGGTGGAGCTGCCGGACGGCACCAAGCGGAGGAAGGTGCTCGCGATGCCGTCGCACCGTGGGCCCAAGATCAGGTAGGTGCGACGCCCCCTTTTCCCCCCCCTGCACGGGGGTCTCTGGCTTCTCCCGTGCTTCCCAGGGGCTGTCCCGGGGGTCCTCGGCAGCCTGGCATTGTGGCATGGCTGTGCCATCCGTTCTCGCTGCCAGAGGACGGCTCCCACGGCACTGTGGCACCCGTGGGTGTCTCGGCACGCCATGGCGGGGAACCCACGTCTCTCCTTTCTTGTCCCTGCAGGAAGCGGGACAAGGGGAAGGTGAAGCCGGTCCCCACCAAGCAGCCCAAGGGCAAAGCGCAGCGGCGGAAGGAGAAGCGCAACGTGGCCCCCACGCAGGTAGGGATGGGGCAGAGGGCTCGGATGCTCCCAGCCTGAGCTGCTCGGAGACGAGTCCTCCTGGCTATGGCCAGGGGCTCATGGGTTCCCTCATTCCTTCTCCTTGGGTACAACCCAGTGTGTCACTCCTGTGGCTCCCAAATCCCTATGGAGATCTTCTTCTCCAGCCCTGGCCCAGCCACAGCAGAGCTGGGGGGGCAAATCCGCAAGGCCTGGCACGCTCTGCCCTGTACCCTGCTTCCACCCCGTGTCACCGCACTTCCAGAGCCCCCTTTCCCTCTCGCACCCTCTGCCCGGCCCCCGTGGTGCTGTGGGGCTCTGGCTCTGCCCTTCCTGACCTTGCGGGCAGCAGCAGGAGCGTGGGCGGGGGCCCCCGCGCACCGCCCTCATCCCCGCGTCTCGCCCGCAGGCAGCCTCGAGGCGCCCGGCGGGCAGCAAGGCCGAGGCGCGTTTCAGCCAGCTCGTGGAGCAGTACAAGAGGAAGATCCTGGGCAGCTCCGGCGCGGCCCCCGCAGCCAAGAGGAGCAAGTGGTTCGAGAGCTGATCCTGCCTGGCGCAGCGGGAGGGAGATGCCCCGCAGGGCGGCGGGGACGTGCGGCCCGTGGGGTCTGTGCCCTCGGCATCCCGCCTGGCACAGCCAGGGACATTCGTGCCGCGGGGCGAGCGGGATCTGTGCCCTCCGCACACAGCTTCCCCAGCCCGGTTCCCCCAGCCCACTGGTGGTGTGGGGCACAGCGGACATCTCTTTTTTTTAATAACTTTTTTATCTGCTTCCAAGAAAAATCCCACTCAGTACTGGAGGAACCAGGCCTCTCCCCTTGTGCTGGGCTGGGGAAAAGGCAGAGGCAGCACTCTGTTGCGTCTTGCTGCATCCCCAGCTGAGTGCTGGGCAGGGGGCAAAGGCCTCGAGCCCCATCGGCGTTTCTGGGTGCTGCTCAAACCCTTCTTGGGCTGCTGGGGCTGGGATCTGTCCCACGGCACGAGCTCCGTGCACGTGCGCCCCAAGGTCTGTCCTGCTTCGAGAAAAGGGCCAAGTTCTCCGGCTACTGCTTCTCTCCCCCCAGCACCTATGGGTCCAGCCGGTCTCCCTGTCCCACCTGGGCTCTGTGGGTGCCCCCTCCCTTCTCCCTGCCCACCCTTGCACTGGGTTTTGGCTCCAGTGCAGGGGCCTCGCATCCTTTGGGACCCTCAGTCCTGGGGGGGGGGGGGGGGAACGGCCTCTCCCCCCAATGATGGAGGGTGCAGCAGCCCTCAGCACCCGTCACTGGGGCCCTGATGCCTCATCCATGATGGGGGTCTTTACTGTAAAGGAATAGGAATATATTTTAATAAATAGGAATGAGGATCCCGCTCTCCCTGGCATCCTGGGAGCTGCCCCAGGCAGTGGTGGGATGGGGCCAGCAGCATGGGGGGTGCCCGTGACACCTGGGTTGTGGGGCCGGGCCCTCCTTGGATCCCCTTCGGTGGGGACTGGTGGGGCTGGGCTTGAGCCCCTCTCCCAGGGTGGTGGCAGAGGGTAGGTGCCAGCCCTACAGTCAGACCAGGCCGTGGGGCAGTGGCATCCCTGTCTCTAGGCGTGAGGTGGAGGGAGGATGGACCTCATGGGCACGGGTATGTCCCTTAGGTCAAGAAGGTCCCCCTGGCTGTGGGGTTGGAGCTGGGGGGGATGAGGGGTGGTACCCCGGTGCCTGTGGACTCGGAGCCAGGAGGTCCCCATGGCCGTGGAGGTGGAGCTGGGTGGGTGGTGCCCTAGATGTCTGGGTCAGAGCTATGGGGGGGGGGGAGTAGACCCCTGGGGGGTCAGTGCCCCCATTTCCATGGGGCAGGGGGTCCTGGTACCCCAAATGCCATGGGCTCAGACCCGGGGTGCTGCCTCTGCCCTCGGTGCCTGTGCCGCGGGCGCTCTGGGGGTTGGAGGTGGGGGGACGTCGGTGCCTATGGGGTCAGACCCATGGGGGTCCCCTTGCCCATGGGTCAGCCCTGGGCTCAGTGCCCACTGCCTGGGGGTCCCCATGCCCACGGCAGTCCCCAGGCTCGATGCCCGTGCGCCAGCCCCGGGCTCGGTGCCCGGTGCCCGTGCCGCTCGGCACACGGGCCGGCGGGGAGCCCCGGCGGGGGGGGGCCCGGCTGCGGTCAGCCCAGGTGTCTCCGGGCTCCCCGGCCTGACTCAGCCGGCTCCGTCCTCCTTCGCGGGGGGCCGGGGCTCCGGGCCAGCCCGGCCTCCCCTGGGGCGCGCGGCGGTGGCGGCTGGCGGCCCGCCTGGCTCCGTGAGCGACGTGCGCCCCGGGGGGGCCCGACCCCGGCCCCCGCCACCAGCATGGGGCTGCCCCCCCCGGGTGCACCCCGCCACGGGTCCCCGTGCACCGGGACCGCGCGGCTGTGCCTGCGCCCCTGCTGCGGCCGGAGCCCCCAGGGCCACCGAGCGCCGGGCCGGGGGGGGACGCTGCGGCCAGACCCGAGGTGGCCAGGCTGCGACTACCCGGGGGGGGAGCCCCGTGCTCTTCCAGCGGAAACCTTCCACCCGCCGGCTGATGTCAGGGAAAAACCTCCTCTGCGGCCGCCGGGGAGGGCGAGCGGAGCTGCGGGCGGGGGGGTCTGGGATGGCGGGGCAGGGCCCGGGGACGAGGAGCAGGGACGGGGAGCAGGGACAGCAGGGCTCAGCCACAGGGACTGGGGACACATTCCGGGGATGGGGCAGGGGACCAGGGATGGGGGACCAGGGATAACGGAGCAGGGACTAGGGACCAGGGGCCAGGGATGGGGCTAGGGACCAGGAACCAAGGACAAGGGACTGGGGACCAGGGACACGGGACAAGTGACAAGGGACTGGGGCCCAGGACAGCAGAGCAGGGACCAGCGAGACGGGGGGCAGTGGCTGGGGGCTGGGGTGGGCTGGCTTCACACGCAGGGACACGTGCAAATACGGGCACGCACAGGTATACGTGTGCACGCACACACGCGCACACACACGTGTGTGAAGGGCTTCACATCCCTGCTCCCCAGGGAAGCACGTCACCTTCCTGACGCTCCTGGGGAGGACGTGGCTCCTGTCCCTGCCCCAGCCCTGTCTCCATCCCTGTCCCATCCCCGTCCCCATCCCTGACCCATCCCTGTCCTGTCCTTGTCCCCAACCTTGTCCCCAGCCCTGCTCCATCCCTGTCCCCATCCCCTGTCCCCATACCTGCCCCATCCCTGGCCCCATCCCTGGCCCCATTCCTGTCCCAGCCCTGGCCCCATGCCTGCCCCATGCCTGGCCCTATCCCTGTCCCATCCCTGTCCCCATCCCCATCCCCCTCCCCTGACCCCATTCCTGTCCCCATCTCCTGTCCCCATCTCCTGTCCCCATCCCTGTCCCCATCCCCTGCCCCCATGCCTGCCCCATGCCTGGCCCCATCCCTGTCCCATTCCTGTCCCCATCTCCATCTCCTGTCCCCATCCCTGTCCCCATCCCTGCCCCAGCCCTGTCTGCATCCCCTGTCCCCATCCCTGGCCCCATCCCTATCCCATTCCCGTCCCCATTCCCGTCCCCATCCCCATCCCCCTCCCCATCCCCATCCCCTGTCTCCATTCCTGGCCCCATCCCGGTCCCATCCCTGTCCCCATCCCTGTCCCCATCCCCTGTCCCCATGCCTGCTCCATTCCTGGCCCCATCCCTGTCCCATCCCCATCCCCATCCCTGTCCCATCCCTACCCCAGCCCTGTCTGCATCCCTTGTCCCCATCCCTGTCCCCATCCCCTGTCCCCATGCCTGCTCCATTCCTGGCCCCATCCCTGTCCCATCCCCGTCCCCATCCTTGTCCCATCCCTGTCCCCATCCCTGTCCCATCCCTACCCCAGCCCTGTCTGCATCCCTTGTCCCCATCCCTGTCCCCATCCCCTGTCCCCATGCCTGCCCCATTCCTGGCCCCATCCTTGTCCCATTCCCATCCCCGTCCCCGTCCCCATCCCCATCCCGTCTCCATTCCTGGACCCATCCCTGTCCCATTCCTGTCCCCATCCTTGTCCCATTCCTGTCCTATCCCTGTCCCATCCTTGTCCCCATCCCTGTCCCCCTCCCTGCCCCATGCCCGCCCCATGCCTGGCCCCGCGGCAGCCGGAGCAGTCGGGGTCGCGCCAGGCGACGGCGGCAGCGGCAGGGCGGCCGACGGGGGCCGAGCTGGGAAGCGGCAGCTCGTAAAGCGCCGCCGAGCCGACCGCAGCCGTGAGTCAGCGGGGGCCGGTGCCCCCCTCCCCACACACGCACGTGCTCGCCGGCACCCCGTGGCCCCCCACGGCCCCCGGCCTTGGCCACGCACCGCCCTCGGGGCTGCAGCTGGTGTCGCCTTCGTCCCCCCCATCCAGGTGCCGATTGGGGACCAGCGGGGCCTGGAAGGTCACCGTCCCCATCCCGGGTGCCAGCCCCGGGTGCAAGGTGCTGGGTGGCACCAGGACCCGCTGCTCCTGTGGGTGTCCCGGCTCATTCCCGCGGGTGTCCTGGATTGTTCCCACGGGTGTCCCGGCTCATTCCCGCGGTGCATGCCAGGCGTTGGGTGCTGCATTCACCCATGGGTGCACGACAGCAAGGGGTGCTTAGAGACATGAGACAGGCTGCTGGGAAACTTGCTTTATTTTAAATTAACATGGGAGAAATAAATACGAAGGTTGAATAATAATAATAATAACAATAATAATAACAATAATAATAACAGCAATAATAATAATAATAATAGTAATAAAAAGGAGCGTGGGGTTGTCGGGCGGCAGGCGCTAGCAGCTCTGGAGGCCGTCGAGGTGGCGGGCGATGCCGTCGAGGCAGGCGCGGAGGCGCACCAGGGCCAGCCCGGTGGCCGTGTAGGGCGAGACGGCGAGCAGGTCGGCGAGGTTGGCGGGGCCGGCGGCGGCGGGGCCGGCGGCGCGGGGCAGGGCGCAGCCCAGGTGGGCGGCCAGGGCGGCCAGGAGGCTGCGCAGGTTCTCCAGGTCGTTGGCGATCTGCGCCAGCGGCAGGCCGCCCGCCGGCAGCCCCGCCAGCACCCGCTGGAAGCCCTGCAGCCGCTCGTCCACGGCGGCCAGGCCCTCGGGCGCCCGCTCCCCCGGGATGAACTCCAGCCCGCTGATCTTCAGGTGCAGGGGGAAGAGCTGCGCCGGCGGGACGCCGTCAGGGCCACCCCGGCACGTCCCAGCCCCGGCGGGGTGGCCCTCCATGGGGACCCCCCTGGGGCACAGGGCCACCCCATCGGACGCTGGTGGCAACCCTCCCTGGGGACCTCCTGGGGCGCAGGGCCACCCCAGCACACGCCAACCCCAACCCCAGATACACATGTCCCTCCCTGGGACCCCTCTGGGGCACAGGGCCACCCTGTCACACCCCAGCCCAGCATTGGTGTCCCTCCCTGGGACCCCTCTGGGGCACAGGGCCACCCTGTCACACCCCAGCCCGACGTTGGTGTCCCTCCCTGGGACCCCTCTGGGGCACAGGGCCACCCTGTCACACCCCAGCCCAGCATTGGTGTCCCTCCCTGGGACCCCTCTGGGGCACAGGGCCACCCTGTCACACCCCAGCCCGACGTTGGTGTCCCTCCCTGGGACCCCTCTGGGGCACAGGGCCACCTTGTCACACCCCAGCCCGACGTTGGTGTCCCTCCCTGGGACCCCTCTGGGGCACAGGGCCACCCCGTCACACCCCAGCCCAGGCCCAGGCCTGTCCCTTCCCGGAGAGCTGGGACCCCTCCAGAGCACTTCAGCACCCTGCTCAGGGGCAGGCAGGGGTCCGTCCCCCCCCAGTCCCCAGAGCCGTCCCAGCCAGGGGCTCCCCGAGCTGTCCCCGTCCCTGCTCGGCCACTGCTGCCCCACTGTGCACCCCGGGAACCAGGGGCTGCGTGACGGGGACGTTGGGACGGAGGTGACACCCAGGTCCCCCCCACGGCGCCCTGCCCGCGGTCCTTGCCTGCAGCTCCTGGATGCGGGCGATGAGGGTCCGGGCCAGGTTCTTGGTGTCCGCCTTGACCTTGTCGATCTTCACGGGGCGGCCGCAGGACAGCGGCAGCCACATCCAGAGCAGCCCGCAGAGCGACACGCCGGGCCACCGCATCCTGCCGGCACTGCCGGGCGACACGCGCCGAGACCGTCTCGGTGCCCAGCCGCGCAGCATCCCGTCCCCCCCGTCGCGGCGGACGCGGGCGAGGCGAGGTGCCCAGGGCCACGCGGAGCAGCGGTGTCGGCGGCGTCCCCCCGCCGGCACGTGCCAGGGCGGCGGTGCCGGGAGCCTTCCCGGAGCTGCCCTTTCGCAAGCGCCGCCCCGGCTGCCCCGCGGCCCAAGGTCCCCAGGCCGTGCCCAGCCGTGACCGCGCGGGCTGGCACCGGGCCCCGCTCGCAGGTGACCACGCGGCCGCCCTCGCTGCCGGGGGACGCCACCGCCGTGGCGGGGACTGGCCGACGCGCCATGCCGGGCCCGTGGGCTGCACGTGGGCACGGGGCAGGGGAGCCGGGTTTGGCCACCCCGGCTGCAACCCACTGCCGGCAGGGAGAGGGGCCGGGGGTCCGCAGCCCCCAGCCCGGCTCCAGCCAGGATCCCTCCTCCCCGGCGTCACCGCAGCGGAGCCGCCCGCCCCGGTTGCTGCACCCTGGGATCCCGCCGTGCCCGGGGGGGGTCCCGTCGGGGCAGCCACCCGGTCCCCGCCAGCGGCGTGGCAGCCCGGGCAGGGCCGTCCCGGGGGTCCCGGGGGTCCCGGGGGTCCCGGGGCCCAGGCGCGGGGTCCGGGCGGGAGGCGGCTGCCGCCCCGGCTTACCTGGGGCCGCCCCGTCCGCTCCCGTCCCGTCCCGTCGCGGCGGCTCCATGTCCCGCGGCCCCTCCTATATAGCGGCGCGGGGCCGTTGCACAACGGGCGCTGCCCGCCCCCGCCGCCGCTGCCCGCCCCG
>PTFA01000265.1:264170-276277 GCA_003342895.1 Casuarius casuarius
GCATCCAGCATCACCCCTGGAGATGGGGGCTGCATCCAGCATCACCCCTGGAGATGGGGGAGAGCATCCAGCATCTCCGTGGAAATGGCGGGGGGGGCTGCATCCAGCATCTCCCCAGAGATGAGGGGCTGCATCCAGCACTGCCCCTGGACACAGAGGGGCCCCACTCCCCCAACTGCCCCTTCTCCCACCCCAAACCCGCCCCGGCGCCCCTGCAGCCCCCCCCCGGCCCCGGGGAGCCGGACTCACCCTGGCGCTCTTCGCCGTCTCCTGGGCGTTCAGGTACTCGGTGATCTGTGGGGACACCGGCCGTCAGGGCCACCCTGCCCCGTGCCCTGCCCTCCCGGGGGGGACCGCCCCCCCCCCCCCAACGGCAGCACCTACCACTTTCTGGAACTGCTTCTCCTTGCGCACCTCCACCATGACCAGCCCCTCCTTGACCAGCCCCAGCCCCACGTCGCTCTTGGAGTCGGCGAACTGCAGGGTGACGTGGGGGCAGCCGGGCCCCAGGTGCTCCACGTTGAGCAGGCACTGGGTGTTCTGGATGTCGCGCACCACGCTGTCCACCGCGTCGGCCCGCGCGTCGTCCTGCGGGCACGGCGGGGCTCGAGCCGGGGCGCCGCGGGGCCGTGCCCCCCCACCCCGGTACCCCCCACCGCCCCCCACTTACGTCCTGGGGCACCTGGATGAAGGCGAACTTGTACTCGGTGGCCTGGGCCGGCAGGACGCGGGTGCTGAAGGCGGGCGGCAGAGCGCCCAGGCGCGTGGACGGCAGCGTCTCCTTCTGCGGGGGCAGAGAGGGGCGGCGGGGCTGGGGGGCACCGCAGGACGCCGGGGCCCATGGCCGGCCCCCCCACCCCTGCGGGGCTGCGAGCCCCCCGGCACGGCCGTGCCGTGGGCGGCTGCAGCACCCGGATGCATCCCGGGATGGCAGTGTGGCCGTGCCCGGGCGCAGCACCTGGATGCATCCCGGGATGGCAGCACGGACGTGCCCGGGTGGCGGCACCCGGATGCATCCCGGGATGGCAGCGCGGCCGTGCCATGGGCGGCTGCAGCACCTGGATGCATCCTGAGACGGCAGCACGGCCGTGCCATGGGCGGCTGCAGCACCCGGATGCATCCCGGGACGGCAGCACGGCCGTGCCATGAGTGGCTGCAGCACCCGGATGCATCCCGGGACGGCAGCACGGACGTGCCATGGGTGGCTGCAGCACCCGGATGCATCCCGGGACGGCAGCGCGGCCGTGCCATGGGTGGCTGAAGCACCTGGATGCATCCCGGGACGGCAGCACGGACGTGCCATGGGTGGCTGCAGCACCGGATGCATCCCGGGACGGCAGCGCGGCGTGCCGCAGCACGCGGGCCGTGTCCCCTCGCCATCCCCAGCGCCCCGCACTCACATTGCCGTAGTCGATGTAGAAGATGTGCACTTTGGCTGGCGACTCCACCTTCTCCACCCGGGCCCGGTACCTGCGAGCAGGACCCGCAGGGTGACCGCCAGCCCCACACCCCCGCCATGCACCGCCCGTCCCGGAGCTGGGACACCGTGCTGGGAGACGGGGACAAGCGCGTGCACGGAGCGGATTAATGCACCCCGAGCACAGGGCAACACCGCTAACGATAGACTGATGCATGCTGCTTGCAGCAAAAGCAGCTAGCTGGCAGATGCATGGGGGGTCACGCTGCAGGGCTGCGCTCCTGCCCGGACCCCGCACTCACCATTCTCCGTCCACGAACTTGGCGATGCAGTAGTCGCCGCGGCGCGGCACGTAGGAGCCCTCCACGGGCGGGTGCCCGGCGATCTCGCCCCGCATGTTCTCCATCAGCTTCTCCAGCTGGGCACCTGCGAAACGCCCCGGCGGGCTGGGCTGGCGGCCGGCACCCGGCGCGGGAGCCGGGAAGAGCCGCCCGGAGCCGCGCGGCACGCGGCTGTGCAGAGACCCCGTCCCCCAGCACCCCGCAGAACCGCCCTTTAATTAAAGCAGCCTCATTAGGGTGCTGGCGGGGGGGACCGGCGGGGCGGGGGCCGCCCCTTACCCGTCTCCACGTCCTGCACGTAGAAGTGCAGGTCGTCCGTGATCTCCGTGACGAAGACGGGCTTGTAGTTGGCCGTGCGCTCCTTCTCCTCCAGCACCGGCACCACCTCCTCCACCGGCGTCTCCTCGTAGTGGGACCAGACCTGCGGGCGGGCGGCCGGCGCCGTGGGTGCTGGGGGGCCCGGCAGCCGGCCCAGCCCCGGCGCCGGTGCACGAGGCCCCTTGCAAGGAGGGTGCATCCTTGCGGGAATCGCCCCGAAGCGAGGGCCGGGCTGGAGGAGCAGCGCGCCGCGGGGCGACCGGCTCCCACCTTCTCCTTCTTCTGCTTGGCGGCCTCCTCGGCGGAGAGCAGCGACTTGTAGTAGGGGCTGCGCTCGGCGGTGAAGTGCACCTTGGAGAGGGCGTGCTCCACCAGGGCCACCGAGAGGTTGACGCCCTCGATGTGCAGCCAGCCGATGAAGTTCCCGGCTTTGTCCATGCTCTCCACCTCCACCTCCACCTGCGGGCGCGATGCGGAGAGCCCTCAGCCCCGCGCGGCTCCCCGCGGCGGGACGCACGGGGTGACCGAGCCGGCTGAGCCCCCGCCGGCGCAAACACCTGCATTAACTCAGCCCCCGTCACGCTCGGTTATGCAATAAAACCAGCGGCTGGATGGGAGGGATTTGGCCGGGCTGGTGGACACGGGCCCGGAGCAGCCGGTCCGGCAGCAGGGTCCTGCGCGCAGCGCAGAGCATCTCCCGTCCCCGCCGCTGTGCTCGCTCGCAGCCGCGCTCGCTGGCACCGGGTCCTGACAGCGCCAGGCCACACGTGTCCCCCTCGGTGCCTGGCGAAGAGGCGCCTGTGCAGGGGAGCCTGGGCTGGCACCTGCCTCTGCTCCCTGTGCACCCAAATCTGCTCCCTGTGCACCCAGCTCTGCTCTCTGTGCACCCACCTCTGCTCTTTGTGCACCCAAATCTGCTCCCTGGCACCCACCTCTGCTCCCTGTGCATCCAGCTCTGCTCCCTGTGCATCAAAATCTGCTCCCTGCACACCCAAATCTGCTCCCTGTGCACCCACCTCTGCTCCCTGTGCACCCAAATCTGTGCCCTGGCACTGAGCTCTGCTCTCTGTGCATCCACCTCTGCTCCCTGTACACCTAAATCTGCTCCCTGTGCATCCAAATCTGCTCTCTGTGCATTCAGCTCTGCTCCCTGTGCACCCAAATCTGCTCCCTGGCACCCAGGTCTGCTCTCTGCGCACCCAAATCTGCTCCCTGCACACCCAAATCTGCTCCCTGTGCACCCAAATCTGCGCCCTGGCACCGAGCTCTGCTCTCTGTGCATCTACCTCTGCTCCCTGTACACCCACCTCTGCTCTCTGTGCATTCAGCTCTGCTCCCTGTGCACCCAAATCTGCTCCCTGGCACCCAGGCCTGCTCTCTGTGCACCCAAATCTGCTCTCTGTGCACCCAAATCTGCTCCCCGTGCATCCAAATCTGCTCCCTGGCCCCCACCTCTGCTCTGCTCTGCCCCCGCGCAGGGGCCCGCAGCAGTGGCCCGGGCGGGATGCAGGAGCACAGCCAGGGCTGGCGCCGGGAAACGGAGAGCACCCGGCTCGCGCAGGCTCCTTTCCCTGCCGCGATGCTTTTGCTGCGAACGCTCGGGAAAGCAGGAGCGTGACACCTCCGTGTCCCCGCTGAGCCGGGAGCGGGACCCCACAGCCCCCGCGGCGGGCACGGCTCTGCCCCGAGGAGCCGAGTCCCGGCAATGCCCAGGGAAGGGACCCGGGCGCCGCGCGGGGACCAGCACCGCGGCAGCCTGCGGCACCTGCCACATGTTTGGCGCCGCCGGCACATCTCGCTCTCCGCTCCTGGCAGCTCCCAGCCTCGCCGCTTTTTCATGTGTTTTTACACACAAAAATAGCCCCCCCTCCCCGTCATGGCTCTGGGAGCCGCGCGGGGTTTGCAGGCAGCAGGCACGCGGGCCGGGAACAGATGGTGCTGCTCGCGCGCGGGACGGGGCTGGCGCGCTGACGTGTGCCGGCGGCGCTCCCGCAAAATCGCTCGGAAGCAGCAAATCGCTCCTTGCAGAGCCCCGCGGGTGCCCCCCCAGGGCAGGGGCTGCCGGGGCCGGCGGCGGCACTCGGGCGATGCACGAGCCCGGCGCACGCAGGGGTGGGAGCGGGGCAGCGGCGTGCGGACTCCGCAGTGCGTGCATGCGAGCTGCTGCAGCGGGAGCACGCTGGCCTCCCCGGCGCGAGCATCCGGGCCGCCACGGCGCGAGGCCGAAGCGGAGGCGCCGGCTCCGGGCGGTGCAAGGTTTGGCGGCGATGCGCCAAGCAAATCCAGGCGAGCCGAGGGCCACGTGCGCGCCGCACCTCCCGCCTCCGCGCCACGTGTGCCGCCGGCACCAGCTGCCTGCGGGAGCTGCAGCCGGAGAGTGCCGGCGCGCAGCCGAGCCGTGCCGTGGGTGCATGGGCAGGTGCCAATTCCCACGGCACAGTGGGTCCCGGCCGTGTCACCCCGGCTTGCACGAGGTGCGAGGACCGGCGTGCGGGGAGCCCGGCCCCGGAGCCGCAGCAGCCGCGGGGAGCAGAGCTCTGCCCGCGCGACGGCAGCCGTTCCCGTGAGCAAGCGACAGCCGCTGCCTGCCAAGCGAAAGGACAAATCCGCAATCCCATCCCAGCCGAGCCTGGGAAATGCCACTGCTGCGCAGGCTGAAATGCCACGGGGAGAGCAAGGAAAGCGGCGCGTGCAAAGCGGCGAGAGCGAGCCAGCGCGTGCAAAGCAGCGCGATCGAAGCGGAGGCAGCAAAACGGCCTGCGCAAGCCAGCGAGAGCGAGCCGGAGCGTGCAAAGTTTGAGAGCAAAGCAGAGAGTGCACAAACCAGTGTGCAAAGCAGTGAGAGCAAAGCGGTGGGTGCAAACCAGCGTGTGCAAACCAGTGAGAGCAAACCCGTGCATGCAAACCAGAGCAGTGCCTGCAAGCCAGGCACCTCGGGCGCCCCGAGCCAAGCGCCCCGGCAGCCGTGCAGCCCTGAACGCTTCCATAGCGCTGCCCCGCCAGGGACCCGCTGCAGCCCTGCGCTCACATGCACCGAGGAGTCGTTTCACCGGGATTTCCGAGGCCAGGCGATTATTTCCGCTGCTTGCACCTTGGCTGGCGGAGGCTGGATGGGGGCACGGCAACCCGGCGTCCCCGGGCCACCGGCGCTCTGCGGGTGCTGCGGGGCCACCTCTCCCTGCAGACCCCCAGCAAGGTGCAAGGCGCGGGCAGGGGGTGCCCGCTGTGTCCCCGCGATGCTCCCCGACACCGGTGCCGGTCCCCGGGGAGCCCGGGCGCCGTCACCGCACGTTTTGCTCTCATTAATACTGCACGAAAGCCGCGGCACACGCCGCCGCCGCCGGAAAAGCCCCTAATGCAGCGAGACACATCGCATTAATATATTAGCAGGAGAAAATTGCCAAGGCGTCAGCCTCTTATTGACTCTCCCCCGGAATTATCATTAATACAATATCGTTAATAATGCATCGCGTGGGAATCGGAGGGGAGGAAGGGCTGCAGCTCCGGGGACGCGGTCGCAAGGTGGGGACGGCGGTGCTGCCGTGCAGAGCCGGGCCGGCGAGTGCCCGCGCCGCGCCGGGGGGCCGGAGGACAGCAACAGCTGGCTTTGAGCAGCCTCATCTGCCCCGTAATTAATAATAATAAACGACATAGGGAGGCACGCCGCGCGGCTTTTATAGCGTGCTTTTATGCTCGGCGGCTCGGAAGCGGGGGGAGAGCATCGCTTCCTAATCGTGGCTTTATGAAGATTTACGGCACCGCTCCGCACGTGGGGAGAGGCTGCGCCTCTTGCCCGCTAAGCAACCCGCCCGCCGTGGGCAGGCCGGCCCGGACGCCTGGTCCCATCCCCGCTCCCCGGTGCCAGCGGCAGGGCTGAGCGCTGCCAGCCGTCCCCCAGGGCTGGGACACACGGCGTGGGGCGACCTGCCCCGAGCGGTGCTGGCCTCTCTGCGTGCAGTGCTACCCCCCCGCCCCATGCAGTGCAACCCCTCTGCGTGCAGTGCTACCCCCCCCCATGCAGTGCAACCCCTCTGCATGCAGTGCTACCCCCCCCCATGCAGTGCAACCCCTCCGTGTGCAGTGCTAACCCCCGCGTGTGCAGTGCTGCCCTGACGCCCTGCGCGCTCGCTGCTCACCGTGGGGCGCAGACCCCCCGTGGGAAGCCCAGCTCGGTCCCCCCGGCAGCCCCACGGGCTCCCCCGCTGCCCCAGACCCGGGGACACCGCTGCCAGCACCCTCCGTCCTGCTCCCGCGGGATGCTCCCGGCTCCCAGCACCCTCCATCCTGCTCCTGCGGGATGCTCCCGGCTCCCAGCACCCTCCGTCCTGCTCCCACGGGATGCTCCCAGCTCCCAGCACCCTCCGTCCTGCTCCCACGGGATGCTCCCGGCTCCCAGCACCCTCCATCCTGCTCCTGCAGGATGCTCCCGGCTCCCAGCACCCTCCATCCTGCTCCCAGCACTCAGCACCCTCCGTCCTGCTCCCATGGGCTGCTCCCAGTGCCCAGCACCCTCCGTCCTGCTCCCGCGGGATGCTCCCAGCTCCCAGCACCCTCCGTCCTGCTCCCTGCTCCCAGCACCCAGCACCCTCCGTCCCGCTCCGGCGGGCAGCTCCCAGCTCCCAGCCATCGCTGCCACGGGATTTATCGCTGCTCGGAGGAGGCAATTTAGCTCCCGTAACAGCGCGCGGGCCACCGGATCCGGCAGCGCTCCATCCCCCGGGCGAAACCGCGCGGCACCCATCCGTCTTAACGCAGGGCTTGGGGGAGCCTGGCCCCCCCGGAGACAGTGCTTGGGGGCTGCTGCTCACCTCCGCCGGCCCATCCGTCCCCACCGCATGGCAGAGCCGGCCTGTGCGGAGCGGCCGGAGCCGGAGGGAGCCGGAGGAGCCCGGGCGTCCGCAGGGCGAGCAGGAGCCCCGGCCGGGCCGCCGGCCTCGTCCCCGCTCACGCGGGCGGGATGCACACGGAAATGCACCCTGCTCCAGGGGGGCTGGTGCTCGCCCCACACCCCCCAGTGCTCCCAGTGCCAGCCCAGGGCCCCCCGGTGCTCTCCCAGTGCCCCCCCGGCACCCTCCCGGTGTCACCCAGTTCTCACCCGGTGCACCCAGTGCCAGCCCACTGCTCCCAGTGCCAGCCCAGTGCCAGCCCAGGGTCCCCCGGTGCTCTCCCAGTGCCCCCCGGCACCCTCCCAGTGCCACACAGTTCTCACCCAGTGCACCCAGTGCCAGCCCAGTGCCCTCTGGTGCTCTCCCACTGCCCCCCAGTTCTCACCCAGTGCACCCAGTGCCAGCCCAGTGCCCCCCGGTGCTCTCCCAGTGCCCCCTGGTGCTCTCCCAGTGCATCCTGACACCTTCCCAGTGCCACCCAGTTCTCACCCAGTGCACCCAGTGCCATCCCAGTGCACCCCAGTGCTCTCCCAGTGCCCCCCGGCACCCTCCCAGTGCCACACAGTTCTCACTCAGTGCCAGCTCACTGCTCCCAGTGCCAGCCCAGTGCCCTTGCAGTGCCCCCCAGTGCTCTCCCAGTGCAGCCCAGCACCCTCCCAGTGCCACACAGTTCTCACCCAGTGCCAGCCCACTGCTCCCAGTGCCGCCTCGCAAAGCCCTCGCGGGGCCTCAGCGCCACCCCACACGCTCAGCACCCCACGGCCGGGGCCTGGGACACGTCCCGGCGAGGGCTCAGCACCCCGGGCCCGTCGCAGGGGCCGGCGGGGCTCGCCAGGCGCAGGGCAGCGCGGTGCTGCAAACGCTGCCCACGGGCTCCCGCGCCCCGGCCGTGATTTACGGGGTGATGGAGAGCCGGCCCGGCCCCGGGCAGCGGTAAATCCCCGCCGCTGCCGGGAGAGCCGCCTTGATTTATGGCCCGAGCCGCTCCGGCTGCAGCTCCCCGCCGGCAGACCGTGCCGCCCTCCACCCGCTCCGCAAAGGAGGCGCCGGCTGAGGAACGTCCCTCCGCTACTTCCTCCGGATTATTGAGAAAAAGACAAACTAGCGAGCAGCACAGGACCCGAAGCACAGGAGCGCCGGACCCGCCGGGAGCCTGGGGAGAAGTCAGCGCTGGCCTGCTCAGGGACCGGCCCCGGGCAGCGTCCGGCGCGCCGCGGCCCCGGCACCACCGGCTGAGCGCCCGGGCAGGCACCGGCCCCGGTCACGGCCTTCATACGGCAGCTCCCCGCAGGGCGCTGAGCCGGGAGCTGCTGCGGCCCCCGAGGTGAGATGCAGCCCCTGCAACGGGATGCAGCCCTCATGGCGGGATGCAGCCTCTGCAGCGGGATGCAGCCTCCGCAGTGGGATGCAGCCCCTGTGGCAGGACGCAGCCTCTGCGGCGGGATGCAGCCCCTGCAGTGGGATGCAGCCCTCATGGCAGGATGCAGCCCCCGCAGCGGGATGCAGCCCCTGTAGTGGGATGCAGCCCCTGCAGTAGGACACAGCCCCCGCAGCAGGATGCAGCCCCTGCAGTGGGATGCAGCCCTCGCAGTAGGACACAGCCCCCACAGTGGGATGCAGCCCCTGCGGCGGGATGCAGCCCCTGCAGTGGGATACAGCCTCTGCAGTAGGACACAGCCCCCACAGTGGGATGCAGCCCCTGCGGCGGGATGCAGCCCCTGCAGTGGGATACAGCCTCTGCAGTAGGATACAGCCCCCGCAGCGGGATGCAGCCCCCGCAGCGGGATGCAGCCCTCGCAGTAGGATGCAGCCCCCGCAGTGGGTTGCAGCCCCCGCGGCGGCTGCCAGCGCTCCGCGGGCACGGCAGAGTCCCTTGGCCTGGCCACTCGCCCTGCGACGCGCTCACAAGCGCCGATCGCACCCCATTAACGTATTTACATTAAAGAGCTGCGCGAGGACGCTCACCAGCCAGGTAATCTCCATTAATCCTGTAATCGGAGGCAAAGCCCCGGCACACAAGTGGATTTGCAAATTAAGGCTCCTTGCAAATCGAAGGGCATTAGCTGGCTGCCCGCTTCGGAGAAGGAAAAATGGGGAAGGGGCGGCCGGGGGCCGGGAACGCCGGGGCCGCGTCCCCCGGGGCGGCGGGCGGCTGCCAGCCCTCGGCGTGCTGCTGCGGCGGCGCCTCGCTCCGCGGCACCTCGGCAAATCCCTGAATTATTTATCCCGAAAGATAATCCTCGCTGCGGCAGGGACGCGGGGAGCACAGGGAATAATCCCGCGGCGGCGGGCGATGCACAGCACCACCGCGGTGGGCGCTCAGGACCCCCGGGACAGGCTTGGAGACCCCGAGGAAAGGGGAGCCGCGGGCAAAGAGCCGGTGCCGGGGCACCGCTCGGCCGGCCGTGCCGGGCGCTGGCACAGCCGCCTGACTTACAGCTCCCGGGCGAGCGGGGATATTTATAGCAGCCCATAAATTTGCTCGACTCTTAATAAGTTGAGGTAATGGGTCGGACTTTACGGCACTTTGCTACAGTTTCGGCAACCTCCTGCGATGAGGAGGGACCGGTGAGCGCGGCTCCTCGCCGGCGCTGGGTCTGCGGGGCTGCCAGCTCCTCGGGCGCAGCCGCGCGCTGCCCGTGCACCGGGCATCCCGAGCCAGGGCATCGCACCCCCAAGCAGGGCATCGCGCCCACCCCCAGCCAGGGCATTGCACCCTCCTGCACCCAGGGCATCGCACCCTCAGCCAGGGCATTGCACCCTCCTGCAGCCAGGGCATCGCACCCTCAGCCAGGGCATTGCACCCTCCTGCAGCCAGGGCATTGCACCCTCCTGCAGCCAGGGCATTGCACCCTCAGCCAGGGCACCAAGAAGCCCCCAGAGGTGCCCCCAGACGAGACCCCGCGGCTCAGCTGGGCACTCCGGCCCCGCAGCCGGAGCGTGGGGTCTATCTGCTTCCAGCTCTGCCGCAGCTCCCGGCAAAGCCGCCTCGGGCCTCCGCTCCCCCTGCCCCAGCAGCCCCCCGCCTCTGCACCCGGGAGATGCACCGCACAGCGGGGCCGTTTGTCCCGGCTCCCACCGGGAGCTCGCGGAGCGTGCAAACCGGCCCCAGCACCCGTCCCGCCGGGAGCCCGGAGGTGGGCGCAGGCCCCCGCGTACCCCGGGCCATGCACGGGGCCCGCAGCGCCCGCAGCGCCGCTCTCCCGCGGCCGCTGCCACGAGGCTGCATTTCCATCTAGCGGCAGCCGGGCAGAACGGCAGCGGGCCGCGGCGCGCAGCCGGGCCAGCACCGCTCGCCCCTCGCCCCACCGGGAGCGGCCCCTTTCCCAAAGGGGCTCCGTGCATCCGTGCGAGTGGTGCTTTTGCAAAGCGGCTCCCCGTGCAAACCCGCATGGGCTGCGTCTGAGAGCAGCCGGCGCGCGGGCAGAGCCGGGATGCACGCCGGTGCATGCAACACTGCTGCGGCTCCCCAAAAGCTAGGAAACTCGGGAGCCTCCCGCAGCTCGCCGCTCCGCGCTGGCCCCGGCGGCGGCATGCACGGGTGCCCGGGGCGCGCTGCAACGGGGCCGGGAGCCGGGCCGCGCCGGGCGAGCTCGGGGCCGGAGAGGCTGATGCAGAGCGGGAGACGGATGGGCCCTGATGCTGCCTTCCAGGTGCCACGTTGCGATAATTGAATTAGGCCGCCGTAGCCTTCCGCTTTGTTAATTGTGTTTGGCTCCATCGACGCTCCCGGGACGCAGATCTGTTTTCCCATCCCGTAGCTCATCAATTGTTTCGTAACCTTTTCCTGCTGCTTAAAAAAGCCTTGCATCATCCCTCTTCCCGGCCGGCACGGGCTGCCGGCAGAGCAGCCGCCGGTGCCCGGGCGCGGGGACGCTGCTGCCCGGCGGGGCCTCCCGGGAAAGCCCGTTCCCGGGAGATGCTCCCTAGCTCCAGAGGACGCCGGTGTCGGGGAGCAGGCAGCGAGGACGGCGAGAGCATCTCGGGTGTCCCCAGCTGCCGTCACGGCGAGCCCTTGGTGACAACCGGCCCGGGGACCCTTCCCACGCAAGGAAAACCCCCCAAAACGATCAATTTTGCACACCGCCTCCGTCCCTGCGGCCCCGCTGCCGCGTTGGGATCCGGCCTGGCAGCGGGTGACGGCTCGGAGACGCCGGATCCCCCCCGCAGACGGGCGGCCGGCAAAGCAGCGCTGCGTCCCCAGCACGCGCAGCACGGCTGCAGGCCTCGCTCCTATTAGACAGCAGAGAATCCACATGGGATTTGGGGGGGGGGGTATTTTTCCATGGATGGGCAGCTGGCGCAGGATGTTTCAGCAGGAATGGTTAAAAATCCAGGGAAGCGGCGAGTGACTGTGGCGGGGTCTTAAAATAGCGAGTGTGGGAACGCCTGGAGCGCTCCGCGCCGGCTCCCAGCACACGCATCCTGCCCGGGCCCGGGGCAGGCCGGGCCCCCGGCCTCCCCAACAGCGTCACGGCTTGTGTCAGGTCTCAGCCCTGCGAGAAACGAGGCCGGGGCGTCACCCGTGCCGCGCGGGGGGCACGCGGGCGGGAAGGGGGCAGCCGGCCTCGGCCGTGCCCGGGCCCCCCATCACCTCACAGCCGCCGAGCCGCTCCGTTTGCACCGTGCCGCCTCCGTCCATCCGGCCCCCGGCCCCGCGGGGAGCTCCCGGTGCCGAAGGCTCCCTCTTGGCCGCGGGGGTCGGGGCAGGGGAGGCAAAGCGCGTGGTCCCCCTCGGTGGGGGGGTGCCCTGCCCCGAGCCGCCCCCCTGCAGCCCCCCGTGGCCTTTGCACCGCGGGAGCAGAGGGGACCAGGGATGCCGCGGAGGAGGAGGAGGAGGAGGAGGAGGAGGAGGAAGAGGCCGGCGACCCGCGGTGCCGCGCGTCCCGCATCTCCCCCAACGCGGCGCGGAGGGGAAAGAGCGGCCGGGGCCGGCGGCCCCCCCGGTGCCCGCCCTGCTTCCCGGGGGCCGGGGAGCGCTGCTGCAAGCCGGCGGCGGCGGGGAGGCGGCGGAGGGGGAGGCTCCGCTCCTGCCGGCGGTGCTGAGCATCGCGCCCGCGCCGGGCTCCGGAGGCGATGCGTCAGCAATACCTCCGCGCTCCCACTGAAGGACAAAAGGATGAGCGAGCCGCCTGCGCGGCTGCC
>PTFA01000265.1:295886-337730 GCA_003342895.1 Casuarius casuarius
CCTGCTCCTGCCCCAGCTCCTGCCCCAGCTCCCCATTCCTGCCCCTGCTCCTGCCCCAGCTCCCCAGGCCACGCATGCACCGAGCTCTCGCAGCCTCCGGCCCAGGGAGAGGCTCTGCATCGCTGCAGCCCCACTGCAGAGGCAGCTGCATTTGCAGGTGGAGAAACCCCACGCTGCGCCCGGCGGTGCCGGAGCAACAGCCCTGAGCACCGCTGCCGCCGGGCGAAACCCACCAGCGCCAGATCCGGATTTGGCCCCGAGCCCGGGCAATGCCGGGCTGCAGAAGCCCCCCGGGAGGGCCGGGAGGCAGCGGGGCTCGCAGCTCCTCCGCGTAAACCACCRCCCACACGCGGGAGCCGCCAGCAACGCCGAGGCTGCGGATTAACGGCAACGCCGGGAGCGGGCYGGCGGCGGCAGGGCTCGGTGCACCGAGCCGAGGAGCATCCCGCCGGCCCGGGCAGCTCCAGGACCACGCCGGGAACGACGCGCGTGCAAACGCGGCGGGGAATCGCAAACCCCGACAACGTGACTGTGCCAATACAGCCCGCGCAGGGAAGGGGTGAGAGCAGGGAGGAGCAAAGGCATCTGCGCATAAATTGCACGGTTTTATCTTGACAGTCATTCGGGGAGATGGCTAAAGGCTGCGGAGGGCATTTTTTATCCTATACTGAAATTATGAATCACGGCGTAATTACACAAAATGGATCTTGCGCTCCGGTGACATGGGAGTTTCAATCAGAGGAGTTGCGTGAGTTAGTGCATTTTAATATCAAGAGACCTTAATGAGAGCACGTTAAAAACAGGGGGTGGCAAAGACGGCAGGCAGGTTCCTGACAAATTCCTTCAGATGCTCCGAAGCTCGCAGCCAGCGCAGCCAGGGCCAGCCCTCGTGCTCGGCCCCGGCCCTCCCGGCCGTGCCGGCRCTTCAGCACACAAAATTGGCAGGAAAGGTGCAAAGCAGCCCCGAAACAGCTAGCGGCTCCCCGCTGCCCCCCGCCCGGGCYGCTGCCCACACACCTCTCGCAGGGTGTTTGGAGACTTTCTCCTTCCGGAGACCAAAAGAAAGTGATTTACAGCTTTTCATCCGAGAAGGCAAAGCTACTCCCCTGCAGGGCAATCTGTGGAATTAGTATGAGCTGAGGCCGTGYGAGGTCACCGGCTGCTCCCTCCAAGGAGGGGCCCCGCCGGCGCTGCCAGCAGCCAGCCTGAGGACGGGCCTCGCGCCAGAGCCGGTGGAGGTGCTGCGTCGGGCCCTGCTTCCCGGGGCAGCTCCGGCATCCGCCACGCATCCACTGGGCATGTGCCATGCATTCCCTACGTGTCCCCTGTGCATCCGCTATGCATCTCCTGGGCATGCGCCATGCATCCCCTATACATCCCCTGTGCATCCACCGTGCATCTGCTGGGCATGTGCCATGCATCCCCTGTGCACCCCCTGTGCATCCCCTGGGCATCCCCTGGGCATCTGCTGGGCATGCGCCATGCATCCCCTACACATCCCCTATGCATCCCCTATGCATCCCCTGTGCATCCCCTGTGCATCCCCCGCGCATCGACTGCCCATCCACCGCACACGCGCTGAGCACGCGCCATGCACCTCCCACGCATCCACCGTGCATCTGCCACACAGCAGCCGTCCATCTGCCGCACATCCTCTGTGCAGCCACCCTGCATCCACCCGGCATCCGCCGGGCGTCCGCCGCAGGGGACGGCTCCCGGGAGGAGCACGCAAGCTGCTGCAGACGGTTCCAGTCCGCTCCAGCTCTCCCCAGAYGGCACGCGCTGCCTGCTCGGAGGTGACCCCGTACCGCACGGGCCCCTGCACCCCGGTCACGTTGGGAGCACGGGGAAAGGTGCCCCCGTGCCGGGCTCCGCGGCCGAAGGGCAGCCCCGGCGGGAGGCAGACCCTGCCGGGGCGAGGCAAGYGCAGCGCTCAACGCAGCCGCAACCGCAGCGCGCAACACAGCTGCAGCACTCAATGCAGCTGCAGCGCGCAACGCTACTGGAGCGCACAATGCAACCACAGCACACAGTGCAACCGCAGCACGCAATGCAACCACAGCATTCAATGCAGCTGGAGCGCAGAGTGCAACCACAGCACACAGTGCAACTGCAGCACTCAACGCAACTGCAGCATTCAATGCAACCGCAGCACACAATGCAACCGCAGCACACAGTGCAACCACAGCGCACAGTGCAACCGCAGCATTCAATGCAACCGGAGCGCACAACACAACCACAGCACACAGTGCAACCGCAGTGCGCAGTGCAACCGCTCAGAGCCCAGCAGCCCTCCAAGGCCATTACTCCAGATTACTTAGATGACTTTTTTCCACCTACGCAGCCAGCAGGGGCCAAGSCTGACCCCGACGCTGCCACGGCACGGCCCGACCCCGGCCCACCGCAGCCCCTGGGGCAGCGTGCCCTCCCTGGCCCTGGCCGCTCAGGGGCAGCCGGGCTGCGGGCACATTCGGACCCCGGCACCGGCGCCCGCCCCGGCTCCGGCACACGGCAGACCCTGCTCTGCACATCGCCCGTTTGCTCCCGGTGGCTTCTGCACCGCGGCCCTTTCCCGCTGCACATCCAYACTTTCCGGGCACGGGCCATCGGCTCCGCTGCAGCTCCTGCAGCGCGGGGGCGGCGGGAGCCTGCAGAGCCCTGGAGCACCCRGGAAAGCAAAGCCCAGGGCCGCGCGGCGCGGGCAGGCTCCGGTCGGGAAAGGGAGCCGCGGGCGGCGGGGGGACGCTGCCTGCAGCCACGGCGCGCCCGGAGCRGGCCCTGTTTGTCGCAGAGGATGCGTAAAACAAGTTTAAGGGATATTGGGCTGACAGATTTCGAGATAACTGCTTCTTAAGTCAATTTAAACCTAACKGCTGGGAATTGGAATAAAGGGCAATGATGTGAAATTGATACATAAATATTCCTCAACCGAGCAGCGGGGATCCCTGGGAGCACCACGCTCCCGATGAATAAAAGATGCACGTGTGCTCCGGAGGCGGCGGCGCAACGGGAGGGTCCGGGCATCCCCGCCGTGCCCCGAGACCCGGCCGCAGAACGGCTCCGGGCAGGCGCATCCCCCTCCGGAGCAGTCCGGCTTTCCGAGCCCGGAGGCACCCGGACGCTTGCAGAGCCCCAAGAAGCCTCCCGCCGCCCGCCGCGGCCCCCCGCGGCCCCCCGGCCCCGCGGCCCCCCTACCTCGCGCTGCAGCACCAGCTCCTTGGTGAAGTGCGTGGCCTCCTCGCTGAAGGGCTCTCCCTCCTGCACCAGCCCCGGCAGGTTCCTGGCGCCCCGCGGACACTCGATACCTGCGGGGCAGAGGAGCAGCWCGGTAAAACCACGCCGCGGCCGTGCCGCTCCGCCGCGATGCTCCCGGGAGCGATCCCCCCCCCCCGTGCCGGCGGCTCCCGCCCGCAGCATCCCGCAGAGCCCCGCTGCGTCGGACCCGCTGCTGCGTGCAAAGCCAGGGACTGGCGGCCGGGCGCCCGGGCTCGCTGCAGCGCTTCCCAGGAGAGCCCAGGTGCACGGATAAAAATGCATGCAAAAAATGCAAAAAACCCTGGGGAAAGGCCAAGGGGGCAGGGGGGGGCCCTGCAAATACATCATCACCACGGAGCAGCCTGGAGCAACCCTGCTCTGGCTCATGTGCACAGGAAAGAGGGGCTGCCCGGCCCYGGGTGCTCAGTGCCCAAGTGCCCTGGGTCTGCCCCAAAATCGCGGATGCTCCCAGCTCCCGCGGGAGCMCGGGCCGGCGGCGCTGCCCGAGCGYGCTCCACGTGCGGGTATTAATCCTGCTGCGTTACTACCACCGCRGCGGCAGGGCTCGGCGGGCGCCACGTCACTCCCGCATGCTGCCTCGGTTTCCCCGCTTTCACACGTCGCCCTCTGCATTATTAATTTCATTTTGCATAATTTGTTATTAATGAAGTGCCAAGAATTGCATCGAGCGGCGGTCTGACCGGTTAGTCCGTTACGGGAAAGAGCAGAGCAGCAACCCTCAAACCGCAGCGAGGGATGCGGGAGGGAAAATACGGATAGCRAGGACAATCCTGATGCCCGACCTGGGCAGCTAAGGGCGGAAGGCAAATCCCACCCCGTCCAGCCTCCAGACCAAAGCGTGCTCCGGGGGGAGACGCCGGCGTGCGGGCTGTTCGGGCGTCCTTTGGAGGAGATGCTATGTGTTGCAATGTGCCAAATAAACCCAGAAAAACGGTGCACGAGTGCGTTAGCGATTTCTGAACAGCCCCATCCATGCGTGTCCTTAAACATGAAGCCGCCTCGGACTTCTCTGGGATAAACCGCCCTCGAAAGGGCCGGGTTAAATTCAGGGCAAAGCGCTCCATTTGCAGCAGGAGCATCCCGGGAGCGGCTCCGGGTCTCCGCTTCCYGGCCCCTTCCCCAAAGCCTCCCGATCGCTATGGAAACCGCGCTGCCGTTGCAGAGCCGCCTCCAGCAAGCGGAGGCAGGAGCCGGCTCCGGCACGGAGGGCAGAGCTAGYGGGAGCCGCCGCCGGGCTTGCAGGAGCATGCAAAATATCAGCCGTGTTGCTAAGGGCTGAAATGGGCATCAAATTGCTTCGTCCCTGGACCAAAAAAAAAAAAAAAGGGAAAAAAGAGCCTGGTCCTCTGCTGGAGCATCCCGCAGCTGCCCGGGAGAGAGCAGGGTCCCGCGCGCAGCTGCCACCCGCGCCCGCGGCCCCGGAGCCACCGCGGGAATGACGGCGCCTGGCCCCCCGGCAGCAAACAGCCGCGCCAGGAAGGGAAAACCGCTTTCACTTAAGCACTTAAAGGGATGTTTTCTATCTAACAGACTCCCACGCGGCTCCAGCGAGAGCCGCCCCGCTCCTCGCGCAGCATCGCGCTCGCGGCGGGCTGAGCAAAGGGATTTTTCAGAACGCTGCTTTTGCACATTAGCGAAGTGCTGACTTGTATTCACRTACAGCCTGACACGAGTCACGAGTAAAGAATTAATAACCGTCTGGTAGAAAGGAAATATATCATTCACCAGTGTATAACAAAAACATAAAAATTAGGACTCTGAATAAATGGCTGTTAAGCTCTAATTGCTTAAACACACATACGCTCACGTGCGCAGACAGCCGCGCACACGCTCGAGGGAGACGGCTCAGGCGCAACCTCCCCGCTCGCTCGCTAAGTGCCAGGTTTTCCGCAAGTGCTATATTCAATTGCAAATCGAGGCGTTTTCACCGCTCCYTGCCAATGAGCCGCCCTCTCTCTCTGCAAAAAGTCAGGGAAAAAKTGCAAATGCAGAAGATGAAAAGCATCGGTTTAAATCAAGGTTTCCTGCTCGCTGATTTGGATCGCGATTAAAGTTGGTGATTTGAAGCACTYGAAATTAAACCTATGCACTGTGTGCAATTACGGGAGAAGAGGGTGTCACGAGGGCGAGAGGGGCTGGGGAGGGCATTCCCGGCGGCAGGGCCCGTGCACGGCTGGAGCAGGCGCCGGGAGCCCCGGGAATGGCCAAAAAAAGCATCACCGCCCCCCTTGCTGCTGTCTCCCAGGGCAGGGCAAAAGCGGGGCGGAAAAGGCGGTTTCTGGAAAGCCAGCAAAATTTGGGGTGGGCAGCGTGGGCGAGCCGGCGCTCGCCGCTGCCGAGCTGCCGAGCGGCAGCCTGGAAACGAAGCGCTCCGGCAGCTGGGAGCCGGGAAGGAGCCGGGGGGGTCTGGCAGGGAGCCCTGCGCAGGGCAGCGCCTGCCGCTGCCGCATTGCTCGGGGTCTCCCCGGACGTTGCAATGCCCGGGGGAGCCGGCGAGATCCCGCACCTCCAAGGAGCGAACACGCGAACCCCCTGTTATTACCAGGAGGAAACAGCTTTTTGGCTGAATCCCGAAAGCAATTGCAAACTTGCTGCTTTTCTCCCCCCACCCCCCCGGCACATTTGCAGGGGCTGCGGCGCTAGCGATGCTCTCCAGCACGGCCACAGCCTCCCCGACCCACAAATCAGCCGTGACCCTCTCCAGCAAGGAGGATGCTCCAGTAACTGCACTTAAAAACAAGGAGCTGGAGCTGGCAGAGCGACGCCGTCCCCCCCCCACCGCTGCAGCTGGGGGCGGGGAGCCGGCGGGGGCCTTCGCGCGCTCCGAGGCTCCAGCAACGGCAAGCGTGAAAGCAAATTTTTTTTTTAAAGAAAGTGATTTGACGAAGTAGCTGAGAAAGTGCCCAAGTTCTTAAATCAAAAAAAGGAAAAGCACAGCATTTCTGCAGCCCGGCGACGCGGCCCGGCCCACGCGGGCAGCCGGGGTGGGGGGCTGGAAGAGGGCATCTCCAGCAGATTTGCACACGCATAAACCTCAAATCCGGAACAGACTGCGCAGTAATTCAGGATGCCACTTTGGATACTCTCCCTGCCTCTGGTGCCTCCTAAAACCGCAAGAATGAAGCTGGCTTTTGGAAAAAAAAGCTAAAAAGCATAAAACGAGCGTGATCGAGCGCAGGAATACGCCAGCTGACATAGGGGCGGGAGAGGGGGGCCGCGCGGCAGCCACGAGCAGCGGAGCAAACCCGTCCGAGTTGCACTGCTCTTTAAAAAAATAACTAAATCCAGAGACGTGTCTCTGATGTTCTTCCCGGGAAGTGGCAATGCATTAATCCGCGCAGATGAGGGATGCAGCTTAAAATACTGCAGTGCACGGCTGCCACCGCTCCTCCCCGGGGTCCCAAAATAACTGCACTACAAATCACTTTGGCTAACCGCTCCTCCCGGGCAGCGAGCCCCAGCGCCGGGAAGGCGGCGCTCGGGCCGGCGGGAGCAGGCGGCCGGGGCCGCGGCAGGATGCTCCGGCCTCGTCCCGCGCCGCTCGCAGCTGGGAAGCGATTTCTCTGTGTTTCGCTCAGACACGGAAAAAATGCTCAGAAAGACAGTGCAGTTCCTGCGGGATTGCCCCGTGCTCTCGCCAGCCTGCGGGGAGGATGAGGATGGAGCAGCAACTCCCGGAGCCGGAGCATCCCACTGCCCCCGGGTCTCCCGAGCAGCAACGCCCGGAGCCGGAGCATCCCACTGCCCCCGGGTCTCCCAGCTCTCAGTGCGGCTCCGAGGCGGCCGGGCAGGTGACGAAGGGCCCCGCGTTGTCCCCAGCCACCCGCACTTCTGTTTCTGGTGCCTCTCGATAGCACGCCGCCCCCGCAACGCAAGGAACGCGCTGCAGCCAGCCCCGCTCAGCACCCCCCCGGCAGCCCCGGCACCCATCCTGAGCAGGCTCTGCACCCACCCTGGGCACCCAGCCCTGCACCCCACGGGCACCCAGCCCTGCACCCCAGCACCACGTGCTTCGCCAGCCTCCGGGCCCGTTCTGCCTCCTGCGCCGGCCGCGCAGCCCGCGAGCACCAGCCTCGCTAGCCAACGGGGCCGGGGGGGCCGGGGGGCCGGGTCTGCCTGGCGCAGAGCGGCTGATGACCTCCAGCCTCGCCGGGGCCRGTGCAGCCAGGCCAGGCCGCTTCCCGGCACGCCTCGGCTGGCGTTCCCCGTGGCACCGTTTGTATGCAGCGTGCGGCACRGTGTCGCCTGCACCGTGCTCCTGCACCGCTGCTCCTGCATCAGATTTGCAGGATGATTCCGTGCACCGGATGATTCCTGCATCACCTGCTCCCGCACGGCTGTTCCTGCATCGCAGCTCTTGCACCGCTGCTCCCGCACCACCGCTCCTGCATTGCCCACTCCTGCATCACCCGCTCCCGCACCGCTGCCCCTGCATCTCTGCTCCTGCCCTGCTGCTCCTAAAAACGCCTCTTCCTAAAAGCGCCTAAAAGCTGCCCTCCAAGTCCTCCCGAGAAAGTCTCCCTGATTTCCCACTGACTTCCCAGCACCGTAACAGGGGCTTTTCCAGGCGACGTGAGCGCACACCAGCCAGCTCTGCTTTCTGCTGCCCGAGCAGGATTCTCGCTGTCCTGTAACCTTCGGGAGCMGCACAGCGAGGGAGGGGACACGGGGACGACACCGCACGCAGCGCCCAGTCCTGCCGCGAGCGCTTGGGCTCCTGACGGGCGCACGAGATTGATCTCCCGGAGAATTTATAGACTTTGCGAGAAACATGAAAGCGGAGCAGGAGGGAGGACAGAAGCCGTGCGGCGGCATCAGTCACTGCAACGAAGCCGCCCGATAATTGCGGACAACGTGCTGGAGCGAGACCTGAATGTTTAAGACCTGCACTAAATCGTGGCCGTGCCACCGCGGCCGGCCACCAGCGGGACCCGGCTGCGAGGGGCCACCGCGGCCCCGGGAGGCGTTTTGGGGCCGTTTCCTCCCGTTTGGGAAGTGTGCGCCCGGGAAGGACCAYGCTCCCCATCCCCGAGCTCCCCAAAGCCGCGGAGGGATGGGCGGATGCAGCCCGGTGCCGGGCTCCCGGCGCTCCCGGCCCCACGGCACGCTGCCGGAGCCGGAGCTGGAGCCGTCACCGTCCCCCCCCCCGGTGACAGCCACCCCGGCGCTGGCACGCGCGCGCCCTCCCCGAGTCGTGACGGCAGCCAGGCTGCTGCCGCGCAGCCCGCGTGGGAGCGCGGAGTATTTTTAACACGAGTSCCTGCCGAAATAGAGGCTGCCGGGAGCAGGGAAACAGACGGCCGGAGGCAGGCRGGGAGGTGGCCGGGCGCAGCCGGCTCTGTGCACGGATCGCCCCGGTGCCTGGCTGGTCCCTGGGGTGCCGCGTCCCCGGCACCRTCCCCTCCGGGCACACCGGGGCCCCGCGCCGGGCTCGTCGCCTGCTCCAAGTTCAGCCAAGAGCTGCAGGGATGCTCCTGGAGGAACTGCAAGGATGCTCCCGGAGGAGCTGCAGGGATGTTCCCAAAAGAGCCGCAGGGATGTTCCTAGAGGATCTGCCAGGGATGCTCCCGGAGGAGCCTCAGGGATGCTCCTGGAAGAGCCGCAGGAATGCTCCCAGAGAATCTGCCAGGGATGCTCTCGGAGGAGCCACAGGGATGCTCCTGGAGGATCTGCCAGGATGCTCCTGGAGAAGCCACAGGGATGCTCCCGGAGGAGCCGCAGGGATGCTCCTGGAGGATCTGCCAAGGATGCTCCTGGAGGAGCCGCCAAGGATGCTCCTGGAGGAGCCACCAGGGATGCTCCTGGGGGAGCCACAGGGACGCTCCCAGAGGAGCCACAGGGATGCTCCTGGAGGATCTGCCAGSGATGCTCCCAGAGGAGCCACAGGGACCTTCCCAGAGGAGCTGCAGGGATGCTCCTGGAGGAGCCACCAGCCGTGCTCTGGCCTCCGCACGGGCGCTCCCGCTGCACATCCGCCCGGCCCTCGTGGAGGGAGCAGGGAGCCGGGCGCTCCAGGGGCCCAGCGCAGCAGCAGAGCGGGGCGTCCGAACGCGCAGCGTCCAGGCGCCTGCCCCGCAGCTGTCCCCGGCGGGCACCGCGGAGGCATCACATCCCGACCCAGCCTGGCTCCGTCCTGGAGCCCAGCACGAGAGGACAGCGGGGCTCGTTCCACAAACCCACATGTGGCAGATCTGCCGTAAAAAGCCACCGGTGCCGCTCGGCCCAACGGAGACGGGCCAGGACACCGTGCAGCCCGTGCAGCCTCGGCACCGCCGGGCTCGCGGGCTGCCCTCGGGGAGCCGGAGCAGGTCGGGTCGCTGCCGAGCGCCGCGGCCAGCCCCAGGCAGGTGCCGGCTCTGCTGCGGGTGGAGCTCGTCGCTGCCCGGCCAGGGCTGCCGCGGCAGGCAAGGCTCCCTGCGCACGCRCCGCCTGGGATGGAAGAGCCGGCATGCTGCTCCCGCCTCAGCCCTGTGCAAACTGCTGCTCCTCCGCCGCAGCCCAACACTGCAGGTCGGCAGCGTTTCAGGTCACCACATCCTAATGCTGCATGTCCACAGCATTTGGGGTCACCAGGTCCCAACACTGTGCGTCCACAGCATTTGGGGTCACCATGTCCCAACACTGAGCATCTGCAGCATTTGGGGTCATTGCATCACAGCATTGCACATCTGCAGCATTTGGGGTCATCGCATCACAGCGTTGCACATCTGCAGCATTTGAGGTCCTCCTATCACAACATGAGCATCTGCAGCATTTGGGGTCACCACGTCCCAGCACTGCACATCCACAGCATTTGGGGTCACCATGTCCCAACACTGAGCATCTGCAGCATTTGGGGTCATCACATCACAGCATTGCACGTCTGCAGCATTTGGGGTCACCAGGTCCCAACACTGAGCATCTGCAGCATTTGAGGGGTCACCATGTCCCAACCCCGAGCAGCTGCAGCATTTRGGTCACCGCATCCCAACCCTGCGCGTCCACAGCATTTGGACTCATCACACCACAGCACCGAGCAGCTGCAGCGTTTGGGGTCACCGTGTCCTGACCCTCACGTCTGCAGCATTTGCTGCTCGAGCTCCAGGTCCTGGAGCCACGTGAACGCAGCGATCTCCGAAAAGCCAAGCTCTGCTGCAGAGGGAGGAGGGAGGGCCGGCCGCAGGCTGCCCACCCGCCGGGGCAGGAGCAGGGCTCGCCCGGCGCCCGGCCCCAGCCCGGCCCTGCACTGGGAGCGCGGGRTGGGGAAGGGGAGCGGGCTGCAGGATCCTGCAGGATCCAGGGTTATTCGCRCTTCCCTCCTGCTCGGTTTCTGCTYGCTTCKGTTGACTATTTCCAGGCCAGAGTGCAAGGCAGGGCTCCGGGGAGACCGCTCGGGAAGGGGACGGATCTGCCGCTGAAAACTTGGAGAGGCTCCCGGGCCCTTTTCTTTCCGAAAGGAAAGCCAAGCCGTGCGGCTGCAACCCAGGCGCGCTCCGCGCCCGAACGGGAAACACGGGGCTTTCTCGAAGCCAACGGCAGCTCCCGAGGCGCCAGCGAGGACAACGCGTCCTCTCCAACGGCAGCAAGGCGACGGGCGGCATTGCAGCTGCTCCCTGCCACGGATTGCAGCAGGTTGCAACTTGGGCAAGAAACCACCTTTTTGTCCCCTTTTGCCCCCAAAACACGGCTGTGGGGGCAGCTGCTGCCTGGGATGGGACGGGATGGGGTGGCCTCCCGGGCCACGCGCCCCTGCGCCAAGTCCCGCCAGTGCCGCCTCCGTCCCCCGTGCCGGAGCGGGCGGCAGCTTCACAGCCTCGCTGGGAAAAGGGAGCTCGGGATTAAATCAGCGCCTCTGTATTTGCACATATTTATAGCACTCAAACGTATATATTTTAGCTGGAAAGACGGCATGAATCTCCCCTGRGAACGTCCCTGAAGTCACATTTACAAGGGACCTGTCTTCTCTTTATGATGCTCATTTCCATTCGACTTTAAAAAAAAAAAGAGGGATTGATAAAATACGGATATTTATCGTATTTCTGGCTCTAGCCGTGCACATCGACACGATGCCACTGCACGGGGCCGGCGGCGGCTGGAGGAGGCCGGGACAAGCGCAGGCGAGCTCCAGCTGGACGTGGTCCCGCTGGAGCAGCCGCCCCCAGCCATCCCCATCGGCAGCGAGGAAAATCCCATGGACACGAAACCGGCCTCGGATTGATTTACGAGGAGAGCTGCAATGCGCTGGGCGGCGAGCGGTCAGGATGTCCGCTCCTTCCCCGCCGCGGGCAAAAGCACAAAAATACGGGGAAAAACCCCGCTGGTGCGCGGAGAAGGGCAGAACCTCTCTCCCCGCTCTGCAAGCGATCCCGGCTCGCTGCCAGCGATCGATGGTGCCCGAAAGCTCCCAGCTCCTCTGCCCTCCCGCTATTCCCTATCGGCCGCACGCATTATTTTATATGATGCAATTACTTTGGCAATTAATCAATGAGCCAATTACCAGCCGCTGCACTGCCGGGGCCGCCCTCCCCGACCGGCGCTCGCCTTGCGCTTCCCGGTGGAGCCGGTCCCGGGAAGCACGTGGGAGCCGGCGCCGGGGCCCGGCAGGCGTCGAGAGCCCGGAGCAGAGCCCGGCCGGCTCCCGGCTCATCCCTGCACCCCGGGGCGCGAATGCAGCGAGCGCAGCAAAAACTGCTGCTCCCGCAACGCCTCCCCTCCGCCCGACGGACACCGAGGTCTGGGAAGCCACCGAGCCCCCGGAGGCACCCGACCTTTTATTAGCTGTTTAGCTGAATAATTTATAAGGGCTTGCACAGGGCTCATTAGAGGTGAAGATGCTGCAATAACCSAGTTTGGCTTAGTCAGGGTAAAAGTTTAATTTTCCAGGGCTGGGAGCTARGGGAGGATTGCACTGCACCGCACCGCAGCCGGGCACCGCGCCGCTTGCAYTGCACCGCGCCGCGGCCGGGCACCGCTGCTGCCCCGGGCTCGAGCACCCAGCAGAGCCGTGCCGCTCTGTGCTCGGCCGCCTGTGCGGAAAAACTGAGCGTATCCACAGGGAAATCCCCATCGGCGTGTGCCGGCGGGCGGCTGGGCCCCTCGCAGCGAAGCCGCCCCGCGGCACGGCACGGCACAGCACGGCGGGATGCTCCGGGGAAGGCGGCAGAAGGGCCTCGGCGGCTGCGAAGTTATTCAAATTACAAGCATGATCAACACTTCAATTAATACATGAAAGGGAACGGGAAGACGCAGCAGGCACGGAGAAAACATCAGGTGCTGGCTCGCGTTGACAAGAGCCGGGGAATTGGGAGCAATTCCCGCTCCGGCGCTCCCCTCGCCCGCACGCACCCCGTCACCGCGGAGGGGTTCCCAGCCCAATCCGCGCCCGCCGACACGGGCAGCAAACAGCCGGCGGAGGCGGCTGCCTGCGGGGCTAACGGGCATCTTCCTCGCTGAGGGAGAAGAGGGGCTAACGCGGGGGCTTGCGGACACGGCCCTGCCGCTGGAAAGGGGAGGAATCAGCCCTTGGAGCCCTCGAGGACGCTGACAGCCGCGCAAGGGAGGCAGGAGCGGCACATCATCTGCCAGGCTAATTGGCACGTTACCTACCTTTTTAGCCCGTAATTAATGTACACGGCTTGATTAGAAAGCCGTGGATGGGGAAGGTCTCGCGGGAGACGAGCCGGGGGAGGGAGCGGAGGAGCCGGATACTCCCCGAGCGCGAAGGGGACGGCACCGTCGCACGGCGTCGCGGGAGAGCGAGGCGCGTGCCGGGGCGGGAGGCATGTGCCGGGATGGGAGATCCCTGCTGGGATAGGAGATCCCTGCCAGGATGGGAGACGCGTGCCGGGATGGGAGATCCCTGCTGGGATGGGAGATCCCTGCTGGGATGGGAGATGCATGTCAGGACGAGAGATCCCTGCCGGGACGGGACATCCCTGCCAGGATGGGACCTGTGTGCCACTTTGGGAACTTCTCCGAGCAAAGTCAGCCCCTCGGAGCAGGGTGACAGCGCGCCGGTTGCTGCAGCAACGGGGATTAACTACGACTCGCGGCCAGCGCGGTCCCCCCGGAGCCATCGGCCTCCCCGCCGGGCTGCACCTCTCCCAGCGAAGCCGGCCAGCACGGGGCCATGCCGAGCCCGGGAAGGGCCGGGGAACGCCGATTGAAGGGCTTGGGAAGCGCTCGGAAGGCGGCCCGGCTCCGGAGATGCTCCCGACCACCGGCCGCAGCCCCAGGGGTGAACCGGGAGCTACATCCACCGCCCAAACCCGGTGCAACCTCTTGAAACAAAAATATTTAAACACATACCAATTCCTCCTCCTGAGCACGTGGGAGTTTTATCGCTTCTTAAAATTTTAATGCAACAGTCTCAGGCAAGGGGGAGTCTCATTTCCCTGTCTTTTGCTGCTGACTTTAAGAATGGTTAATTATAAATAAGACTATGTGCCTATTTATACGCGCACGCACACGGAGAAGGACAGGTTTAGGACACGCTTCCCACGCGGCACGAGCCTGCCGGGGGGGGACCGCGGCAGCAGCGGGGCAGAGCTCGGCCCACACCTCGCCGAGCTCCCCGGCCGGGCTCCCCCGGCGCTCGACGGCCTCCAAACCCGGGCAGGAGAAGCGGCCAGAGGCTGCTCCCGCGCCAACGCCTGCTCTGCGAGGATGCACATCGCTCCCGGAGCCGAAGGACAGCGAAAGGCTCCCGTCCCCCGCGCTCCCCTCCCCAGATAAACACGCCTGCGGTGGAGGCTGCAGGAGCTGTTGCTTACAGAAGCCTCGGTGTTTTTATCCCCCTATAAGATCTATTTATACGCTTATTGAATTTTTCATAACCGAGTTGTGAACGATCAGCGTTCAGGGTCATCCCTTATACACCGTTATCGCCATAGAAACGGGAGCGGGAGATGAACCGCCCCGCGTCGTCTCCCATTGACGGCTCCCGAGCACCGGCGGCACGAGCCGGCGGAGGCTCCGCGAGCCGACGGGATTCCCCGTGCCCGCTCCGGGGGGACGCACCGGCCCCGGCCCCGGCCGTGCAAAGCGGCACGTTCAGGTGCTCCTTCCCCCAGCGCACGGCCTCGGGAAGGCGGCGATGCTCCCGGGAAGCGCCGGCTGCAACACGCACCGCAAATTGGGGGAATTCCTCGGTGTTTCTGCAGAAACCGCTAAAGCAGCCGCAGCGTGCATGCACCTGGGTGCACGAAGGAGCGCCCGCATCCCCACGGCTCCCGGGCGCCGCACAGCCTCCTGCTAGGCGCATGCTTGCCGCTGCAGCTCGGGGCGCTGCGTGCCGGCCCTGCTCCCGGTCCCCCAAACCAGGGCAGAGCCGCGGCCGAGGACGCGTTACCTGCTAGCAGGAAGGTGATAAGGCAGGTTTCCTTTGGCATGAAGAGCTTGAGGCGGGAGCCGCTGAAGACGTACTCCACCACGGCCTCGGAGCGGCCGGCGCGCTGCAGGAAGGGCAGGAACTGCTTCGCCTTCTGGGTGTCCTGGCGGGAGAGAGCGCAGGGCGTCAGCGCCTTCAGCACCCCCCCGTCCTCCGTCCCGCGCCCACGAGCGGCCCCGAATCGCTGCTCCCGGTGCACGAGCTGCCCCGAATCGCTGCTCCCGGCGCACGGCCACGCTCCTTGCAGCTGACCCAACCTCCTTGCAAGGGGCAAGCCCGGAGCAGCCCTGCCAGCACGGGCATCCTCCAGCTCGGGATAAACCCCGCGGCCAAAACGGATGCTACCGGGGCCTGGAAGCGGTGCCGGGAGCAGCCGCGCAGCAGGGACGGCCAGGACAGCCGCAGCGGCACCCTCGGGGACGTGTCCCCCCGTCCGGGCTCCCCGCCACCTCCCCGGGCCCCGAGCATTTTGCACGGCGGAGGAGGCCAAACCCTGCACCCTTCCCCTCCATCGGACCAGCCCCAAGCAGGGACCCAGGGGCACCGCTTGCCCTGGGGGGGCCCAGACCCTCTGCGTGGGGCCAGGGCTCACAGCCCCGTGTCGCTCATCCCCATCGCTCGCTTGCCAACTCGATTCGACCCGGCGCCCTCGGCCAAAATCTCTGCAATCTGCCTGATTCAGAAGCAGGACGCTCGATGTCGCAGGCACCTGATTTATTTACCCAAGGAGGCAAAAAAAAAAAAAAAAAAAAAAAAGCAGCAGCTCCTAAAATAAAACGCAGCCAGGTGGCTTTTTATTTTACTGCGTCCTTAATTTAGAAAAATGAACTGCAAGGGAAAGGAAGCGCGCTCGCCGCAGCCAAAACCGGTCGCCTCCGCGCTCCACAGCCTGCATCCCGTCCGCCGCGGGCCGACCCGCGCGGCCTGCCGGGGCAGCACGGCCGGGGAGGGGGAGCCGCTGCCCCTTCCCGCTGCCGGCCCGGGACCGTGCACGCTCGCCCCACACGCGTGCCCCACAAGCGTGCCCCACACGTGCACCCCGGGACCTGCTGCTCTAGCAGAGCTGCGCCCAGGCTAATGCAGCGCCTGCAAGCTGCACCCACCACACTCCCCACCTATTAACCGCTTAGCTCTAACGTATGCAAATGCAAAACGGGAGCTGCTAATGAAGGCTACTAATTAGCGGGAATCACTACATGGGCACGGTTTGATTAGCTCGCGGGAAAGCGAGCGGCGGAGAGGAACCCGCCGCGGGCGAGCTGCTCCCCAGGCCCGCGACGGGGAGGTGGGCGAGC
Organism: Casuarius casuarius; assembly: GCA_003342895.1. Taxonomy (NCBI): domain Eukaryota; kingdom Metazoa; phylum Chordata; class Aves; order Casuariiformes; family Casuariidae; genus Casuarius; species Casuarius casuarius. The sequence goes on from PTFA01000265.1 coordinate 311,826, forward strand.
TCCGGCACGTGCCGGCCGCGGAGAGATGCCGGTGGAGGCCGCGCCGGGAAGAGCGCGGCGTTGGAGAGGGGCGGCCGTCTCTGACCGCTCCCGGGAACGGCCTTGGGAAGCCGCGCGGGTTTGCATGCTGCGCAGTGCCTCTGGGATGGGGGAAGATGCAGGAGCGCTGGTCGCTAGCATGGGATAACGAGCGGAGAGCAGCAGTTATCGCCCGGGAGGCAGCAGGAGCAACGTCCCTGCCGTTTCCTCGGGGCTTCCCATCGCAGGCGTTTGCGGAAAAGGGAGCCGCGCTCTCGGACATCGCTGCTGCCTTTCCGGCTCCCTGGGCAGAAGTTCACCGAAGCGGATGGGGCCAGGCTTGGGGATCGTCCCCTGCCTGGTGGCCAGCGTGGACCTCTTCCGCGAGCCCAGCGAACGCGGCCAAGGCAAAGGGCAGGAGCTCGCCACGGCCAGCCCTCCCTCCGTGCAGCTTGAGCGGGCGGCTGCTCGGCCTCGTCCTGGCGTGCTGGGTCCAGTTGTGGGCTCCCAGTACAAGAGGGACATGGAGCTACTGGAGCGAGTCCAGCAAAGGGCCACAAAGATGATGAAGGGACTGGAGCATCTCTCATGTGAGGAGAGGCTGAGAGAGCTGGGGCTGTTCAGCCTGGAGACGAGAAGGCTCAGGGGGATCTTTGCAATGTCAACGAATACCCAACGGGAGGGTGTCAAGAGGATGGGGCCAGACTCTTTCCAGTGGTGCCCAGCGACAGGACAAGAGGCAGCGGGCACAAACTGAAACACAAGAAGGTCTGTCTGAACATGAGGAAAACTTCCTTATCTGTGAGGGTGACTGAGCCCTGGCACAGGTTGCCCAGAGAGGCTGTGGAGTCTCCATCCTTGGAGATGTCCAAAACCTGCCTGGACACGGTCCTGGGCACCGTGCTCTGGGTGACCTGCTGGGCAGGGGTTGGACTAGGTGGTCTCCAGAGGTCCCTGCCATTCTGTGATTCCGGGGCCGCTTCCCCAGCGGCTGGAGCAGGCGGGTCACGCTGAGCAGAGCCGGCGGCCGGCTGGAAACCTCGGCGGAGACCCGGCTGGGGGCTCTGCCCGGAGCAGACGCGCAGAGCTCGCCAAGGCGGCAGAAGCGGTGACGGGACGGGGAGAAAGAGGTTGCTGCGACGTTCCTGCTCCTCCGCACGCGAGTCCTGCAGAGGCCACAGCACCTCGGGGAGGGAAGCAGCTTGTGCGGCCACCGGACAGACCTGGAAGCGCCCGGGGAGGCTCCCGCCTGCACGCCGGGGCGAGCGCAGCCCCGCAGAGCTGCATCCCTGCCGCTTTTGGGGAGCGCGTCCCGGACCCTGTCCGGGCACGGAGGCCGGGGCAGCCTGCTAGCAGCACCGCTGCCGTGCCACGAGCCGCCCTGGGGATGAAGGGACCGCGCTTGCATCATGCACAGACACAGCGAGGAAAGAATATAATCGCAACTCCACTTCTGTGTGAAGCGCTGCCAATTATGCAAAATTATTCAAGGTCTTTCCGCAAGGACGGGAGGCTCCTCGGCGGCCGGCTCCGCGCACTCGCCTCGGCCCCGGCACGGCGCTCCCGCTCAGCGTGCACATCGGGGCGCGAGCCCGGGATGAGACCAACGGGGCCTGGGACGGATTCAGGCTCACTTAACCGCAGCCGCGACACGCTCACGGACGCGAGCAGAGCCCCCAAAACCCAACCAAGGCAACAGGGCGGGAGCAGGGCGCTGCTCGCTTTGGAGGCGGCCGCTGGCCCGGCCGCGGGGAAGGGCACGTCCCGGCACGTGCGGGCGGGCGGACAGGAGGCAGCGCGCCGGGAGTCGGGAAAACTGGGTTAAATCCTGCAGCGGCGCCGCCGAGCAGGTTTCTCCGCTGCCGAGCCCCGGCTGCCGTCCGTGCCCCCGAGCGCCGCGCCGCGCCGGAGGACGGGGAGCTTGGGAGAGCCGAGCCAAGGAGCAGCCGCTCCGCGGGATGGGGACGGATCCGAGAACCCAGACGCGGCCAAGCACGGAGAAGGACACGGCAAAGACGCCGCGCTGACGGGCATCCATCCGGGCGTCCCCGCGGTGCAGGGCTGCCGCGGGCGCGCCGAGGGCAGGGGACGCACCGGGACCGCGCCACGGCCGGGGCAGGGCCGGGATGTGCACGCGGAGCCCCCGGCCAGCCGGCTGCAGGGGCAGGGAAGGGGAGCTCTGCCCGCGTGCTCTCCCCATGGAGCGCTGCTGCAATAAGAGAGGGGGGCTGCAAGGAGAGCTGGGGGGCTGCAAGGGGCAAGGCGAGGGGGGCTGCAAGGGGCAAGGCGAGGGGGGCTGCAAGGGGAGAGCTGGGGAGCTGCGACAGGCAAGCCGGGGGGCTGCAAAGGGGCAAGAGGGGCTGCAAGGAGAGCCGGGCAGCTGCAAAGGGGTGCGGGGGGGCTGCAAAGGGCAAGAGGGGCTGCAAGGGGTGGGGGGGGCTGCAAGGAGAGCTGGGGGGCTGTGATGGGTGAGCTGGGGGGCTGTGATGGGTGAGCTGGGGGGGCTGCTACGGGCGAGCCGGGGGGGCTGCTACGGGCGAGCCGGGGGGGCTGCAAAAGGGAAGGAGCTCTACCACTGGGCCAAACTGCAGAAGCACCCGGTGCAAAGGAGCGTGGGGACGTTTCCAATGTCCAAGGAGTGGCTCTGCAGCCGGTCCCACCACCTGCGCCAGGTCCCTTTGCCGGGGGGAGCAAGGTGCCAGCAGCGGTGCAGCTCGGCCGAGGGGACACGCCACGCTCCGGCCACCGAGACCCCGCGCCCCCGGCTCACCCGAGCTGCACCGCAGCGTGAAAACCCCCTGCAGTATTTACAGCCCCCGTTACAAGGATAAGCACCGAACGCAGGCGCTCGCACACGCCCGCGTCAGCGCGACTCGGGAGCTTCCCGCGGACGAGAGAGAGGAGCGGGAGGGCTCGAGGTGACCTACATTGGAGAGTGGAGCTGGCAGTTTCCTGCGAGCAAAGGAAAGCGCGCGGGGAATTGCAGAGCCCGGGCGGAGAGGAGCGAGCAGGCAGCGCTGACTCAGGAACTGCTGCACTCGCCCTGACCCTCCTGCTCGGCCTGTCCCGGATCCCGGAGCGAGCCAGGGCCGTGCAACAGCCCGAGCAGAGCCGGGGGTCCCACGGGAGCCGAACGGCCGCAGCAGGGCAATCCCGCTCGTCCACCCACCGTGCAAGCCAGGGATTTTTTTTGCAAGCGTCCGGTTGTGCATTTCTTCCTCCCCCCACACCCCAGCCCGAAACCTCCCTCCCGAGGGTGGCCGAGGAGCGCGCGGATGCTAATCCACATTAAATATTTTGGCAGCGGCGGAGCACACGCTGTCAGCTCGGCGCGCACCCGCATTCATCATGCTGCACAACTGCTGACACTCAGCTAACTAAGAGCGCGATCAATTTAGAGAAAACTATTAACGATTTTAAAAGATTAACAAATCTTCATAAAAGCGGTGATGTATTACCCTAATTTTGTTTGCAGAGGCCCTTCTCGCAGCCAGCACCAACCGCGCTGCTCGTTTCCCTAGCTAAGTTGGAGGTGCTCCTAACGATCCCGCCGGCAGGTCGGGCCCCGGGCAGGGCTGTGCATCGCAGGGGACCTTGCAGGGACCCGCTGCATGCACACCGCATGCACACTGCGCCCACACCGCGTGCACACTGCATGCACGCTGCATGCACATCGTGCACATTGTGTGCACACTGCATGCACACCGTGCATGCACACCGTGCGCCCCAGCACCTCGCGCAGGGACATCCCCGATTCTGGCCGACCAGGTCCAACTCCGCGTCTCATCTCCGCCTCCCGCTCCAGCCCCCTCCTCCCGCTCACCCGCCACCGCGATTTTGTCTCGCTGTTTGCGGGCGATTTAACCGGCATGCATTATTGAAAAGCCTGCGAGGCGGCCGAGCCCTGGGGACCTCGGCGGGTTTTGCTGCAGGGTTTGCTGCAACGCCTCTGCCCGCGCCCGTCCCTGGCGGGGACACTGCTGTCCCCAGCCTGGCCCACGCAGGGTTCATCCGGGGCGGATGAAAAGCCTCCTCCATCCCATAGGAGCAGGGGAGACCGTGTAGACCCTAACGGATAAATGCACGGAGCAACGCTTGGGCAAACGGGGACCGAGCCGCTGCAGCTCGGCCTCCCCAGGACAGCATTCATCCTCCGGAGCGCGCGAGGGACCTTCTCCGGAGCGGAGGGCGAGCTGCAAGGAGCGCGTGCCGAGTGTGGGAGTATTGCGACGGGCCAGCCGTGCCGCACGGGAGCGGAGCGCGCTTCGCGTTGCAAGAGCGCTCGCAGAGCCGGGGGCTCCCGCGCTGCAGCAGCGGCACCTTCGCCCTCCGCAGCACTCACGGGCCCCGAGCGGGGGGCTGCTGGCGGTGAGGCCGCAACGGGGGGCTGCCGGTGGTCTCGCGTGCCTCCTGCTCCGCGGCACGCGCCCGATGCCCGGGAAGAGCGGCGCGGGAAAGGCTCCTTACCCCGGAGATGTCCGCGACCCGGTGAATGGGCACCTCCTTCTTGCTGTGCAGGCCCTTGCCGTTCTTGATGGCCCTGCAAGAGAGTGGCACGGCCATCAGCCACGGAGCACCGAGGAGGGGGAAGAGCACTGCCCCCCCACGCTGCCTGCAGCGCCCGGGAGAGGCCGGGCGGCTCGTTAGCCTGCTAATCCCAATTAGCAGCACTCAGCCGCTCACCTGCGCTGAGCACCTACCCGATCAGAGGGAACACTTGTCCCCGCTCCCGAATTAAATTGCTTTGTTCCCCGCACAAAGGGAGGAATCAACAGGCAAGAGCCACAAGCGATGATAAGTGTTTCTTTCGGGGCTTAATCACATGAAACATTTTAAATGCAAAATACACAGCCAGCCTTCCAATTTGAACGGAGACAAGTTCCTGCCGGGTTAAAAACCTGTATGCGAGACAAGCAGCCTGAGTGGGCACCGTGCACGGGAGCCGTTTAATGGATGGAAAATGAGCAGGTGCCACAGGCCTGGCATTAAACCTGTTTTGCTTTCCAGCGGCGGTGGGGAGTGCTGGAGCTGGGGGGGTGACGGGGTGGCTCATCCCCCAGAGCATCCCGCGATGGGGAGGGAAACAGCGTGCCGGCATCCGCCGGGCAGCGAGATGCTCCCGGAGCTGGTCGTCTCCGCGGGTGCACAGCGAGGGCACCCGCACCAGGCCCTGCTGCGTATAGGTGAAGTTTTCATGCAGTTCATGTGGTTCTTTGCAATTGCACGAGTTTCAGCAATCCCCGCTCGCCGCTCGGCGCGGCAGCCGCGTGCCCCAGCCAGGCCTGCGGCGATCGAAAGGGCTCCGCGCGCAGCCGGCGGGTTAGAGGCCAGCGCAGACTCATTAGAGCCCCGAGCGGCGCCTTCCCCTCGCAGCTTTGTCCTTTTCCACTCTGCAAAGGCCGAGCTCCTTTTCCAGGTGCTGCTGGCAGGGAGCAGAAGCTGCTTTGCAAAGCAAAGCCTGGTCTAAGCGAGCGGCTCCCCAGGCGCCGACCAGCCCCGTTACCCCCTTCCACCCCCTTTTCGCTCCGTGCCGCCGGCGATGCAGGCGACGAGCGCTGCGCCCCGGCCCCGCCGCGGCGGCACTCACCGAGCCTCGGCGGCCAGGAGCTCGTCGTAGTGCGAGGAGCGCTGGTCGTCGTCCTGCCGGTAGCGGATGACGGTGGCCAGGCCCTTGCTGACCAAGGCTTCGGCGATGTTGCTGCAGAGGAAAGAGCGGGGGGAGCTCAGCGAGGGCTGCGCCGCGGCGGGGGGGCTGCCCGGGGCCGCGTTTGGGGCTGGCGCCGCTCGTGTGTTGCCCCCGCGTCCCCAACGCTCCTGCTACCCGCGCAGGGCACGAGCGCTGCAGCCCGGCCGCGGCACGCCACGCAGCAGGGCAGACCAGAGGCCGCGGTGATGGGCGCGCTGGAAAGGATGCCGGGGCAGGGAGCAGGTGAGAGCCCAGGCGTCCGGGAAGAGTGGAGCTGCCGGCTTGCAGAAACCCACCCCAGCGGCGCCTCTCCCGACCCGGCATGCAGCCCGGGCTGGACGGGGGCTAACGGCATCCAGGCAGCCCGGCGGGAGAGCCGGAGCAGCCACAGGGAGCAGCAGCCGGAGGCACGCGGCGCCCCGAACATCACCTCCCGCCGCCGCCCGGCTCCTTCCCGCGAGGCCACGTCCCCCAGCAGGGACGGACAGACGGGACACCCCCGGGATGGACAGACGGACGGATGGCAGCTCTCCCCGCCTGCCCTGCCTCACGCCCCGGCCCCATTCCCGGGACAGAAGCAGCGGGAGAAAGAGGGGAGCGCGGGAGATGAAACGCAGCCGGGAGCCATCGGGAAGCGGCTGCGAGAGCAGCGCTCCGTCTGCGCGCTGAGCGGACGGTTCTGTCCTGCCCCCGGCGCCCGGGAAGCGCTGCACTCGCGCTGCCACCTCTGTTTGATGGCTTCATCTATCTCGCGATATCACGGTTATGGCTTTTTATAAGACAAGCGAAATTGCCGGCGCTCGCTGTCACCGTGCTGCCGCCGCCGCCGCCTCCGTGGAGCCGGGTCGGAAAGGAGCAGCTCGGGGCTGGGGCCGCGCGGGAACGGGACACGCGGGAACAGGGAGTGCGGGAATGGGGCGCGCGGGAGCACAGCCACACGGCCACCCCCAAGCCGGGCCGGGCCACCCAGCACTGCTGTCCCAGCCCTGCCACGGCCCCGGGAGACCTGCGCCAGCCTCAATTACGGCTTTAAGGATGACGGTCCTCCGGCCGGGGGGACCGGGAGCAAACGGGCCGGGACGGCGGCGTAAAAGCCGCTCTCGAGCAACGAGACTGGTTTTCTCTGCTCTTACTGGTGATCCCAGTGCCCCGCGTTTCGGCGAGCTCGGTAACACATCACAGCCCGATCGGAAGGAAACAAATCCTCCTTTCGGAAGAAGCTATCTGAGCGTCTGAGCCGGGCTTGGCAATCCGCCCCCGGCACGCCTCGGCCGGCCGCGCGGCACCCGGGGAGCAGCCGCGGGGCCCCGGCGTCCGGGGCACACCGGGGCAGAGCTCACGTGCCTTCGCTGGGGAAGTTTGATTAAATTATGTAAGGACGAGCTTTTCAAGCAGCGTTACGTAAGTCCACAGGCTCTCACTCAACCCCGCTCGCTGCAGAGCTCCCGGCGGCAGAGCCATGGGACGTGGCCCGGAGCAGGACGCCCGGCTCGGAGACGGCCAGGCCACGGCCGGGGCCAATCTGCATCCCTCTCCCACACCCGGAGCAGCGTCCCTCCATCCCTGGGGACCAGAGCTGCTGACCCCCGGGCACATCCCTCTCCCACACCTGGAGCAGCGTCCCTCCATCCCTAGGGACCAGATGCAGATGGAGCTGCCGACCCCCATCCGCATCCCTCTCCCACGCCCAGAGCGGCGTCCCTCCATCCCTAGGGACCAGACACAGATGGAGCTGGTGACCCCCAGCTGCATCCCTCTCCTACACCTGGAGCAGCGTCCCTCCATCCCTAGGGACCAGACGCGGCAGAAGCTGCTGACCCCCACCCGCATCCCTCTCCCACGCCCGGAGCGGCGGCTCTCCTCCTCGCCCGTGTTTGACGCAGCAGGTTGCTGCTGCCTGCAGCTCCCTGGCAGCGGCACAGCACGAGCAGCACCATCTTCCCACGGGCCGGTCTGCCGGAGCGGCGCCGGAGCCTCCAGCGACTCGCCCAGCGCCAGCCCGGGAGCGGGGCTGCCGAGGGGAACGTTCGCGCGGGAAGAGCCCGGAGCGGCTCAGCTCCGGTGCCAGAGGCGCCGGCAGGCCCCAGCATCCTCGCAGCCCGCATCCTCCCCGGCCACGGCCGCGCTCCCGGGCGGACACCGCGGACACCTCCGCCCCGGAGGAGGCGGCAGCTTGCGAGGCAGCCGCGAGATCTGGGCCCTTTCCAGGAGCTCGGGCTGCAAAACCCGCACGGCGCCTGGGCACCAGCCCAGCTTTACCCTGGCGCTGCCGCCCACGCGGGCGGCTCGCTGCGCGCGGCTCCACTGCACGAGCCGGGGCCGGCAGCCTCCGCCCGCCCGGACAGCCGGGATGCCCTTCCCCGGGGAGCGGGGCCCTCGCGATTCGGAAAGCCCAGCGCTGCATCCAGCCCGCTGCCGCCACGCGGCCGGGTGCAGCCCAGCTCGCGGACCGGGAAGCAGGAGCCTCCCTGCCTCCCCCTGCCGCGTCTCTCCCTGCTCCCGGCACGGGGCCTGGGCCGCTCCGGCTCGACTGCTGGGAACTGGGGGGGGGGGAGTGGCAGGGGCACTAAAATGGGAGCACTGCAGTGGGTGCACAGCCCCGGGCGGCTTTGGCCCCCGCCCCCCCCGCGCCACATAAAAGCACCCGGAGAGGGGAGCCGGAGCCGGAGCCAGAGCCGGAGCGGCGGGAGGAGACGCATCCCCCCGCTAAGCCCAGATTAAAGAATGGGAATATGAAGATGCGGATGAAAAGCCAGCTGCTGCGGAAAAATCTTATTAGGCCGTGAAATATAGTTTTTGCCACTTAAAAAACAGCAGAGTGAGAAGTGGCCACGCTCCTCAGCAGCACGAAACTCATCGCGCAGCTTTCCCCAGCAAATCCAGCAGGAAGCTTTCCAAAGGGAATTTTATCCGCAGAAACGTCTCCTTGCAGCCGCTCAGGTTTCTCCGCGCTCTGCAGAGCTCCGGGCCGTCGCAGCACCTCCCGCACGCGGCACGCACCGGTCCCTGCTCCGGCCGGGCCGGCGGCAGCGATGCAGCGAGCGCCCGGATAATCCCCGACGTGTCCGGCTGCCACTGCTCTGCGCAGAGCGCGGCTGGACGCTCCCGCGCTGCCGAGTCCCGGGATGCTGCGGGATGCCACGGGAGGGTTTGGGATGCCATGGGATGCTGTGGGATGCCACAGGATGCCATGGGAGGGTTTGGGATGCCATGGGAGGGTTTGGGATGCCATGGGATGCCATGGGAAGGTTTGGGATGCCATGGGATGCTGTGGGATGCCACAGAATGCCATGGGAGGGTTTAGGATGCCACAGGATGCTGCAGGGTGCCAGGGGATGCCATGGGATGCTGTGGGATGCCAGGAGACGCCAGGGGATGCTGTGGGATGCCACAGGATGCTGTGGGATGCTTTGGAATGTCACAGGATGCCGTGGGATGCTGTGGGATACCATGGGATGCCATGGGATATCATGGGATGCCAGGGGATGCCGTGGGATGCCAAGGGATGCTGTGGGATGCCAGGGGATGCTGTGGGATGCAGTGTGTGATGCCATGGGATACCACAGAATGCCCTGGGATGCTGTGGGATACTGTGGGATGCCAAGGGATGCTTTGGGATATCATGGGATGCTGTGGGATGCCAGGGCATGCTGTGGGATGCCATGGGATACTTTAGGAGGCCATGAGATGCAGTGGGATGCTGTGGGATGCCCCGGGATGCTGCGGGATGCCCCGGGATGCTGTGGGATGCCATAGGACGCTGCAGGATGCTGTGGAAGCCCGCAGGATGCCTCGGGATGCTAGGGGAGACCACGCAGCCTTCCCAAAGAGCCGGGGCTGGCGTGAGCGCGCAGCAGCAGGAGACACAACCCAGAGGTCTCGCAGGCGGCCGCTGCTGCCGCTCGCAGCCGACCTGCAGAGCCGCCCCGGCCCCGCCGCCCTCCTGGGTGCCCGGCAAAGCCCCTCGGCTCCCCCCAGGCAGCCCCCGGGGCTTCCCCGCACGGAAAAGGCCGCCGGGCTGGAAGGAGCTGGACAAGCGAGAGGAGCCCCCAAGGAGCTGGGGCTGCAGGGACCCTGCACGAAGGGTGACAACTGCTGCAAGGAGGAAATAAGGGACCTGAAGGCTTCAGCAATCAAGCAGCAATTAAGCACGGGGGCCGGGGCCCCGAGGGCTGCCATCCCGCCGCCGTGCTCCGACTGCCAAGCAGGCTCGGCCCAGCCCCGGATGCGGGCGGACAAGCCGGGCTTTCTTCCCGGCTCCCGCGCCGGCGCGGCGAGGGCGGCGCGCACAGAGCCGGCTCTGTCTGCCCGCGCGGCGCCGGGGCCGCGGAGACCGGGAGCTGCTTCCACGCTGCAGCCGGCCGCTCCGGAGCGGGCTGCCGGCGCCAGCGCAGCGCTCCCCACCACCGACATCTGATTATGCCAATGAAGTCAACCCGCGCAGTGGCCCTGCAAATTCACATCAGGTTCGCTCCCAAAGCAGGCATCCAACTCGGAAGTCATTTGAAAGCAATTTGCAGCTGGAGACACTAAGAGCAGGAGGCAGCTCGCTGCGAGATGCTCCTTGCAAGCACGGAGACGAAAAGCCCTGTCTCTCCACCACGCCGAGCGCGGAGCAAGAGCCGCGAGGAGCCCCCGAGGACGGCGGCGCGCGGCCCCGGCGCTGCAACGCGCGCGTCGAGCCGGGCTGCGGGAGGAGGACGCGGATGTATCACGGGAGAAATGAGGCTCCTGGAGCCCACAGCCCCGGGGTTGAAGCTGCTAGGCGTCCGGCCACCCCCGGGGAAGCCGCCGGCTGCACCGCACGCTTTGCAAACGCCCCCAAACCCGAAGCATCCTCCAGCCGCTCGCCCCGGCGCTGCCTCCCGGGAACCCCCCCGTGCCGATACGGCCACGCTTCGGCACCGCAGCTGCCCCGGCCCGGGGACGCACGGGGGAGGCTTCCTGGGGGATTAAACCTGCTTGCGAGACAAGCGCAGGCACAGGTCGCTCCGCGAGAGCCGTAATTAGGATATAACCGGGGAACAGGAAGCTTTCCAGCTCCCAACCCAGTGCGGCTGCGCTCCCCCCGTGCAGCACGCGGCTCTTCGCTTTTCACAGACCTCGGATTAACATAAAAAAAAAAAAAAAAAAAAAAAAAAGAGCATAGCTGCAGCACTTTGGTTGCTTTCCAAAATAGCTGCTCCGGAGGGAAAAAAAAAAAAAAAGGGCCTATGACAAATCATTCCTACGCAGCTCGCGGAGCCGCTGCCAGCCGGACACGCTGCCCCGCCGGCACAGACCGCACCGGCTGCTCCTTCAGGCTGCGAGGCAGGAGGAGCCGGGCACCCGGCCGGGGACGGGGAGGCGGCAGCGGGGACGGGACGGGCACTTACATCCCTCCGATGGAGACGGTGGCACACGTGCGCTCGGAGAAGGCCGGCACGGTCTCGGTGGCGCTGCTGGCCGGGCGGATGTAGTCCACTGTGACGTTCACCTGAGCAAGACAGACACGCACAGGGTCAGGGTTTGCAAAGCGCCCAAACACCCCCGGGCACCCGGAGCGGCTCCCCGGCTGCCGCCCGCGGCACCGACCGGGGAGGACACGGAGCAGCTCTGCAGAGGACACCAGGAAAGGCGGCGCAAAGCCCCAGCAGCCGCCTGAGCCAGGTTTTCTCCCGGCTGCGCGTCTCGGACCCCGGAGACACCGCTGGGCCCGTCTGCCGAAGCGCTGGAGCTGGGCATCCAGACGTCCCGCGGTGCCCGGGCAGCAAACGCGCCGGGCGGCAGCGGCGTTTCACGGGACAACCCTGAACTCAGCAGCAGGCAATGCAGCTGCCCAAATGCAGCCTCTACGCTGGTTTATGGCCCAATGCGGGCTGTTCCACCTCTCTCCAAAAGCCCCCTCGTTACAGGCTTCGGGTGGTCTCCTTTTGCACCTTTGCACGCAGGAGTCCTGCACGGGGTCCCTCGGCTGCGCCCCTCCTGGCTTTGCTGAATGTCCTCTGCTCACCGATGGGGACGGGGACCTGGACCACCGCTGCCCACCGAAGCCTCGCCCGGGTTGGCGCTGGGGCGCTGGGGCGCTGGGGCACAGCGCTGCAATTCCCGGCCCCATTCACGGATGCAAGGCAAAACGCCCCCCGGGCTGAGGCCCCAAGCGCTTGAGCAAAGCCCCTTAATGCACTGCCACATGCAATGTTTCTAGGTAAATCCAATTTAATCCTGCTGCTTTGCTTTTTCCAGGTGTTTGCTTTTCCCAGGCGTTTTTCCCCTTTGCACCCCGTCCCCGCCGCGCGCACCCCGTCCACACGCTTCCAGCCCCAAAAAAGCACACGGGACACCCAGGCTTCAAGCCCGACGTTACAAGCGAGCACCTCGCAAACCCTTTCAGACCGCCGGCTCTTTGCAAGCCTCGCTTTCTAAACGAGCACAGAAACGAGCAGGAAGGTGCGACTGGCTCCAACCCCCCCCCGCCACCGGCTCGCTCGCAGATCCGAGCGCCTGAGCGGCAGCAGCGGAGCAGCTCTGCCACGGAGGCGCCAATTAAGGCTGGAGGCTAAAGCGATGCCTCCCGGGGAAACTATTGTCATAACAACTGCACGGGAGACCGAGACAGCGGTCACGTCCCCGGGGCTCACGCAGACCCTCTGCGAAAGCACCGCGCGCCCCATGTGACTGGGGCGAGCAAAGCACCCCCAGCCCCGCCGCGCTGCCACGGCCGCACGGGGCTCCGAGAGCAGCCGGCGGCAGAGCCTGCTGCAAGCCCGAAATTAAAACCTGCAGGTAATTAGCATCTCGGTCCCCTTCCTGCTGACGCCCCGCGGCCCCTCGGGCAGAGCTGCCTCCGTCCTCCAGCCTCGGGGAGTTTCCCCTTGCAGGGGGCTGCTAGCTAATAGCAATTAAGCAGAGGAAGCATCCAAAAAAGCACATCCTAAGCCCATGTTTTGCACCGCAGATCTGCGGGGACCGGCTGTACAGCAGGTAACTGGCTCAGCACTGCATCGCCCTCATCCTGCACTGCCGGTCCCGCTCCCGGCCCGCAGCATCCTCGCTGCCCGCGTCCCCAGCCACGTGCCAGCTTCTCCCCGTGCGGCGCAGGGGCCGCGGCGCCCGAGGGTGCAAGCCAGGCCGTGCCGGGGACGGGCTCGTGCGCTGGCCCCGGGCAGCGGTGCACGGAGCCCGGCGCGCTCAGCTGCAGCCAGCGCCCAGCGCCCGGCCCTGCCGCCCGACGCCGGCGTCGATCGCGGCCGTCGATCGGTGCCGTTCCAAGGTCAGCCGCAGTCAGGGCGAATTAAATCACTCCGGCAGCTCTGCTCCCCGGAGGAGCACCAGCCCCGGGAAGAGCGGCGCTACGGAGACGCGCGTGCCTGCGCGCAGCCCGCGCGCTCAATGTCACCCGCCCTGGTGCCCCCAAGAAACACCGGGGGCCATGGCAGAGGCTGCCAGCCCCTGCCACCCCCGGAGTGCACCCGGAGACCTCCTGTCCCCGCTGGGGATGCTCGGTGCAACGGGGACATTTGGTGCAACGGGGATGCTTGGTGCAACGGGGATGCTCGGTGCAACAAGGACGCATGGTCCAACGGGGACGCTTGGTGCAACGGGGACACTCGATGCAATGGGGATGCTCGATGCAACGGAGCAGCCTCGACCCGGCCCTGGTGCAACGGGAAAGCCCGAGCCGCGCCCAAAGCCGCGGCAGGGCGAGGAGCGCGCAGCACCGGGGCCGGGGCACGCACGTCCCGCGGGTCCCCGGGAGCATCGGGTCAGCTGCGGCGCCGGGGGCAGCCGCTCCCCTTCCCGGCCCTTGCACGTGGCAGGAGCTCGCAGGGGAGGTAAAAATAGCCGGCGGGAGCTTGCGGGAAAGACGGGATGGGAGATGCGCAGGCGTTCCAGGCAGTAATTATAGCCCAGCAAGTCTGGTCTGCCACCCACCCTGGCCATCTGCACCAGCCGCCTGCCCGGCGCGGCCCCGCCGCCCGCCGCGCTGCACGTGCTGGCGAGAGGCTCCCCGTGCCCGGCCCCGGCACGCGGCTCCCGCTTGCCCCGCGGAGCCGAGGCGGCCCGGAGCGCCGAGGGCTGCTGCACGGCTTGCAGCCGGCTCCGCGGGGCAGGACGGGCTCCGAGCCCGGTGGGGACGGAGGGACACCGCGTGCCCGGCCTGGAGCGCTCCGCTCCACCGTGGTGCCCGGGCAGTAGAGCCGGGGGAGGACACACTCCCGCTGCCGCAGAGCCAGCCGGCAACCGCCCGCGCTGCCACCTCCGCAGGTCGCATCACTGCGGCAGCAGTCCTCCGGCCTGGGGCAAGGCTCGTGACATCTGCCGGGCATGCAAATGCCCCCCCTCTGTCTCCTTGAGCTGTGCAGGCTCGGAGAGAGAGAAAGAAAACCACGGCGTCCTGTTTAAGCCTTTCTCCACCTCCAAGCCCCAGGACACAAGCTCCAGTTCTGCCTCAGCCAGCCTTCGGCACGTCCCCGGCTCTGCGCCGCACGTTGCAGCCTCGGGAGCTGCTGGGGCAGAGTGGCACAGCGCAGTCCTGCGCTGCAGAGCAGCACGGCATGGCCCCACGCTGCAATGCGGCATGGCGTGACCCCCATGCTGCAAAGTGGCATAGCAAGGTCCCCATGCGCAAAGCAGCACTGCACTGTCCCCAGTCTGCAAAGCGGCATGGTGAGGCCTCCACGCTGCAAAGCGGCACAGCGCAGTCCCCATGCTGCAAAGTGGCACGGCATGATCCGTGTGCGGTCCCCGCATGGCAAAGCAGCACGGCGTCATCCTCACACTGCAAAGCGGCACAGCGAGGTCCCCATGCTGCAAAGCAGCATGGCACGGTCCCCACACTGCAAAGTGACATGGTGAGGTCCCCATGCTGCAAAGTGGCACGGTGCGGTCCCCACACTGCAAGCCCCAGAGCCCTGCTGGCCACCGCAGAGCCCTGCGCCGGGCGCCTGCCTCGAGCGCGCCTGTGCTCAGAGCCAGCCCTGGCCCCCGGGCATGGCTCCTGCAACCTTCCCGTGGGAGCACCCAGGCCGGGCTTCTCCTGCCTGCAGCCAGCTGGGGCTTCCCTCGGCACGCTTCGGCACCCCGGGGGTACCTGAGCCCCCAGACTCCCTCTGCCCCGGCCTCTCCCAGCCTGGCTGCTGCAGGAGAAGCCCAGGGCGTGGGGGCTGGATGCGGCCGCCGGGCCTGCTGCAAGCAGGAGAGCGGTGACAAGCACAAAGCGAGGGGCAGCCGGGCCGGGCGGCAGGTCCCACCAGCCCGGGCGACGTGCATGGACCCCAGCAGCCCTCCACCTTCTCCCTTGCCCCAGGCCCGGGCGGCTCGGCGCTGACGGCGCGCCGGCGGCTCCCT
The DNA here is from genome assembly GCA_003342895.1 of Casuarius casuarius. Lineage (NCBI taxonomy): Eukaryota > Metazoa > Chordata > Aves > Casuariiformes > Casuariidae > Casuarius > Casuarius casuarius. The sequence goes on from PTFA01000265.1 coordinate 326,860, forward strand.
AACGGCAACGCGGTAGCTGGCCGGGGACGGAGAGGCCAGCCCGAGGCTCGGCCCGTTCCTAACAGGGCCCAATGGGACCGGAGCATCCTTCACGGCTCGGCAGCACCGTGGCACGCTAAATAGCTGCCACGCTGCAGCTGGTGACGAACAGCCGCCTGCGCGCCCAGCCGAGCTGCAGAGTGCTGCGCCGGCTGCAAGGCTGCAAAGCTGCGAGGCTGTGAGGCTGCAAGGCTGCACCGGTTGCGAGGCTGCGAGGCTGCGCCAGCTGTGAGGCTGCAATGCTGCAATGCTGCGAGGCTGCGAGGCTGCACCAGCTGCAAGGCTGCAAGGCTGCAAGGCTATGCCAGCTGCGAGGCTGCAGTGCTGCAGGGCTGCACGGCTGCAAGGCTATGCCAGTTGCGAGGCTGCAATGCTGCGAGGCTGCAATGCTGCACGGCTGCAAGGCTATGAGGCTGCAGGTGCCGCGCAGCAGCAGCCATCCCCTGGCTGCACCGGGGCCTCCGCGAGAGCCGGGGAGAATCGGGGTGCAGCGCCCAAGCGGAAGCGCCCGGCAGAGCCATCTGAGAAAGCATCCGAAGGGAGAAAATAGATGCACAGAGAGGAAACGGCCCCGTATTTCTGGCCATTACGTCAGGAACGGATACATCCCTGCACTCGCTCCTCCACCCTCGCCGTCACCATCGAGCCGCTCCAGCCTTCTGCAGCGTCACGAGTTAAGCGCGCTGGCAGCCTGCTCCCTTCCTGCCCGCCTGCAGCTGCACACACCGCTTGGTCCAAGCGAAATACAGCAGGGAGAAGATTTCTCCCAAGTTTGGCACCAGAGAGCAGCCAGATCTGCAGAAGGCTCTGAACAGCAACCCGGCACGGGGATAAACCCCTTTTCCAACGTCTTTCACGTTGCCCCGGGAGGCTTTGCAGGGCGTTTCCGGAGGGATGCGCAGGGCACCACGCGCAGCCGGGCTCCGGAGGAAAGCGCGAGCCCCAGAGCCGGCGCTCCCGGCTCCGCTCCCGGCCGCATCGCTCCATGAAAACTGCAGGCGGGACTTTCACCTGCGCCGTGGGAATTTGTCCGCGAGTTATCCCGTGCCATCTCCCTCCATCCCAATGACGGGGCGATGGAGCGGAGCAAAAGCCACCGGGAGAGTCAGGAAAAACAAACGAGGTCTGTTGGAGGGAGAGCCAACGCGCCATGAAAACCGGCGCTTTATAAAGCTCCGTGCTGCTCGGACGAAAGGGCGGGAGGGAAAATGCATTATACTGCCTCTGCCTCCGGGGCCCTGGGAATTCAAACGCGGTTAAGGGCAGCCCAGCTCCAGCCCTAACACGATCAGTACTCGGCACAACGAAGCAGGCTGGCGCGGCAGCCGGGCGCAGGAAGCAGCCAGGACCACGGCAATATTTCTCCGTCTTCCCCCTTTGGTGCTTTCCTGGGGGGGGGGGGCAGGGGGAATTATTTCTGGAAGCAATTTCCATGTTTTATTTCCGCTGCTGGGGAAATACTCAAACGGGGAAATACTAATTTACTCCCCCCTACCATGCCTAATCCCACCGCTACACTCGCGTTCAGCAGCACCCGCCGCGGGGCCACCCCTTGCTGCTGCCAGGAGCAAAGCGGCCTGCGAGCGCCGGAGCATCCCGGAGCCCCCGCCAGCGGAGAGCAGCTCCTCCGCCTCTGGGGGCTCCGGGAAACAGGAGCATCCCGGAGCCCCGCCAGCGGAGAGCAGCTCCTCCGCCTCTGGGGGCTCCGGGAAACAGGAGCATCCCGGAGCCCCCACCAGCAGAGAGCAGCTCCTCCCTCCCCGGGGGATCCAGGAAACCGGAGCATCCCGGAGCCCCGCCAGCGGAGAGCAGCTCCTCCGCCTCTGGGGGCTCCGGGAAACAGGAGCATCCCGGAGCCCCCACCAGCAGAGAGCAGCTCCTCCCTCCCCGGGGGATCCGGGAAACCGGAGCATCCCAGAGCCCCCGCCAGCAGAGAGCAGCTCCTCCGTCTCCAGGGGCTCTGGGAAACGGGACCATCCCGGAGCACCGCCAGCAGAGAGCAGCTCCTCCGTCTCCAGGGGCTCTGGGAAACGGGACCATCCCGGAGCCGTGGAGAGCAGCTCCTCCGTCCCCGGGGGCCGGGGCTGGGGCAGCCTCTCTGGAGCTGAAGCCAGCAGCCGTCGGGGGGGACAGCGCGGCCCGGCCACCTCCATGCAGAGAAGCGGTGGCTGCTCCGTGCAGGCAAGGGGGAGGCGCGGGGGCTGCAGGGCAGAGCTCAGCAGCAGCCCGGTGCCTACGCCGGCGGCGAGGTGGCCGCGCTCCTGGGACCAGGTCCCGGCCTCCTGCGGCAAGGGCCGTGGGCTCATGCACTGGGACGGGGTGGCACGAGGTGGCACGTGTCCGGCTCCGCAGTGCCTAAAGCGCAGCTCCCTCTAGTGTCCCGCCGGCCCTCCGGAGCCTGGCCACCCCGGGGGCAAGATCGTCCTGCCTGGGGATGGCACCCGGGGGGCAAGGTCACCCTGCACAGGGTCACCCCATGCAGGGACAGCACCTGGGGGCAAGGTCGCCCTGTGCTGGGACAGTATCCAGGGGGCAAGGTCACCCTGCATGGGGACAGCACCCGGGGGGCAAGGTCACCCCATGCAGGGAGAGCACCCAGGGGCAAGGTCACCCTGCATGGGGACAGCACCTGGGGGGCTAGGTCACCCCATGCAGAGATGGCACCCAAGGGGCAAGGTCACCTTGCATGGGGACAGCACCCAGGGTGCAAGGTCACCCCATGCAGGGACGGCACCCAGGGAGCACGGCCGCCCCGTGCAAGGAGGGCACCCAGGGGGGCAAGGTCACCCCATGCAGGGTCACCCCATGCAGGGACAGCACCCGGGGGGCTAGGTCACCCCATGGGGATCCAGGTCACCCCATGGGGGTCCCCGTCCCCCAAGCGCTGCCCAGACCCCCGCTCGGCCGGCAGCATGGCGCCGGGAGGGCAGCACGGTGCCCAGCCCCGCAGCTCTCTGCACGCAGCCCCCGGCGCCGCGGTGCGCGGGCAGCCCCCCGGGCACGCTCGGCAGACGAGGAGCCGGCTGCCAGAGCACAGGCAGCGAGACCGAAAACTCATCCCGGCCTCATTATTCCTGATACTTAATTCATCAGTGGTGAACGGGATGATCACGGTCGCCTGGAGCAGCTGCCAGCAGAGATCCCTCCCCGGGCTCGGCGCTCTCCAGCCTCGCCGGCTCTTCCCGGGCAAATTAAAGGCCCCGGGAAGGCGCGGGGCGGCTCTCCGCGGCGGCCGAGGCCGTGCCGGCGGGACGAGCCCCCGGGGAAGGGCTGCAGAGGGGCCGCAGGGTGCAAGGAGCCCTCCCCGCGCAGCAGCACCCAGGGAGAGGAGGCATCGCGCGGTGAGGACCGCTGCCGCCGGCGAGGCGCGGGGAGGCAAGGGCGAGCCGCCGCGTGCCAGGCTGTCACCTCGCATCAGGACGCCTCGCCGACCTCCGGGGGCCGCGCCGATCATTAACGTAAAGGATTTTTTCACCGCTTTACTCAATCAGATTAATCTGAAGTGAAAAACGTGGAGCTGACACAGGGAATATTTCTAAAGCAAACGAGGCGACGTCAAAGGCAATCGGGCTCCCGGCTCCCCGGGCTACGGGGACAGGCAGTGCGGGAGCGCGGCGCGCCGCATGCAGCCCCGGCCGCGTGCTGCAAGGCTGCCGGGACTTTTGCAGAGGGGGGGCCACCTCTGCATGCACATCGCTGTTTGCTTCAGTCCTGCCGGGCTCCCCCTGCTCCCCGGGCCCGGCCGGGCAGCGGCTGAGCTGGACGTGCCCTCGGCTGAGCACCGACGCGGTCTGCCGCCCTGCTCCGCTCCCCCCCAGCACAAGACGCCCCTCTTCCAGCAGATATTCCCACCGCGTGGTTTCATTTTCCGAGACCTGAGCTCTTTTTAGATATCTTAGCAACATCCCTGCAGCCGCTTTCGAGGCAGGCAAGTGGCAGACTTCCCATTATAAAAGCCTTGCAAGCTGCTTTTCTTAAAATATTTTTTAATATACAAACAGGGCTCTGAAATGGCAAGATGCAATTAGGCATGGAAATAGTCCTCAACGAGCAGCAGCGAGCTGCCTTGCCATGAAGGGAATTGATTTTATTTGACCATTTTATGAGCGTTTGAGAATTGCATCCTGAGCATGTGCTTTGGTAGTTAAGCGCACATTATATTCTTCATTCCCCCAAATTGCTCTAAACCAGCCCAGAAGAATATGCCAGGGGAAAAAAAGGAAAAAATAAGAGCATGCAGGTACGTGGCATCCCTGGATGATCCGTACGCAAGGATGTGGCCGTGAGTGAGGCCGCAAAGCCGCAGGGCCGTGGCACGCTGCAGGACGCCCAAGTTTTGGGGTCGCCCGGCAGAAAAGCACAAGCCACCCCCCCCCCAGCACCGCCACGGGGCCCGGACACGGCGCGCGCTCGCGGGGAGCACGGGGCCGTCCCGCCTCGCTCTCCCATCCGCGTCTCACCTTCTTCCCGATGAGCTTCTTGCGCAGGAACTCGCGGGCCTCGAACATGTAGGGGATGTCGTAGAGCGGCCGCAGCTTGCGGTTCTTGTCCTGCAGCGGGGCGGGAGGAAAGGGGGTGTCGGGGTGAGCCGAGCGGGACGCTGAGCATCGCCGTGTCCCCGCCGCCCCGCGGGAACGCGCCCGTTCGGCCGCGAGCGCCCCGAGGCCGGTGCAACCCGAAGCGGGGCGCGTGGAGCATCCCACCCAAATCCCACCGGCATCCGCCTCCGAAGCGGTGCCCGAGCCTCGCCGCGGAGCCGGGCGGCAGCTCCAGCATCCCCGGGAGGGCAAGCGGCACCTCTCCAATGGGAAGGGTCAGGGGGAGACCGGGGATCTTCTGGGATCCCTGGCACGAGCCGGCCTTGGGAAGCACGTAGGAACCACGGAGCAGCTCTGCTCCCCGGCCAGGCTCAGCCCCATCCAGGGCAGCTCCAGCAGCTGCAGCACCCAGGGCGATGCCGCTGCAAGGAGGGAAGCACCAAAGGTCTCGCCCCCCCGGGGCACCCCCTTCTCCTGCCCGGGGGAGAGGACGAATACAGCCAAGAGCGCGCTGTAACGAAGGCAGCCGTGCAAGCCCGCTGCACGGCCCCTGCTCGCGCAGGCTCCTGCACTGAAGTTGCTCGTTAGACAAGCTCGTTACTGGCAAGTGATTAATGGCACTTGTGGGACGAGACGCCAGGCGAAGGGAAGCAGAGGGCACCTCGCTGCTTGCTGCTGCCCGTCAGCTGCCGGAGGCGTCTTGTGCCGATGCAAACCCCCCCGAGGCTGAGCGAAAGGGGACGTCTGCAGCGGAGACGGCGCGGCACCCTCGCCGGGGTCCCCAAATCCCCCCGCCCCACGGGCCGCTTCCAGGACCAAAGCCACCGCGGGGGCTCCCTCTTCCCCGAGCATCCCAAATCTCCAGCTTCCTCGCCCCAGGCCCCCGCGGCTGAGCACTGGAAACGCTCATCGCACGGGTGAACCGGCGTTCCCGGCCGGAGCGCGGCCCCTGCAGCAGATCCCCGCCAGCCGGGGGGACCCGCTGAGCCGCCCCACGACGCAGGCTGGGGGCTCGGGTCCTGCCCGGCCCCGGGGCCCTGCAGAGCTCCGATGCCACGTAGATACCGCCACGCGGGCTCCTGTCTATCGCTTTGCGCAGGCAAAGCGCTGTACAAACACTAATTAATCCTCGCTAACGAACTCCAGATTTATTGCTTATTTAAGTGTCTATCTCGCACAGGCTGTTAAGCTCCTAATCCTGTTGCACGCGGGGCTGGGAAGGGGCAGCACGCACGGCGGCAGGATACGGGATGCCCGAGCCCACGGTCGGGCTTGAAAGCATCCCCGGGGCCGCCGCGATCCCGCCGGGCGCCCGGGCTCTAACCGGGGAGCTCCGGGGCTTGCTTAAAACATTTCTGCGGGCGTTAACGAGTGGAGAAAAGCCGGTCCCGGAATCGGTGCTCGAGTGCTTAAAAGCCTCTTCCGAAAGCGCGGCGGCGGCTCTCCGCGGGATCGCACAAAAGCAGACGTTCGCCTCGAGGAGAAGGCAGCGACCTCGGGCGCGCGGCAGGGAGTGGGCACGGGGCGCCGCGGCCCGTCTTCGCCGCGCCGAGGAAATCCCCCCTTTGCAATTCCCCGGGCAGGGGAGCTGCCACAGGGAGGTCGTTAGCCGCTCCAAAAAAAAAAAAAAAAAACAGCTTTATTTAATTAAAGGTGCGCGGCGAGGAAGTCATTTTGTTAGCAAGAAAGTCGATGCATCGAGCGCTGCTTGCAGAAGGGGAGGGGGCTGCGCCGGGAAGCAGCGGCGGAGGGTTTTAAAGCAGAAATCGATGGGAACGCGTTGTCTCCTCGCGGGAGGATGCAGGCCGGGGAAATCGGGAAAACAAGCCGGCTGGTTATTTAACGCTCGGCGGCGAGCGTCTTGGAAGGGGGTCAGCGCGCGGCGAGCCCAGCTGTCCCACGCCCCGGCTGCCCCCCTGGACGCCCCACCGGCCGGGCAAAGCATGGTGCTGCAGAGCAGCCGGGTAGAGGCTATTTTGGGGGAAAAAAGCCCCAAAACCAAAGCCTGGTGAAGGCACGCAAAGCCTCGCCGCGGCATGCTGCTAGGGATGCTCCAAACGCAGCTCCTCCAGCGTGGAAACCGCCGGCAGCCGAGCATCCCTCCGGCAGCATCCCTCCGGCAGCATCCCACCGGCCGGGGCTGGACTAACCCTTTGCAGAGGGTTTCGTGCTGCAAAACGAAGCCCGTGGGACGGGGCGCATCAGCATCCCTCCGCGGCGGTCCCAGGCGGTGGCGCGAGGACGGATCCTGCCACCGCGGGCTCCTCTGCGAGCCCAGGACCCAGCGCCGCCAGCGGGACCGCAGGTGGGGAGAGCTCTCCCGTTAGGCACAAGCTAATTAGCAAATCTCGTTATGTGTGAAGCAATCAGCATAGCAGATCAGCTCAAAGCGACACGGGAGAAGGAGCCATCCAAAACGGAGCGGCGAGATTAAGAGGCAGGATCGCCTGGGAAAGGGGCTTGCTGCAGCGTCCCTGGGGTCCGCGCTGCCAGGTAAACCAGCCCGTCCCGGAGCTGCCCCAGGACAAATTGGGAGCGGGACGAGCTGTTCCCGCGCTGCAGCGGCTGCAGGACGAGGGCGGATGTCCGCATCGGTGCTTGTGCTGCTTGTGCCCATTGCGTGGGCTCTGCACTGCTCCCCAGCTCCCTGCGGATCGTTTTTCCCATGCTTCCCCATTCCCGCTGCCCCCTTGCAGCCTGCAACCTTTAAGGGAACGGCGCCGAGCGTGGAAACGCGCCACGGCAGCCCCGGAGGTTTGGTTCAGCAGCACGCGGACGCAGGGGTGATGCTCCTGCAAGCAGCATCGCGCCCCGAAGCGGGGGCGTGCCGGCATGCCGCGAGCAGGGCAAGGCTCGCGCGAGGACGGGCTGCGCGGAGGAGCTGAGCCGCAGCGGCAGGGCGGCGGGATGCGGCAGGGCAAGGGCAGCCCGCTCTCCGGAGGAGGTGCGGGGCCCCTCCAAGCACTCCCCTCCGTGCATCTCTCCCCCCCGCACCAGCCAACACGCCGGCAGCGGCTCCGGGGACGCAGCAGCCCCGAGCGCCGCAGGCCCTCGCTAAGGGGCTCGTTAGGAAACCGGGCCGAGGGGCCGCCGCGGCGCTAAACGAGCAACGGCCTTGCTGCCTCGGCGTGCGCGAGCGGGTGCCGACTCCTGCATGCACGGCACGAAGCGCTTTATCTGACTTCTCGAGCGCTTGGCTGCGAGCGCGGCCCCGGCCCCTGCCTGCGCCGCGTGCTCTTCTGCACAAGGGCCCTCGACGCGGTGATTGCCTGCAGAGCGTCTCCTCGCAGCGGCACTCGCTGCCGAGGCGACACGTGCCACCGAGCCCCTTCGGAGGGAGGATGCACGCGGGGCGGCCGCAGCGGTGCTGCCTTGCAGCCGCCCGGCGAGGGCGCGGGGCGATCGAAGCGTGCCGGCGGATATCCCCCCGCTAACGAGGGCAGCCGGAGCGACAGCCCTAAGAGGATTAACGCGAGCAGCCTTTCGGGAGCCGCGCAGCGCTCGGAGGCTGCGGGGCAGGAGGAGCCTCGCGGCTAACGGGGGCAGGAGAAGTGGCCCCGCTGGCTCCTCCTGCGCCCCCGGAGCCCCAGTGTGTTCCTGGTCCGTAATCCTGCAAGCGGGCCGGGATCGCGGCTTTGGAAGACCGTGGCTTTACCGCTCCGCGAGCTGCAAACCCGTGCCCATCGCGTGGGCTCTGCATCGCTCCCCGGCTCCCTGCGGATCCTTTTTTCCATGCCCATAAAAGCTGCAAACACTGTTTCTGCACGAAACTTTAGCAGATCAGCACCAGGGCTGCCAAGCCAGGGCTCTCCTGGCCCCGTGCACAGCATTGCTGGCAGCGCAGCCGGGGTCTCCTGCCTGTGCACGGCGCAGCTGGGCCATCCCGGCTCGTGCACGGTGCTGCTGGCGGCACAGCCGGGCCGTCCTGGCCCGTGCACGGCGCAGCCGGGTTGTCCTGGCCCGTGCACGGCGCAGCCGGCTGGTGCAGCCAGCGAGATGCCCTAAGGGGCTGTCGGCAGCTCCTCGCGCCCAGGCCCTTCCCTGCCTCGCGGGAGAGGTTGCTTTCCACCCGCAGCCCCGGCACAGCGGCGTCCGGCGTTCCCTTCCCCGGCTGCCGCTCTGCGGGCAGCGAGCATTTCTCCGGCTGCTCCCGGAGAAGCCGGCGTGCTGCAGCAAGCCCCGGGGGGACGGCACGGCCGGGGACACCTCCGCTCGGCGCACGTGCCGCGGCCACCACGGCCCTGCCGGGGCTCCGCTGCTACGAGCCGCTCATAAAAGTTATTTACGAGGCGATTACAAACGCACCCGCGCCTCCGCTGAACGCAGATAATTTGTAATTATGTGCAACGCTTTTCCAATACGGCACGCTTATGTTTTTTAGTCACTTGTTTTATTAAATTAAACGCTCGGGCTAATTGCGGCCGTCGCTGGGCTCCGACGCCGGGGAGAGTGCGCTGGTGGCAACTATAAACCACGTCGTTAGAAAGGGGATTGCCCTTTGCAAGGAAAGCCGCCGTCTCAACCCACCCAAACTCTTGCTAGAAGTAATTTCTAGGCAATTTAAGCTTGCGTTTTGCAGGCGCGAGAGGAGCGGGAAGGGCAGCGTCCGACGGCGCGCTCCCCCGCGCCCGGGAAGCCGGAGCGTGTTCGTGCTCCGGTGCGAAATCCAGTGACCTTTCCACAAGTGCCGTGGAGGAACTAATCTGAGAAATCGTTTAAGTACAAAATTACCTATCAATCGGGGATTCATTAACTGGTGGTGCTTCTGCGGCTCGCGCACACAAAGAGCCACCTCTCCGCGGACGGCGAGATAATGTCAGCCTTAATGAGGACATTGAGATGTATAAAAATATTCAGCAATTTTCGACGTTGCTTTTTTTTTTTTTAATTTATTTTAAGAAACCACAATGTGCAAATTCTCTTTGAAATCACTGTCACCTCCTCTTGGAGCTGGATCCGATGAAGGGAATAGCCAGAGCGCCAGACCGACGCGAGATGCTCTGAGCTTTGCAGAGCAAAGCTCTTCAAGAAGCCGTGACGGTGCCGGGCTGCACGCGTGGGTGCGTGCACGGCTGCACGGGTGCATGCATGGGTGCATGGCTGCATGGGTGCATGCATGGGTGCACGGCTGCACGCATGGGTGTGTGCAAACATACATGCACGGGTGCATGCGTGCACGGGGCTGCAGGGGCCTCGCACGCTGCCTGCCCCACGCCGGGCGAGCTCTGGGACACCCAGTCCAACCCAGCCCTCCCAGCACCGAAGCACCGCTGGAAAATTTCCACCAACAGGGATTTTTCAGTGAGAGCAGAGCTGTTTTTATGCCATCCCTCCTTTAGTACAGACCACCCGCAGCTCGCGCATCTTCTCCAGGTACGATTTCGTCCCTCAGAAAATGGAGAAATAATGCTATTTAACTTGGATTGAAGATACTCATTTGCTTGCCATATTCAATACTCATGTCATTCAATATCCATTTGCCTGCCGTAACGCAGACCCTCGCAGGGCTGACATAAGGTTTTGAAAAACGCTTTCCTCCACGGTTTCAATTACTCCTCTTTGCCTTAAACCTCAACAGTTTCACAAATGGAAGAGAGGATTCACGATCCCTCGCAGGCGTTTCCTCTGCCCATCAATAACCTCATCTGCAACGCGCCGCAGCGGCAGCCGGAGCGGGGAAAATCGCGCGCCGGCAGCTCCCCCGGGCTCGCTGCAGTTACCCGCTCGCTCCCAACCGCGGCGTCTCCAGGCGCCCGATGGCAAAGCGCCCGGCGCGGCGCGGCACAGCGCGGCGGGGGGAATTACATCCCGCAGCCGCCTATCGACAAGCCATTCGATTTTTATCTTCCACCTTTTTCCAGGCTGTAAATTTTACTCGTTGGAGGTAGGAAGATGCCGGTGCGGCATCCGAGGCGCCGCTTCCCGCAGCCCGGCCAGCCGCCTCTGCGGGCATCACGTCCAGGCAGCCCCCCCGGGAGACGCTGGGCTCGGGCAATGCCAAAAGCAGGACAAAAAAAAGGAAAAAAAAAGAAAAAACATCCCGCTGCTTGCATAAAGCCACATGCATCTCCAGGCAGCATGTCCCTGGCCCCGGAGCGGGCTCGGAGCTGCGAGCTCCTCATCGCCGGGCCGGCGCGCTCAGTGCTGCACGCCAGCGGCAGCCGCGCTGCGGGGCATCCCAGGGAGCAACGCTGCTGCGGGAAATCCTGCAAAACCTCGGCTGGGAGCGACGCTTCTGCGGGAAATCCTGCAAAACCTTGTCTGGGAGCAACACTGCTGCGGGAAATCCTGCAA
>PTFA01000265.1:337865-359353 GCA_003342895.1 Casuarius casuarius
AATCCTGCAAAACCTCGGCTGGGAGCGACGCTTCTGCGGGAAATCCTGCAAAACCTTGTCTGGGAGCAACACTGCTGCGGGAAATCCTGCAAAACCTCGGCTGGGAGCAACACTGCTGCAGGAAACTCTGCAAAACCTCGTCTGGGAGCAACGCTGCTGCGGGAAATCCTGCAAAACCCTGACTAGGAGCAACACTTCTGTGGGAAATTCTGCAAAACTTCGGTCAGGAGCAATGCTTCTGCCCTGTCTCTGCCCAGCCTGACACGGACCGCGGCGACTGGGACCCTGGCTGAGCACCCAGCAAACGTCACAGGCGCCGCGTCTTGGGTTGCGGCAGCCATTCCAGGATTCAAAAATAAGGCCGTTCTTTCAAAGCTATCTGTTAACCCAAATTTCGGATGATACTGCAGAAAAGCAACTCATTTGTGATGGTGCTATCATTGAGTGAATTTCGCCGTGATGGCTTTGGGCTTGAACGCCCTCTCAGGCCCGGGCGCCTGCCCAGCACGGAGGCAGCCTCCTCCATGCATGGCATTCCTGGCTTTATTCCCTTAAAAAAAGGCAAACTGGCAAAATTTAGCCAGTGCCTGCCCTGGCAGCACAGGTAAGACGCAGAGGTGATCGGGTGAGCGGATGCCGCCACGCTCCAAATCCTCCGGCACGGAGACGGGGCTGCGCGAGCAACGCGCCCCGGGCAGCAAAACCGCCCGGTGCAAACCCCGCCGAGCCCCGGGCGCCCTCCTGATCGCTGATTTTCCCCCTGCACCAAGAATTTCAAGAGCCGCGGAGCCAAGAGCTGCGCAAGAATGACGCATTTGGGCGGCTGACAGTCATCCCAGCTCCACTGCTACGGCAACGCGCTGGCAAGGCGTCCCTGCCTGCCGGCGCCGAGAGCGGGGCCGCGCTGAGACCGGCGGAGCTCAGTGCAGGAGTGAAGTGGGCTCCATCCATGCGGGAAGGGCCGGCACCCCCGGGCTGCAGTGGTGCTGGGGGCAGACGTGCATCGCCCTTTGCAGCCACCACTTAGCAAGCGGAGACGACCGCTGCCAGCCGAGGTCCATGCAGCACGTGCCGGAGGGCCCCGGCGCGCGGGCCGCCCGCGCGTGGGGAGGTGGGCTGCGGCTGCGAGCGGGGGACGTGCCGGAGCCTTTTTAGCACGTCTTCAAACGTCTAGCAACTAAACAGAGCTGTTCACACAGCAGCGCTAATAGCAGGGGGAATATTCACGCTCGCTGCGCGCAGGGAGCTTTGGCGAGCGCGCAGCCTGGCCCCTCCGCGCGGGAGGGATGCGGCTAACGTGGCGCCGCCGGCTTCCCGCTGCAGCAATGATCCCCTTCGCCTTTGCCATCCTTGCGGCTGCAGGTATAAAAGCTGATCCTTGACCTGCAGGCAGAGAGCTCTCCGATGCACATCCCATTCCCCCGGGCATGGCGGGTGTGACTCCGCCGTCTCCAGGACCCGGTACACGATCAGACCTATCGGTCCGGTCTGCTGGGGCAAGAGCTCGGCCGGATCCGGCACCCTCCAGCCTCGGCGCCTGCACAGAGCTTGCAGGCTTGCAGCAAGCTTGCAACATGTTGGTGCTGTCTGACAGCGATCTGACACCGTCACCCCACAAAGCAAACCATTGCGAGTGGCGATGGCTGCAGCCACGTCTGCATGGAGCAGAACGGCTTCCAAAGCCATGCCCTTCCGGAGAAAACACCAAGCCTTCGCAGAGACAGGCTCACCCAACACCTAAAACCACGGGCTGAGGTTTGCAGACCCGCGACGCGCCGTTGCTAGGCAGGACGCTAATTGCACAGTGCGGCGACGTGGCAGACTTCACAGCTCCCCTCTAATTTACTGCAATTTATCCATCAATAGAGGACTCGCAGGAGCTTCCTGATGAGATCAGAAGGTCAAAGCTTCACTCGCACGTCCACGGTTCTGGGCTTCCCCAACAGCCTGGGAAACGCTTGCCGCGGCCTTAGCACGGTGTCAGACCCGGGAGCCGGGGCAGCGCGGCCCGGAGCACCGCGAGGTTCGGCTCTCCCTGCTCCAGCACTCGTGGACGAAGCTGACAGCACCGGAGTTCGTCAGACATCGCCGAGAAGAGCCGCGCCAGCTCCTCGTGCCCAAGCAGCGCCACGCTGCAGTGTCATCTCCCCAAATGCAAGCTGGCAGACGCCTGCAACCTCCTCAAAGCGTCACTGTCAAAACACCAGGCAGTTCTGCTGGGTCAGAAGAATTACAGCACTTGAATGTAAGTTGTTTGGGAAGTATGTTAGCGCAGCCCCATCTCCGGGGCTTATTACTGATGTGGCAGCAATAGGACCAAGCACTTAAGCGACGCTGCTATTCACAGACCAGACGGTCTGGAGATGCACCTTGCTCTAAGCGACACGGGCCCTGGAGCCTCGAGGTGCAGGTGAGCGGCTGCCTGGGAGAGCAGGTTGCTCCAAGACTGCCAACAAGCTCCCGCTGCCTTTTTTCCCCCCCCCTTCTTTCCTTTTTTGCTAAGCTTTTGCTCTCCGAACCGTGAACAATTAACTGAGATGCCGGAGGGCCTAATCCATGCAGGACCCAACCGTGCCAGCTCACACGAACAAACCCCCCCAGGGCGGTAAGACCTCGGATGGTCCCCGCTCTCCCCTGCGATGGGCGGAGGAGGCAAACCGACCGCCAAGAGCAAGAGCAGCCAGCGGCTCGGAAACGTCCTCGGCAAACGGCACCGGGAGCAGGCGTCCAGCTCCTTTCCCCTCCGCTGCAGGCGCCAGGCTTGGACGCGTCGGGGCCAGGACTGCCCGGATGCACGGAGCAGAAGGACAGCAGTATCGCACGTGGGGCTTTCGGGGTCTGGAGCCACCCGAGGTCGGTGAAAACCTCCCTCCCCGAGATTTATCAGCTGCATCCTCTGCAGCAACGTGCCTTTGCAACGGAGACTTCGAAAGACGCGCGTCAGCTCCAACCACAGCGCCGCGAAGCAGGTGCAGAAAGGTTAAGGCAACTTGCCCAAGATCAAACAGCGGGAGAACGGAGAACAGCGCTGCGAAGACTGTCAGAAAACTCACGCACACCTTTCGGGAAGCTCTGACCTCAGCGGAGGAGAGCGCCGGCTGCATGACTCAGTCGCAAACGTGTGTGCAGTCATTAGCCCCGTCTACGGCATCATGATCCGCCTGGAGCCGTATCTTAGCAATCCGAAGCCACGGATCAAATGCCAAACAATCGCTTCCCGACGGTGGAGAGACTTGGGGGAAGGGAGACAGGAGCGGCTGAGAGAGATGCAAGCTCATCATTTTCACACTAGAGAAAGCATCCTACCCGGAGGGCAAAAAGCAGGTTGCGAGAACATGCTGACTTCATATGTCTTCTCCCTGGAAGCTCTTCCAGCCCCTATTAAATATTGATCAGGGAACTCCAGTGCCCCCACTTTCTGCTCCCGTCTCTCCTTAAACGCACCTCTCCTCTGCCAATATTTAGACTACATTAAGGCCATACGCGGAGCACTTAGCATTTCACGCCGTGCTGCTCCGCCGGCGGAGCAGGGCTCGCCAYGCGTCCCACCCATGCCCGCAATCGGTTCTCTTACACAACACATGGATGAGTTACTATGATCCTTGTAACTGTAATTTAGCGGAGATGAGACACTGATGAGTTCATGGGTTTGCTTCTCATTAATCTTTTACGCTCTTTGAGTGCGGTGAGCTTTTTGTAGTACAAATGCTGCTCAACAAACAGGGAAACAAGATCGTCTCTCTAGGCAGACCCCCTCGYCCTCGGCGGCAACCTGCCTGCCGCGACGGAGAAGTCCCGGAGCATCTCCGGCGCGGGAGAGGGCCTTACGCAGGGCACAGCACCRCGGCCTTGTGCGATCACCTCGACTGCAGGAGCCCCAAACTCAACTCCAGGCGCGGAGATCCTGACCACGGGCGGACACGACTCATGGGCTGGGGCTGCTGGAGACGAGGGACATCCCACCGCCCCGACGGGGGGATGAAGGCAGAGCTGGAGGTCACAGGGGAGCTCGGCCGACCTAGGAGGACCTACAGGTTTCCCCAAGGCCGGTCGTGTTGAGCCACCGTCCTGGAGCTCCGGGAGGAYGAAAGCACCGAGAACAGCCCCAAGCAATGGAGGAGCTGGAAGACGGATGTCGAGGAAAGGCGATGAGAGGTCTCCCTTGGGAAGGGACGGAAAACCCCGGCTCGAGTTCAGCAGCAGGCTGGATGCTCCTCTAGCAGGGACGACGGGAGACTGGAGCTCTGCCCTAGAGACTTTAGAAGCAACGTGCCACACGGAGAAGGGACGCCCGACCGCGTCAGCCCRGACAGGTTGCTAAAGCCCTAACACGCTCCATGCACGGAGCAGGGGAGGGAGAAGCAGCGCGGTAAAAATAGGCAGCACAAAAATAAAACAACCCTGCAGGAAAATCCTAAGCAACAGGCAGAAGAAACCCAGGCAGCTGCCGAGAGGTAACCAAGACACCGGGAGAGGCGCGGCAGGACYGAACACGTGCGCCGGCAGCACGGGCAGCGCCGCAGGAGACGGCCCCGGGCGCCCTGCGACCCGCTCGCTCTCCGGAGCCCTTTCCGGGCTGGAGCCGGCGGAGGGGACGGCTCTGCCGGAGCTGCCGCAGGAGATGCATGGGGGAAGGCGCAGCCGGAGACGCCGGGCAGCAGGAGAGCGTGGTGGGAGCGTGCCGCGGTCCAGGGAAAGCCCCAGCGGCAGCGGAGCCCTGGGAATGAGCGGATGGGATATTTCCTACCTTTAACAAGTCTGATTCGACTTGCTATCTGCCTCTTAATCACCGTCACTTGTATCGTCACCTAAACAGCTCCGGGGGGCTTTGTAAAGCAACGCGGGCGCTTAGCCGGCCCTTCGCCTCCCGCCCTCCCCAGGGAGCGGGGTGGAAAGCCGGAGCCCGGCCGCGGGAGCCCGCGCGGCTTCGCCCTCCCTCCCCGGCTGCCGCAGCCCTGCAAACGTGGTTTGCAAACGCCGGAGCTGCGATGGCTAAAGCCAGGTGTGCCGTGACGGTTTTAAACCTTACAGCTCGCTTTTGAACCTTAACAGGGGTCGTAAGCSGAGGCCCCGGGGCGGTACGCAGCCCGTCCCCGGCCGGCAGCGCGGCGAGGCCGGCAGCAAGCTCCGCAGGTCGCTTTTAAAAGCGCTCCTCGCTGCACATAAATATGTTCGTAATCAGCAAGCGACAGGGGAAGGAACAGAGAGAAAGTACTGYGGTTTAATGGGGTTTGGGTAAAATATTGCTGTGCAATCCGCCCGAGCGTGGCAGAGATGCTGTGGGCTCGAAAGGGTGAAAAATGGCAACGAGCAGCGCAGTCGGGAGGCCGCGGCACGGGGGAACCRCGGGCGCCCGCCTGCAGCCGTGCGGCCTTGCAGCGAGGGCCGGCGGGGACGGGAGCCCGGGCAGGACGCAGGTCTGAAAGACGGATCAGACGGGAATCCAAGGAGCAACCCCCTTGTCGGGACCGGCACAGCAGCACCGTCGGGAAGCACCTGCTTGCAGCCAGGCAGCACGCGAGGTGCCCGAGCCGAGCAGAGCACCACGCGCGCAGCGACGGCACGCGCCGGCCCCGGCACCAACCTTCAGGTGTCATTGCTGCCTGCAGCAGCAGCGCGCGTCTCGCACCGCCGGCCGGGCGGCCGAACGGGGCCACGTGCATTTTGCACCACCGGCCGGGTGACCGAACAGAGCCAGGTGCATTTTGCACCGCCGGCCGGGCGGCCGAACGGGGCCACGTGCATTTTGCGCTGCCGGCGGGTCGAACAGGACCGTGCACATTTTGCAGCACCAGCCGACAGGTCGAACGGGACAACACGCATTTTGCACCGCCGGCAGGTCGAACGGGACCGCATGCWTTCTGCACAGWKKCSCCTCATCCCAGCAACCTTTCCTCCGCCCTTTCCACCTCGATGCCAGGGAGAAAGAGGCACAGCCCGTTCAATAAGGCGGTACGAAAGCAGCCTGCCCACCTCCTCCGGCGTTTGGGAGAAGCCCGGGAAGCTGGGTGCGGAGCCCGCAGCGGCGAGGACGCTGCAGGCAGCGGCAATGCTCTCCGGGCCGGGAGGGAGGTGCAGAGCAAGCCCCGCACCGCAGCCCTGCTCCCCGGGCCCCCGCGGCGCTGCGGGATGCCCATTCCCGGGAGATGAGCTCCCTCCCCGCGTCGTCCCGCGAGCCGGGAAGCGCCACCGGCCGAGCCGAAGCGCGCAGCTGCTCGCGGCCCAAAGGGAGCAGGCAGGGTCCACGTGTTCGGCTCCCCCCTCCAAGGGTATTACCAATTAAGATATCAATTTAGATAAATTGCGGGCTTGGGCCAGATTTGCATTGCCGTTGCATCARTTGAGCAAATACAGCTTTCTAGAACACAGAACCGCTAACGAGATTCTATAATTYAGCTGTCCAGAGGAATGAACTTCTGATAAAAAAAAAAAGCTAAGCTAAAATCAAGTTTCTCCTGCACGCTGCACGTTGCAGAGATAAGAAGGGACTGCTACAGAAACCAGAGAAATTCCCAGTCCCCAACCAGACACACGCGCTCGCCGGCCGCAGCGCGCAGCAGCCCACACCGACTAAGCGGGCTGCACCAGAAAGCCGTTTCCCAACCTACCTCTCCTCCCCCAAGCCTTTATTTTTTTTAATTTGACCCTGCAGAAAAATAAGTCGGTGGTGCARTGAGCAGCCAGGGATGTGTGCAGGGCTCCCGCGGGTCTCCGGCCCCCCGAACGCCGCCGCGGCAGGACAGAGGCGCAGCCCCGGCACGCACGGCTGCACCTGCAGACCCGGCATATGGGCAGCGGGAGACGCGTCTTCATCTGCATGCGTTATGTTCCTCGACAGAGACAAGCGATAGAGATATTAAATGCTATCAGCTCCCGCTCTCAGAATTCATTTCGTGCCGGGTGATGAAGGCGGAAGATGAAAGGCTGTAGGATTTTATTACACTGAATTCTCAGTTTGTCATTTCCCATCTCCTCGATCAGGTGCCCAGGGACCAATTTGCGTTCTGCAGGATGGAGACGGATCTCCCCGGCGCGGCCCGCCTAACTACTTGCTACCTACTACGSTCTGTGCACGTCTAAAACCAACGGGGGCCGGAGACACCGGCAGCCCGAGCTGCCCCACGGCTCCGCGGCCGGGACCCGCGCCCCGTGCCGGTCCCTGCTCGGCCGTCACCTGCAGCTACCCCAGCACGGACGAGCTCGCAAAGACGGGTAACATTGCTCATTCAGCGTTTCGGCTGCAGGATCCCAACACCTGCAAACGCAGGATGCTATTTAAAGATGCAGATGTTTCCAAATGCCAAAGCGGCTCCACAAAATGAGCTTTCCAAAGGAGAAGCCAGAACCAGGGCAGCGGATCGGCTGCGAGCCAGCGGCTTCTGCTTGCCGTGGCACCCACRGCATGCTTCGAAACGCGCCCGCGACACGCGGCGTCGGCACGGCCCGGGCRGCGAGTCCGGCTCGGAGGCACCGGGAGCATCACCACCAGCGCGCCCAGGGATGCAACCCGCGGGGATGCAACCTGCAGGGATGCTTTTGGTGCCGGGGATAACCTTTCCGCAGTCTCCTAGGAGACCACGGCCACCAGCCRACCCCTCTGCAAAGAAGCCAAACCGCTGGCACGCTTGGCTCGGGGGGCCATGGCCGCCCCCCAGCTCCCGCGCCGGGACGCTGCCGCCGGCCCTCTCGYTGCCGCCGCCGCCGCGCAGCCCCCGTCCGCCCCGGTCTGACGCCAAGGAAACCGCAGGAGGAAGAGTCTAATCTGGGAGGTTATTCATAATTCAGTGTGTACAAAACAACGCAGCATTGCAGGAGGCAGGAGTTTCCAAATCGCGGTTCCCACAGCAACCCAGGCTCTGCCCCCGGCACGTAGGAGCCGCTCCGCACGCCGCTCCGCGCCTTGCCGTGACGGAGCTGCGCGGGGAGGCCGGCCCCGGGCTCCCGAAACCGCTGCGGCGCACGACGTGCGCTCGTGAACCCCGTGCGAAGCGCTGCTCAACGTGCTGCGTGCGAGGGGCGGCTGCCCGGGGARAAACAGCCCTGGCAAAGCCAGCTCGTAGGCGAGGCAGCTCCCGCGCAAYCCCACGGGGCAGCCCCTGTGCAATCCCGCTCGGAGGACCCCATGCAATCCCGCTCAGCAGCACCCATGCAATCCCGCTCGGAGGGCCTTGTGCAATCCCGCTCTCCGTGGAGGAATGCTGGCAGATCCATCCCTCCGGTGCTGAAGCCTCCCGGCGCTGCGGTGCTGCAGCCCGGGGCCGACCGCCTCCAGGGCAAGGAGAAGGGGAAGGGGAGGGAGCAGGATCCGGGGGGGTCACACGCTCTATGCTGCTCCCGGCAGCCTCCTGCTCTTCCTGCCACTGCAGCGCAAGCAGCAGTCGGCAGCAGGACGGAGCGGCCGCTGGGCCGTGCGCGCAGAGAAACGGCCGCAGCCCGCGGCCCCCCTGGCCCGAGCCCCTCTGCCCGGCTCACCTGGGYGCCGTCGCCCTCCAGCCTGGGCGGCCGGATGCTGGAGAGGTGAATGGTCTTGTGGTCTCCCGAGTTCAGCTTCACCACGATGGCGTCGGCGTTGAGCACCTGCATCACCTGCGGAAGGAGAGCGCGCAGGTGAGCGTGAGCATCGCCCCGCCGCCAGCAAAACCGCCCCCCCGGCCCCCCAGGAGCAAAGCAGGGCCGCAGAGCGATTCGGCCGAGCTAACCAGCACCGGGAAGGCCGGGGCTCAGCCACGTGAGGTCTCGCCCGGCTCACGTGCGGCCGTGCACGCGCCAGTACTGGCACGGGGGAAAGAGCCCAGGCTCTGCTCTCGGCAGCAGCGGGGCGGTGGATGACGGGGCGACCGTGGCCCAAAGCGCCCTGCAGAGCCCCGGGACCCGTGCGCGGCTCTGCACTGCGCCGTGCAACGCGGGCAGCCTTCGTGCAAAGGGGGAGCGCCGCGTCCCGGTGCGTGTCCCAGTGCCGGCCCAGTCCCYGGGACCACCGGACGGCACAGGGCGCCGAGCCCCCATCGCCCGCGGGCTGCCGCACGGTCCCGGGTCCCACTGCACCGAAGGGTTTCACCCCAGGAATAACCGCGGGAGACTCGACCACAAGCACCGACACGGGGAGAGGAGAGCTGCTCGTGCAGAGGAGGGAGCCAGCGACAGAAACCGTCTTCTGCTCTGCCACTGCCCGACCCTGGGTCTCTGCTGGGGTTTCTCCGTGCACCCAGGGAGCAAATTAATTAGAGAAACTGGTGGCAAAGCCAGACAGGGCCGTGCGAGCGCAGGAAGGACACAGGAGGCTTAAGGCATGCTATTTTAATCTTCTCAGCTTTCATGAGGCGCTGGTCCCGAGCATCCCCCAAACGCTGAGCATCCCCCAAACGCCAGCGCTGGTCCCGAGCATCCCCCAGACGCCGGCGCCGGCCCCTCACGTGGCAGCGCAGAGGGATAAAGGAACCGACTTCCATGACTTGCAGCACTTCTTGCCCCAGCAAGCACATTGGTCCCTCAAAATGTGCTTAGTCAAAGGGATAACAGGATTACAGGAATTAAAATTAAAACAGACACTAAGGATCGTCTGGGCTCCTCGCAGCGCAGCAAACTCCTCCAGGGGACTTTCTTACCCACAGCTCATCCTCTCCCGGGACCCAGATCCTGCGTTTTTCACAGGCAGACCCAAGCTCAGAGCGGTTCGCATGCTAAACGCAGTAATCAAATCTCATGCTTCAGGGCATCGTCGCTGCCGGAGGGGTCGGGGAGGGACCCCGGCCTCCTGCACAGCGCGGCGAGCGGCGCGTTACTCATTTCTCGCCTCTCACAAACGGCTTAGAAAGAGCAAGACCTGAAGGTGAGATACGAAAGCCAGGGGAGGCACAGGTCAGACGCGGGGGGCAAACCCTGCGCTACGCATCCGTCACGTGCGCGCCGCGCTTCTGCATTAAAGCTGCGCGAGGAGCGGTCGGATCTGATCTGCTTTGGCGGGACGCGGAGCCCGGCCTCAGCCGCTGGGCCATTTTTCTCGCTAACAATTTCTCAGCTTGCCRCGGACAGCTTCCTTCATGCAATATTTATTGCGGCTTCACCTGCCTCGGAAGAGGCGCTTTGATAAACGCCCTGAAAGGGTTTTTCTTTCTCCCTTTCAAGCCTCTGCAGCTGCTCTCGGAGAGCCGGCGCGCGCGGGTGCCGCTTTCCCGCGGCGCGACCCTCGCTCCAGCCGCCCCCGCTCCCGGCGCGGCGTGGCCAGCGCTGCAGCTCGCCCGTGTTTTTCACACGGGGAGTTTCCCTCRCTGCACGCCCCGATCCCAGCACAGTGTTCAGTTTTCCAAGCCAGAGCCTCGCAACGACTCGGAGCGGCGCCTGGCAGAAGGGCAGCTGCCCTGCCCGCGCGGTCCTCGCCRAGCACCGGCTCCGGCGCATCGCTGCATGCACCGGGGTCGGCACGGGAACTGCTGCCRGCGAGGAGCATCGCCGCCTCGGCGCTTGGAAGCAATGAGATATATTAAAAAATAAAAAGGCTCATCCATAACTGCCTTCTCCGTTCTGCAAAGTGCTCGGGCGAGCCCACGGCGTGGGCGAGCTCTCCGGCAGGGCAGAGCTGCAYGGCTTTGGCCATAGCCACGTGCTGCCAGGGCTTAACGGGCACGTTAACCGCTTCTTTGCACCCGCAGCACATCACCGGCGGGAGACCGGCTCCAGCGGATGCGCGGTGACAGCGGCGGTCCCCCGGCGCTGGGCATGCCTCAGGCGAGCCGCCGCGGCCAAACCGATCTGCTGCCCCTCTTTGCTGCCGCCCCGTCGCTCCAAGAGAGCCCAGCCTGCCCCGGAGGGTGGAGAGGGGGTGACGCGGCCTCTCAAAGGCCTCCGAGGCCTCAAATCTGGATCAAAAGCTGTATTATAAACAGCTTTTGGCACAGGATGGCTTTAAGTGTAATGTATTCAGCTCTAAGCAACGCTGCCCCAAATTCCTGGGTGCTCTAAGACAAGCTGACATTGGAAATGCAGAAGAAAGGCTCTAGTCTCTTCCAATTTTCATTCCTCTGCTTTTTTTTCTTGCCACTTGCTCCACCACTTACAGGCATCAAATCTATGATTGAGGCCAAGACTTCGTCTCCCTCCAACCAGCCCCTCCCCTGCAAATCGCAGCTTTTGTCTCTGTGCCGGCAGCTGAACGCGGCGGCAGCAGGAGCCAAAATTAGCCGGAGCCAACTCGCCGCCGCTCCTGCACGGCGCAGAGGCAGGGTGGGATCCTCCTCCTCCTCCYCCCGCCCCCGGGAGCGCCGCCGTCCGTCCGTCCGCCCCGCGCACGGAGCGCCGTGCCGGTGCCGGACTCGCTTTAAGCTGGCGCACTTTAAAGCACGCCGACATTTGTCCTGATTTTCCCTGTCACTTACGATTCCCAGGGAGAGAGAGGGACCAAAAATTGACACTGCAAAAACTACGCTGCCTGGGGGCTTTGGCTGACTGTTCCCTAAATGCCAATTTGTACGCTCCTGCATAAATAGCAGTTTTCAACCAACGGCGGAGAAATTCTGCGTTCCCTGGCCAGGAAACGCGAGGGCAACGCGGCGCTGCCTGTGCGGCCRGGGGGCTCCCGCTGCAGCCGCGGTGCCGGATCGGCGCGCACGGCCTGCCTGTGCCCCCCAGGCGCAGGGCTCTGCCCCACGGACGGGTTACGGGGTCGCTCCCGGCAGGACCGGGACCTTCCTGGTGGCCAGCACGAGGGCTGGAGGTGCCGCTGAGCCCCGGGCCCGCCGCTCGCCCGCTGCAGACGTCTTTGCAGGCACCTTTTCCCGGGGCTTGGACGGGAGAGACCCACCCGCCGCAGCTCGCTGTCAGCGTCCCAGCTCGCATGCAAGCTATTCATTAAACTGACGGGCATCTTCGAAATGCCAGGAGCATCCATCCGCCCCCTCCATCAGCCCTCCGCAAGCTGCTGAGCAAAGCATGACTAATGCCCCCCGCGTCTGGTCCTGACGCGGGCTCGTCTGCAGCCTCTGCCAGCCGCAGGCCCGCGCTCCCGGGTGCACCGGGGGCTTCGCACGGCCCTTCCCGGGGGCACCCGTGCTCGCCACGACGTGCGGCACCTCCAGCGGGAACCAGGGCGGGCCCTGCTCCCTGGAGACCTCCAAGAGAGGTCTCACGACCCCTCTTTGGAGACCCTTCGGGCCTGGCACTGGGGCCACGTTCACGTGCAGACACTAAAGCCAAGCCAAGCCTTTGCTCCCGGGAAACCGGCGGGAGGTTTTCAGGGACTGGTGCTATTGCCGTAGCCATGTTTGAGCTGACAAATGGCTTCAAAGAGGGGGACGTAGCTGATCTTAGAGCTGGCGCACGAGCGAGTACCTCCCCATCCTTGTGCCGCAGGACAGGACGGTCACACGGAGACCGGCGACAGCAGCGTGCCTTCGGCACACGAGATAATTCGCCCCGTTACACCGCGCGTTTGAGACAGGCCCAGACGCAAGCGCTCCTGCCCTGCCTGGGAAAGCCGGACCCCCGGCCAGGCAGGCGCGCAGGGGCTCAGAGCCGCAGGACGGGAGGCATGCTCGGGAGGGATGCTCGGGAGGGATGCTCGGGAGGCGGCCGCGCGGGCGCTGGGTGGGGGGAGCATCTCCGGGGAGCGGGGAGGAGCGCGGGCAGCCGGGGGCTAAGCTCGCTCTCCAAGCAGCCCCACTGCGCATTTCTCAGGGTTTCCATCAGGATGGAGCCCGGCCAGCGGCGCGCGCGGAGCCGGAGCCGGAGCCGGAGCCGAGCCGGCAGCACCATCTAGCGGGGCCTCTCCTCCAGCCGGTCCCTGCGCAGCCGCGCACGATGCTCTTGGTCAGGCTAATCCCACCGGCAGCACCCCGGCTCCATCGCGGAGGTCCCGCCGGGCGCCAGGTCAGCTCCTCCGCCCTGCTCCCCCTCCCTTTGGCCCCAGCCAAGCTCTCCAGGACAGAGCGCTTTAGGCAGACCCGGAGCAGCCCAGAGCACCTGGCCACAGCCAGGGGAGGGAACGAGGCCCTGACCACGTGTCAGCCTGTCCCCGCGTGCCATGGCCCTGTCCCCTTCACTCCATTTTATCTGTACACACCCCCACATCGGATCCGGGACTGGGACCAAGGGCGGCTCCTGCTTAGTGCAGACACCGAGCAGGGAGAGGAGGGGACAAGCCTGTCACCCTCACCTCGGTCCCTGTGAAGGTGATGAAAACACTGATCCTGGATACCGTTTCCAGACACGTGAAGGACAAGAAGGGGATCAGGAACAGTCAGCGTGGATTTACAAAGGGGAAATGGGGCTTAACCAACCTGACGCCCTTCTACGGTGAAGTGATGGGTTGGCAGAGGAGGGGAGAGCACTGGGTGTTGTTCACCTTGACTTTAATCAAATGTTTGATGCTCCCATAACACCCTCGCACGCATGCTGATTAACGTGGTCACAAGCGGTCAGAGAGGTCAACCGAAACCTGGCTGAACCGCCAGGCTCAGACGGTTGTGACCAGCAGCACAAAGCCCCGACGGAGGCCGGTGGGGAGTGGTGTGCCCCGGGGTCGGTACTGTTAACATCTCCATTAACGACCCGGGGGATGGCACTGAACGCACCCTCCGCACAGCTTTGCAAACGGTACAAAACTGGGAGCAGCAGCTGATGCCCCACAGGGACCTCAGCAGCCCGGAGAGAGGGCAGAGAGGAGCCGCATGACGTTCATGGGCCTGAGCTGAACGGGGCCAGCGACGCTCCCTCGTGCTAAAGGCCAGCGGCACCCTGGGCTGCGTCAGGCAGAGGGTGGTCAGCAGGGCGAGGGAGGGGATCCTTCCCCTCTGCCCAGCTCTGGTCAGGCCGCACCTGCAGTGCTGGGTCCAGGCCTGGGCTCCCYGGGACAACAGAGACACGGACCTGCCGGAGCGACTCCAGGGAAGGGCCACGAGGATAACGAAGGGACTGGAGCAGCTCTCATACGAACAAGGAGAGGCCGAGAGAGCTGGGCCTGTTCAGCCTGCAGAAGAGAAGGCTCCGGAGGGATCTTACACATATGTATAAGTATCTGCAGGGAGGGTGTAAAGAAGACGGGGCCAGACTCTCTCCATTGTGGCCAGTGACAGGACAAGAGGCAGCGGGCACGAACTGAAACACAGGAAATTCCAGCTGAACATAAAAAAACCATTTCTTCACTGTGAGGGTGGTCAAACACCAGAACAGGGTGCCCGGAGAGGTAGTGGAGCCTCCATCCTTGGAGATGCTCGACACCCAACTGGACAAGGTCGTGGGTACTATGCTCCAAGTGACCCTCCCGGAGCAGGGGTGTTGGACCAGATGATCTCCAGAGGTCCCTGCCAACCATTCAGTGATTCTGCATCAACCCCACATATGCAGGGCAGGCAATGGATGTTGTACCAGGAAAGGCACAGGTCTGGACAGCCCAAGACCTCTCTCCAGCGGGACTACGGACCTGCACTTCACTGGCTGGATTCTTGCACTTGGCTTTCGAGCAGCAGGGAACGAGTGCACGCTGCACACCCCAGGCCTGCTCCAGCTCCCAGCAGGCTCAGAAGGACTCAGGACGTGCTGTGCACCTCGGGGGATGCAGCTCGCTGCAGCCGGCTGCGCTAGCGAGCCCCGACTGCAGGTTACACGACGCAGCGCCTGCCACAGCCGATCAGACCGCTGGTCTATCAAGCCCCGTCTCCCGCTTCCGGCGCTGACCCGCGCTTCACGCTTCGGAGGACAGCGAAATCCCAGGGAGCACCTGGCCGGTTGTACAACACAGCCCGTGGCAGGGAAGGGATGTCTCACTTAGAGCCGTAGCAGGATCCCTGGGGGATTTTCCAAGCACGTGCAGAAGCCAGCAAGGGCAGCACAAGCTTCCTGGCACTCTGCCTCCCACCCCCGCGCGGGCAGCCTCTCTCCCTGCTCGCCCAGACACCCACCTTGGCTACAAACTGCTTGTCCTTCTGATCCAGGTTCGCCGTGGGGGCCACGTAGTCCCTCCAGATCCTCAGCTTGCGCTCCTTGGCGTACCTGGCAAGAGGCAGACGTCCGTGATGTCCGGGTGCCCGGGGCAGGTGTCCCCAGGAGAGGAGACGGGACATCCAGTGCATCGCTGCCCAGGTTGTCACAAGGAGAACCCATCCCGGAGACGTTACCTGCATGCGAACGGGCTCACCCAGCAGCAAGGCCACTGGAGGACAGCCCCAAGCCAAAGCCCGGACCTCATCTTGGCACAAGAGCAGGGCCTGTTCAGCCTCTGCAGCACAGAGGGGCTGCCACTACCCAGCACGAGGACATAGTCCCTTATTGCCAGTCCTGAATCCAAGCTGAGGACCTCCACATCTGGCGCCTCTATTACAACCTGCTGCCCAAACCACGATAAAGCGCACCTTGGACCCATCCTGGCCTTAG
The DNA here is from genome assembly GCA_003342895.1 of Casuarius casuarius. Lineage (NCBI taxonomy): Eukaryota > Metazoa > Chordata > Aves > Casuariiformes > Casuariidae > Casuarius > Casuarius casuarius. The sequence goes on from PTFA01000265.1 coordinate 353,229, forward strand.
CTCGGGGCCTAAGACTCTCACTCAGGCAGAGAACATCAGCCCAGGCAAGCTAAAATCTCCTGCTGCTCCTCCCGGGGAGCCACACTGGGGGTTCCCCCCATGCAGCAGCGGGAGAGGGTGCTGGAGTCACCCCAGGCACCCCGCTAACACGGGAGCATGCTCCCAGCTGCACCCCCGGACGGGGGCACCCGTTTGCAGAGCCCCGGCAGCGGGCTTACCTCTCGGCGGCACGCAGCTTGTCCGCCCCGCGGGTGTACACGGCGATGGACCAGTCCACGCAGCGGGCGAAGCCCTCCTTCAGCAACAGCTCGGTGATGTTGCCGTTCTGCAGGGAAGGGAGGAGGCGCACGCTCAGCCGCACGACCCGCAGCGTTCGGACATGGGCCCCTGCGCCCCTCTCCCCCGCACCCGTGGGGCCAGCTCCTGCCGCCAAACACGACACCCCTCTGATAGCCACTCTGCCACTGCCCGAATCCAGGATTTTGGCCACATTGGGGAGCTCTCTTATTCACAGCCACAGGGAAGAACCCCCAAAACCTCCCCAGCTCCCAGCCTGGCTGCAGATGCCTCCTGAGAGCCTGCAGGGGCTCTCTGCCCCCACGGGCTGGGAAGAGCTGGCAGCATCCCCCCACTCTCAGCAGGGCTCCAGCAGAGGAGAAAGCATGGAGAACTTGCTTCTCCAGTCCCAGTCCCGCTGCAGAGCCGATTTCTGCAGCAGAGAAGCTCTCATGTCCTGTTCACCCCTCAGACACCACGGCCCCTCAAACCTCCCCAGTTTCTCCAAGTGCTGCAGGGCCCAGTTACCCACAGAGGTACGGGAGGAGGCCACCCCACAAGATAACCACAGCACTCTGCTCTCCTTGTGGGCTGAGCAAAGATAGGCCATGCTCTCACACATCCCCGAGAAGCACGTGATTCCCAGTCCTCCTCGGCTGCTTTGATCCCCCATCAGAGGCAGCTTAACCTTACGGTAACCGTTAGCAACTTGGACGAAGGAATAACAGCAGCCCAATGGCCACAGGGACCACGTCCCACCCCCTGCCACCAGCAGCCCCACTTGCCGGGTGCAGGATGGTGCCCAGGATGTTCTGGTTGTGGCAGCTCTCCAAGACGATCTGCACATCCCTCTGCAGCAGCCGCGACTCCGTGAAGAACTTTGCTTCTGCTGCAAACGGCTCGGGGACTTCTGGGGCGTCTGCCTCCCGCTTGAATGTGGGGCACTGCGGAAAAGGGGAGAAGGTCGAGAAGGGAGCAAACTCTTATGGTGGGAGGGGAGGCAGAGGGTGGCCGCATGGGGCAGGCTGTCCCCTACGATCTCAGCAAGGGGGCTGGAAACCTCACTTGTTCCGAGATGCAATCACAGCACAGGTACCAAGGCACAGAGTGGTGCAGTAAGACTGTCCTAAGAGCTCCTGCAGCCCCAGCGACCCAGGAGGTGGAGCATTACTTCCCTGCGTTCAGCTTTGCTAACACCTCCAGGTCTTACCCCAGACACAAAGACCTGGGCCAAGAATCAAACTAACGACACAGGAGGTCTGAAAGGGTCTGGCTTCTGGTCTGCTTCATCCTCCCTGCAAAGATACCTCGGAAAGTGCCTGCTTACCTAGGGAACCAGGCTCAAAAGGGATGGTCATTAAGGGCTGAAGGGGCAGAAGGACATCTCAGCTGAGCTCCCACAGAAGGGCATGCTTTTCATCTTGGACTAGCTTCCAAGCTCGGGGGGCAGGAGCAGGGCAGGTCCCAGCAGCAGTAAGGCCATGGGAAGGGACACCTGCATCTCTGCGGACATCCCTCAAGGACCTCTCTCATGTGCTGGCTTCCCGGAAAGAGTGAAGAAGTGCCATGAGCCCAAGGCTCAGGCTGCTCTCAGGGTCTGGGAACTGGAGAAGAAAGGCTTCTGGAGCCCCTTGCACTTTGGCTAGAGAGAGACAGAGAGATAGATACAGATAGATAGATACCGGGAGCAATCCAGGACACGGAGTCGATCTGACTCCCAGCGTAACCCTGCCGATGGTACATCCGCGCAGGTTGAGATGGGCAAAGCAAATCCTCTCTGGTGTTGCAGCAGAGGGCACCGTGAGCGCGAGCTGCGGCACACGCCACCCCGGGCACCAGCAGCCCCTCGGCCACCCCGAGAGCAGCTCTTGCACCACCGTCCTGCCAAGCCGGGCAAGCTCTGGCCCGCACTGGCAGTCGCACCGAGACCAGCTCCCAGCGGAGCAGGGACAATCTCTCACCGAGCTACAGCTGCACAAGGAGGTCCCTGAAGGACATCCCAGAGAGCCTGGGCTGCTGAAGGGCCTGGCAGCGTGGAGCTGGTACCAGAATCCCATGTTGTTTCCACCCCGGGAAAGCAGGCGGTTTCTGGTGGAAGCCCTTACCAGCTCGCACCAGACCCGTCCCTGAGAGCCACCGAGGTGAAAGGAAGCACAGTGACCTCGGGGGCAGCCTGGAAGGGGGAACTCGCTGCAGAGCGGAAGAGCTCAAAACGCCAGCCACGGACCTGGGAGCAGCAGTCAAGCCTCACCTTGATGCCCGAGAGCATGACGGTGACCAGGTAGTAATCAGGGAGGAGGAGGGCTCTCACCACGCTGCCGTCCCGGACGTGCTCTATGATGGCTGCAGGACAGAAGCAGAGACGTTGGTTCTGGCTGGGGAGCAGGGCTCAGCGGGAGCCACAGAGGCATCGCTGACCTCTTCCTTCCTCCACAAACGCTCACCACCCGCTCGTGACCGCACCATTAATGCGGAACCAGCAAAGTTGGGAACGACACCCAAGCAGCACGCAGCATCAGGCTCTGCAGCCCACCCACCGTCCGCTGAAGCCACAAGCACACAAGCCACAAAACAGCTGTGAAACCAGGGCAGCTGCAAGCACCACTGACCAAAAAAAGGCTCATCAGGAAAGCTGAAGGCTGTTTCTGCACACACCAGTGACATACATTACCTCCACGGTGGTACAGACTTACCATTGACTGGCTTCTGGTGCATGGAGTCCACGAAGTGGCGGGGATTTTCAATCGTGTATTTGAGATCCCGGATCGTGTGAGAGCCTGTCCCTTCACTCCACATCCCTTTCTTTGCAGTCTTGGCCTGCTCCTCCAGCTCCGCCAGTCTGTTCTGCTCAGGACTGCAAAGAAAGAGGAAAACGGGTCAGACTAAACCACGCAGGACTCAAGCCAGCAGAGCAGGGCACTGAAGATGAGCAGGCAGGACACTGCTAACCCAGCATATTTTATCATCGAGAACATCAGTCACAACTTCAGGCACTTTTTTGGATTCTCTAACAGTTCAACCACTCAAGTCTAGACAAGGCTCAGCCCAGGGGAGTTAGTGAGACGGTTTATGCTGCTAACAGCAACGTACAGTAAAGCGAGCAGAGAGGTTGTCCTGCCGGACGGTACTGAGGCAGGTTACAAGCAGAGTCCAGGGAATGCACCGAGGGCCTCAGCTGCACCTCGAGGACATACGGACAGGGCCATCGATGTCTGAACACCCGTCACTGCAGGAACCACCACCTCAACAGATTAGAGAAGGCCTAAGTTGTATGATAACCCTCCAAGAGGCTGCAGGTTCTTCAGCAAGGCAGCGGCACCCCAGCAGTCCTGGCTCCCAGAGCAGCAGAGCGCGTTTTGGGAGAGGAGGGATGCGAAACACAAGTATTAAACTCCGGTGCAATACCAGAGCCGCAGGCTTCTCCCAGAGCCCTGCACAGAAGCACACTGAAGTCAATCTTCAAAGGTAAAAGGCAGCAGCATCCATCTCTCTATCGGAGAGGCGGCCAAATCCCTGACGAAGGAAGGCTCTGCCAAACGCTGTCATAATCCATTAAATAAATAGTGATATTTTTCTTTTAGCATTCTTCAGCTCAGCTCAGGGCAAAGCTGCAACCTGATGAATCCCGAGTTCATCACACAAGACACTCTGCTGACCTGCAGTCATCTGGCGGACGAGCCTGGCTTTAAACACCTGCTTGACATGCCGACAGCAGAAAACGGCCTTGCAGGAGCCCAGCGCAGCAGGTCTCGCTGAGCCCATCCAGCTCCTCCAGGCCCATCAACTTCAGAGCGAGGTAGAAGAGGCTGAAGCCTGAGCTTGCCTGTACCCGACCCAAAGAGCCGACTACGACGGTGCTGCTCGCACACCCCTCGCCCCCGGAGGGGACCGGGAAGGGCAGACTCCATCGAGCCAAAGCCACCAGAGCACGGGGTCCACCTGCACTCCCCCAGGTCCCTTCCTCAGCACGCACCACCACCACGAGCAGCGGATGGCTGCAGCCCCACCTGCACCACAGCTTCCTCCGTATTTCACTCCCCCCTGGCAAACGGGCTAGTCCAGAAGTGCCTGCAAAGTCCTGGGCAGAGAGTTTACAGACAAGCTTCATCTTTTACAGGGGAGGAGCCCTCTCGCRTTGAAGTCGGAGGCTCTCCAACTGGCAAGTGCGGGGCTGCTCCGCATGCATTAGCTGACGTTTCTGCGTAACCATCCTTCAACGAGATGAGCCACCAAGCAGAGGCAGGGCCGCCGGTTGAGCAGATGTCCCCCCGCGCTGTCTGGAGCGGAGCCAGGGTGACTGGTTGACACGGCCGACCTCTGCTTCGGCAGGGAGGGCTGGCTGGAAGGCAGGGACAAGGCAGAGCATCGTGCAATCACCTTCTCAATTCCTCAAGAAAGTCCCCGTGTCACAGCCCTCTTCCAGGTGGGTTAAGAGCATGTTTCACCGTTGGGGTTCAAGTGGGGCATTTGTCCCAGGACTCTGTTGTGACGGACGGCCAAACCTCGCAGCCTCGGCGGGACACCCTAACCGCACGCTGCTTCCACCCACGCTGGTGAGACCACCGGGTCCTGGAGCTGCAGCAGGCAGGTGTCCAACGCCACTCCGCAAGACATGCAAGGGCACGAGTTACTTGCGTCCTCCTCCTTACGGAGGGGGTTTTACATCACATTTCACAAAGTCAGCCAAGCCGCAGGACCGCTGGCAGCAAAGGGAGCTAATCCCTATTGGGAGGAGAGGAGCGCAGTCTGGAGTCCAGGGATTTAGGCACCTAAACCCAACTCTGCCGTGCGGGGCTGCCCCCTCACTACTTTCAAACCATTTGAACTATTTGCTTTCCAAGGCCTTGGGCTGCCTGAATCCAAATTGAAAACACAACCTACTACACAGTGTTTGCAGGGTACCTTGCTGGCTCTTTACCAGACTGTTCATCAAAAATATAAAGACTAAAGAACACAATCCTGCAAGCAAGCAAACTTTATACTCACAAATGCTCCCTAGCGACCAAGTGCACCGTACAGAGCTAAAAACTACACCTCACAGAACTGAAAACCTTTAGAAGTAAAACAGCAGCAACATTAAAGGTTTATACTCGAATTTATGCTGTGCAGAGCGACCGAGTCAGAGCTGAGGTGCTGTGCTGCGCGTGACCCTGGTTTGCAGGCAGAGGCAGCGAGCACAGCCCCAGTCGTTTCTGCCGGCAGTCCCCGCGCAGCGAAAGCGGCTCCCTGCAAGCGTCTGCACGGCCACCAGCCGCGAGCAGCCGACCCTGCAGCAGCGGCAGCGCACGCAGTCGGGGCTGCTTTTTAGCCAGCTCTGCCGGGGCTCACGCTCTCGCCTCCCGTCAAAGCCTCAGCGGGGTCCTGCATGGCTCTGCCAGGAGCAGAGGCTTTCCAGCAGCAAGCAGAACAAAGTCAGTGCAAAAACCTAGCAGATTTCCAAGCCAAAGCGCTCCTCCATTAACACCTGCCCTTGGAATCGGAGACTGATCCAGGCGGTGGAGAACTAGAGCACGGAAGCAAGGGCTGACTCCAACTGCACTTCACAAGTGCGGTTCTTGTTTGCTGGCCTCTCTCATCTCTGCAGCGCCCGCTCCGCCGTCAGGGCTCCCGCACTCCTGCTCCTTGATGCCCTGGGCAGCCCGGGGAGCTGCTCGCCTGCTCCAGCTCCCGTCCCCTCCGACGGGGCACCCCTGCTCCAGCTCCCGTCCCCTCCGACCATGCACCCCCGCTCCAGCTCCCGTCCCCTCCGACAGGGCACCCCCGCTCCAGCTCCCGTCCCCTCCGACCATGCACCCCTGCTCCAGCTCCCGTCCCCTCCGACCGTGCACCCCTGCTCCAGCTCCCGTCCC
>PTFA01000265.1:359518-378807 GCA_003342895.1 Casuarius casuarius
GCACCCCTGCTCCAGCTCCCGTCCCCTCCGACCGTGCACCCCTGCTCCAGCTCCCGTCCCCTCCGACCGTGCACCCCCGCTCCAGCTCCCGTCCCCTCCGACGGGGCACCCCCGCCTCCTGCTCTAGAGGCTACGTTTTCCCAAGCACTTCAGAGCCTGGTTTTCTCTTGGGGAGAGAAACGTGCTGGTGCAGAAGCCGCGTTAGAGGGTCTCTAACATCAGCACAGCAAAACAAGCCCGGACAGCAAAGCCTTGCGGGACGGCACTGGGAGACCAGAAAGGCTGTGGCTTCCCGAATGAACCCGCACGGGCGTCGAAGCGGCTCTCGGGACAGCGCAGCACAGGAGCAGAGGCTGCTTCCCCAGACAGACAGCAAACAGGAACCGCTTGGCACTCGAGGCCTCTGCACTGGCAAGTCTGGGAATAAAATAGCCCATCCACACCCTTGGCAGTGCACGCTCTGTTTACTCAACATACCTGTTTGCAGACTGTACTGCTGAAAACATTGGATGGAAAGCATCCAAGTGTGCCAGAAACAGTTTTAGGAAGCGACACAGGCAAGCTTCCAGCCCAGCAGACGTAGGGATGGAAATAGCGCCTGACTGGTATTTATAGGGCTGCCACAAAAACAATTCACACCCTGTAACACAATAGCCCAAGCCTCGGGCCGTGCCCGGGAGATGCCAGCGCACCGCGGCGAGGCCAGGCTTCTCCCCCCGGTTCATCAGTGAAGCCTTCAGGGTTATTGATTCCTGACGGGGACAGGCTGAAACAGCAGCCTCAGCTCCAAGGCTTGGCCCTGCGCATCTAGCACGGGCACCTAACGGGAGCAGCACCTCCTGGAAGCGGGATGAGTACAAACATCACCTCTGTAGCATGAATTAAAATGCCTCCGCTCAGTGCTGAGCTCGTCTTCCTGTGATGAGAAGCGCTGGTGCTCTGCAGGACTAAAGCGCCGCAGAAAGCCCAGAGCAGACCAGCAGGGACCGGTCTCTGATGAAAGCTGAGGAACCCAATAACTCTGCTTCTTGGTGTAAACATGTAATTGCTAGAGAGCTACATGACCCCAAATCACCCAAATCGCAGGGGAAATGTAGAAACACAACAGCATACGTACTTATTGGCTCGGATTCCTTCCCTGCGGGAGGCCAGTCCTTCTGCCACGAGAGACTCGGCGATGTTCTCGCCGCTTGTGTCTGCGGAGAGAGGAGAAAAGACTCAATGAAATGAGCTTCCAGAAAGCATATGGTGTGTGCAGCTCCCAAAGCAAGAGGCACCGTGCAAACAGGCGGCTCGGAACAGACCTCGTCCCCGAAAGAGCTCCTGAGCGAGGCCGTTTCAGCGAACGACAACAAGCAAACAGGAGGGCGAAGCCGCGTGACGGATTATCAACATGGTCTTGGCTCCATCCGGCTCGATTCGCTCCGAGGAGGGTTTGGGAGCTCTGCCGCTCGGGCGCTTGCTGCTGCGGCTGACGAGGCGTGATGCTGAACGGGCTCCAGACGGGCTTCGCAGCCAAACCAGCAGGCCCGGCTGGTAGCGGGGCCCGAGCGAGACGGCCACCGCGGCGCGGCCCCGCTCGGAGCGGGGGCTTGGAGGACCCTCCATGAGGTGCTGCGTCGGGGTCTCCGCGCTCACAGCATCCACGACATGKACCTCGACATATGGCAATTTCAGTGGAGAAGCCGATACCGGAGCGAGACGGTCACCAGCAGCACCCGGGGACGGGGGCTGCAGAGGCAACACCGGGTGCTTCTGCACAACGCGTTCGTCCTCTGCAGAAACCGAGGCATCTCACAGCTATCGGGATGCACCCGGAGCCACAACCCCCTGGGGGAGGCAGGGGACAAATAATTGTCTGGATCCCGGGCCAAAGCGAGCAGATCATCACGAGGGGCTGGCAGGCCTTGGACGCGGGGCGAGCGAGCGCCTGCAAGAGGCGGGGTGGCCCCAGCCATCCCGGGGATCGAGCTCTGCTTCCTCCCATCCCAGGCCCGGAGACCGCGGCAGCCCCAAGCCCCCATCACATCTGGGATTTATCCCTCATCTCTCATCCATCGCTTCTACCTTCTCCCAACGTTTGGGGGACTCCCTGCCTGCCCGTCCAGCTGGGAAGACGCACGATCCAACAGCCCCAAGGAGAAGCGAGCGCCAGCCCGGACGGGGTTATCGGGCACGGTCCTACCTGCACCCTTCCCGCATCTCCTCTCCTTGGTCCTAGCAGSCACGAGTGAGCGACCGCAAACACCCCCCCAGCCCTCCAAAGCCGGGCACAAATACCCAAACGCAGCCATCTGCCGCACCGCTGCTGGGGAAGCCGTCGCAGCCTTTTCATATTAATTGTATTTAAACCCTGACAAACTTCATCAGGAAACATTTTATGCTTCATTTCTCACCTCAGCGGCATGACGGGCTGGGATTTAGCAATAAGGAAGACACCTACACAGGAGGCACCGCACAAAACTCTTCCAGGTGGCAGACAGCAAGGCTGCGGATAACCGAAGCGGAGCACTTCAACCGATCGCGATGCCACTGAACAACAAAAGCCCCTTCAAGATTTATTTGTCGCAGACAGTGCAATCAAGTCCTGCCTTCTGGGGATAAACACACAGACATGCCGGGCTTCCTGATGAAGGACGGACCGGCTGCACACCCGGAGAGGGCTGGGAAATCCGGAAAGCGGCAGCTCTCCGAAGGGGCTGCGTGGCGGATCAGACTTGCACCCCGCTGCCCAGCGGATGCTCCTGGGTGTCGGGAACGGGACACCTCACCCGTGGGACTTCCAGCTTGTTCCAGGCATGTTCTTCCCACAAGCAGACTGGAAGCTCAGGAATGAGTAAAGTGGTAACTTTAATTAYTCATGGTCTTGGGGGACCGCTCTAACTGCAGCAGGTGGGACCCCCACGCCACCTCCTCACGACCAGAGGACCACACAGTCCCCACTTGCCCCAGTCAGCAGAGCAACACAGAGGTGCAAGAGATGCTGGTTGGGATGAGGCTCACAAAGCAGCAAGCGCAACGGGACACGGCAGGGAAGCGTCAGCAGGGATGGGAAGCCAGCTGGGATCACCCTCGTGACAGCACTGCTGGAAAGGGGTCGCTGGACATCTCCAGTYCAACCTCCCACTCCAAGCAGGACCATTGCTCAAACCAGGTCACGTCGGCCCTGGCCGCATCTAGCCACGTTTGAAACCTCCGAGGACAGAGCTGCCTGGGCGCTGGCGCAGGGCTGCAGTACCCTCGCCAGGAAGGGCCCTTCCCTACCRGCCAACCCGAACCCTCAAGCCAGAGCCTGTGGCTGTTGTCTGTGGTTAAATCAGCCGCCGTAAGCAAGAAGGGTTTGGCTCCGTCATCCTTGTACCTGCCTTTCGCGTGGTTGCTGCCAGATCCCCCCTCACCTCCTCCAGGGCGGGCTACRCCAGCCCTGCTCCCTTCTCTCCACGCAGCTCACGGACCCCAGGCATCCGGCCGTCTCCGTCACCCTCCACTGGAGCCTTTCAGCTCCTCCATCCCGGGAGGAAGCAGCGCACACRACTATTCATCAAAGTCGGAGCCAAGGCTTGAAAACTGATGGTACGAACCCTCAAGCACGCACAGGAGTCACGAAGCAGCAGAGCTGCGCCCAGACACTGATGCGATCCTACCTAAGCTGCTGCTAGAGTAGCTTTGGCATCGCCCTGCACGGCACCGGCAGCCACCAGGACGTGCGAAGCTGMTGCTGCTGCCCGTCTGCCGTCCCCCTTGGCGTCGCTGAGCACCGCGGCACGCGCCTTCGGAGGCGGTGCTGGGCGGACCTCCTCTCCGAGGGGGACGAGCATCCTTAGGAGCCCCGGCCCCAAAGCCCCCAAAATCTGCAGGAGATGAACCTCCACCTCTCCCACCCCCAGCCAAGCTGCTTTCAGCATCCACAGGCAGGGCGTGAATCCACCGGGCAGCTGGGACCTGCGGCGGAGACGGTCCTCGTTTCCTGAAGGCGAGAAGCAAAGGGAGCCAGACTGCRGAGCAGAGATCAAGGAGGACGAACTCGGAGAAGGCATCGATCAGGGGAAAACAGGGAAGGAYGCGAAGTGTTCAGAAGCTTAAGCAGACACTGATCAGCAGCAGCAGGAGAAGCAGGAGCCAACAGCGATGCTCTGCTCTCCATCCGTGCAGCAGAGCTGATTGCCTGCCAGTCCCCGCACAAACGAGCCTCGTATCGCACAGCCACTCCGAGGYGTGAGCCATTTGTGCCACACATCCAGGAGGAGCCTCTCCTCCCCGTGGATCACCTCCTTTCTTCCCTGGTTATTAAAACCCACCGGTCAGCCACCGAAGGCCTTCCCTGAGCCGGGAGCAGCAGGAAGGGAAGGAGCAGGCTTGTCGTCTTGGTATCGCACCCAGAAAAACCCGGCAGCAGAAGCCCAGAGGGTTCACGATTCAGAGCCCGGTGTGGATGAAAGGACACGGACTGCTCTGGGGAACCAGCTGATGGGAATTAAGGATATGCTTAGGGTCCCACCCCTGCACGATGGATGGGACAAGGTTATTTACCAGCRTCTCAACCTTCAAGTGGAAAAAGGAGGAGGATCCARGAAACTACMGGCTGGKCWSCCTCACCTCGGTCCCTGTGAAGGTGATGAAAACACTGACCCTGGATACCRTTTCCAGACACGTGGGAGCAGCAGCTGATGCCCCACAGGGACCTCAGCAGCCTGGAGAGGGCAGAGAGGAACCTCAYGAGGTTCAACACAGGGAAGGGCCAAGTCCTGCCCCGGGGAGGAACAACCCCAGGCGCCAGCACACGCTGGGGCCCACCAGCGGCTGGAGAGCAGCTCTGCAGAGAAGGACCTGCGGGTCCTGGTGGACCCCAAGCTGAACRGGGCCAGCGACGCTCCCTCGTGCTAAAGGCCCGCGGCACCCTGGGCTGCGTCAGGCAGAGGGTGGTCAGCAGGGCGAGGGAGGGGATCCTTCCCCTCTGCCCAGCTCTGGTCAGGCCGCACCTGCAGTGCTGGGTCCAGGCCTGGGCTCCCYGGGACAACAGAGACACGGACCTGCCGGAGCGACTCCAGGGAAGGGCCACGAGGATAACGAAGGGACTGGAGCAGCTCTCATACGAACAAGGAGAGRSCGAGAGAGCTGGGCCTGTGGAGCCTGCAGAAGAGAAGGCTCCGGAGGGATCTTACACATATGTATAAGTATCTGCTCCTACAGGACAAGGGGGAAGGCTGCAGAGGCCGGCGCTGAGGACACCAGGGATGCACATCCAGGCAGAACCAGACTGAAAATTCACAGAGCTGTTCCTCAGCCTTGATGCCAAATTACACTCACTCCATTTGTGCTGAGCTGCCTCAAGATAAGACTTGTCCACAATTGCGAGCAAKTCCTGGCTGTTTGCTAGCAAAGCAAACTTGCTGCTTTTTGCCAAGCCCCAGACCTCCACAGGGACTCCAGGATGCACATTTGGAGGCCAACACCTGGAGTCGCCTCAAGACGCCCAGGCTCACCCCTCTCCAGGCTCACCAAGGGGATGTCTCCGCACAGCCGAGCTGCAAGCAGCAAGATCTCCAGGCACACAGAGCCGAGACTCCCAGCCCAAACTGGAGCTAGTCCACAGAGATGRRTGCCCAATACTCAGTAGTAGCTGTACTGCTCTTGCATTTGAACTTCCTTCTAGCTCCATACATAGTTCTGGTCCTTCCCTCTCTCTCCCTTCAATCGTCATAATTCAGTTCCACCTCAAGCAAATTATTCTGCTGAGCTTCCTGATAGAAAGGAGGCTGCAAGTGAGCTTTTGGCTAAACCTGACCTAGAACATGGTCAAATCCAAAACACGTCAGTCACAGGGTTGTCTCAGTTTTGGCATCAACACTTCTGATGAATGCACAGGTGCGTATTCATGCCATGCATCTCCTGCCCGGGGCTGGACCGGTGCATCAAGCATCCGTGCCGGGACACAAAGTCATACAACACAGAAGGACAAGCCGAGTGCTGGTGGGTACTCGCTTCCCAGAAGACAACCCATTTTGAGCAATTCTCGTCCCCCTTCTTGAAGCACAAGGACATGGGAAGTTTAATGCGGAGCTAATCCCAGCAGAGAGCAGCAGTGTGACCCAGAAACCAACAGCAGGATGCAACCGACACCCCCACATCCAAGCAGTTTCTCTTACTGTTACTCTCACCACGACTGGATGACAGCTGAGAGCTAACCGTATGCAGCAAGAACACAAAAGCGAGCCTACAAGCACGGAGCGGAGTTCATAAAACATTGCAACTAAGAACATTTGAGAAACTGAGTACAAAAACCTACTGCAGGGTTGGGGGAAAGGCAGAGACAAGGGACTTCCCTAAACCCCAGGGAGAAAAACGGCTACTTCCGTTTGCTGATGCTGCAACATCAGCACGTGTGATCAGGCAGCTAAGCCTAAAGGGGRTAAATCAAGCAGAAGTCCAAACAGAGAATTCAGAAACTGGGGTCCCCTCAACTCCCGAGGCAAGGAGCAAACCTTTGCTCCACAAAGCATCCCCTGACGGTGCAGTCTCAGGAGCACCATGGCCTGGAGCATCCCCGGAGGGACTCTGGAGCAGATCCCGCAGGAGCACAAGCCAAAGCCCTTCGGCAGGATGAACACGAACCGTATTTCCAACAAGTTGCGCRCTTCCACCTTGCAATCTTTTTGATCTTTTTTTAATAATTCTTCTGCTTGGCTATCAGTATAATTTCCAGGTGAAGTCAACTCCCATACCGCTCTCTTTCGCAGCGGCCAAACACCGCACGGGCGCACAGACTGGCCCTTCTGTAAGGGCCCTGTCAGCCCAGGAGGAGACGGTGTTTCCCCAGGTGAAAGCACACAACCCACGTTCCCTGGCAAGCAAACGTCAGGAGATCAGCGCTCCACCGAGCGCTGAGGAGCTGAGCCACTGCTCGTCACAGTTTTTTCTCAGTACTGTAGGTTAACGCTAAAGCAACCGTGAGTCTCGCTTTAAGCATCCCACACAAATCAGATCTTAAACTGGTTCTTCAAAGTAGCTCCTGCACATTGCAGAAAATAAATTGCACATTTTTCTCCTTCTGCATCTGCAAACGTTACACGCTGACCTCCCCCAGGTGAAGCGGCACCCTGCTCCGCGGAGGCGCTGGGGCTGGACACGCTGATCCCTACGGGATGGCTCAGAAGGACAGGAAAGCTACTTCTGCCTGCCCAGCTTCCAACATTTCCTTCTCCGCATTCCCAGGTGCTCARCGCCGTGCGGGGAACGGCTGGTTTCCCCAAAGACAGCCCCCACGGGGCTCACGGCCAGCTTCCCCGGGGGGATGCCAGCCCAGGCGTGACGCCGCGGGAGGAGAGGGCTCCCACGGGCAGAGCCACGCGAGCCGGCGCGGGAGAGGAGCCCCGGCGATGGGGCCGCTTGCAGAGCAACCGCAGCTCCGGAGCCGAGTTCAGCGCGACGTCTTGCTCGTGGCGAGAGGAGACTTCATCAAGCCGAAGCCCGTTTGTGCTGGCAGCTGGTCAAACACGCAGCCGAGGCCGTCCAGCCGCTTACGGTTTCAGACAGGGAGAGGCTGTCCATAGGCATCGCGTGTCACCTTTGGGATGACCGGATCTGCCAGGCCCGGCTCACCTTCGGGCGCTCAGCTGCCTCGTTAAGGGCCGCAGGTAAGAGAAATCCTTTCGGGTGACTTCAGTCAGTGAAGACAAGCGCAAGATTTATAATGACAAAATGGACGGCAAATGGAAATCTATGGGAATTCGCTCAGCGCCGCGACCTGGGTTTGCCCGGAGCTTCGTGCYGAGATGCAGCAAACAGCGACCGGCTGCAGAGACGGGACCCGCGCTCGCTCCCACCTCTGCTCCCGAGCAGGGAGCACGGGAACAGCACGGGGCATCGCTGCCCCCCGCAAGGCCAGGCCCCGCTGCAAAGGGGGCCGCTGGCCTCCCCCGTCGCCGCCACGCGCCCCGACMCCCCCGCAGCGCCCGCCGCTCACCTTTGCCCAGGTAGACCATGCCGTACTCCCGGCCCTGCGGGGTCTTGTACTCCACCGTAAAGCAGACCTCCTTCCCGATGAGCTTCTTGCGCAGGAACTCCCGGGCGGGAAAGCCCCAGGGCTGCAAAGAGAGAGGTCGACGTGAGCTGACGGGGTCAAACGCAGCGAGTGCYGCCAAGCCCAGAGCGCATCCCTCGCCGCCGCAGGGAATTTATGCRTCCTTCCATGTGCGCTGCGTTACGTTAACACGGTCCTACAGGAACGCGCGCTGGAGGCTGTTTGCAGCTAATGAGCTTGCGAGAGAAATGACCCTATTATTCCACCAGAGAAATAACGCTGCTCTCCCCCTCCTTCCCCCCAGACAGGGGTCAAGATTCGTTTTCCGGCAGGCCTCACGCTCCTCTGGGCAGATGGCTCTGCCCCAGGGYGGCTGGGATCACATCCACTCAGGAGTGGACCCGGTCCAAGCGCTCTTGGCAGGGAGAAGAGAGGCYGTGACACGGTTGGAAGAGGATCCTCCAGCCTCCTCCCTGCTTCCTCATCTGCGGCAGCTCGGCCAAAAGGAGCTGGCTCCAGTCCAGGGAGGCTCCTGGRCGAGACAGCGCACAGCCGGGGCGGCCGCGACGGAGAGGGCTGGGCCGAGCAGAAGACATCCCCACGAGCCGCCCCACCTCCCGGGGACGAGGCGGGCCCGCTCCTCCTGTCCGGGGTCCCGGCGGCCGGCGCTCGCCTCCCGCTCCYGCCCGCCGGGACCGGCRATGCGATGCGCAGGCAGGGCAAAGCCCCGCTCCGCTGCAGAGGCAGGTGGGCGGAGAGCGCGGGCCGGAGCAGAGAACGTGACGTGCTAATAAATAATTAGCAAAGCTGACGGGCGTGATTTCTTTTAAGGAGTGACATTTAACGGCTGGAGCAGCGTGGAGAAGACGAACTCCCCAGGCAGAGCAATTAGCCGTGCGGGAGCTCCGGGCTGGGAGGGCGGGTGGCCCAGGGCCGCCTGCCTCCAGCAGGTCTCAGCTCTCCAAAGCCACCGCCGCCAGCGCGCACAGCTGTGCCAAGCTSCTGGCACGGACGACCAGATCCGCACGCATGTGCCGGGCACAGCCCCGGGAGCAACACCGCTGCTCCCCCTCGCACCCGGGCTCCACGGAGCCCTTGCAGCAGCTAAACCCCGGCAGAGCGAGCTGCGAGGGCACCCGTTTCCTCCCGCCCCTGCGAATCCTGCCCAGTCACTGCTGTGACGCTGACGCCTGGTCTTCGCTAATGGAAGATTTCTGAACTCCAGCCACGCTCAGCAGCCTCGGAGGCCACGGGAGGCCAGGCCTCGTAGCTGCCTCCTGCAACAGGCCCGCGTTGAGAAACTTAATCCCCTCTTGCAAAAGCTGGGCCAGAGGCCCCTGGGGCCGCAGGGCTGGGAGCAGCACCCGGCAGCCCGTCACCCCGAGGAGGTCGACGGGGCTGCTGGTGCATCCTGCCCTGCTCAGCGCCAYGGTCTGCACTCACATGCTGGGGGGCCGGAGTCCTGTTCCCCCCACRGCACCACCCCACGCACGAGCGTGGGGAGCCCAAGCTGCGCTCGGCGCCAGGGCCCACGCGCGGGGAGGCATCAGGAGGGGTAACTGCACCTTGAGCACCGGGGTGCAACAAGGCYTCGGCCTTTCATCCCGCACGCAGAGCCCACGCGAGCTCGGTCAGCGTGACAAAGCACCGGGAAAGCTTTTAACCACCTTCTGATTAACGCTCCTCCATCCAAAGCCAATTAGGCGCCTGCTCCAGTGACACCTCGGATGCACTTTCCTCACTCGGCCCCCCCTTCCCTGGAGACCTGAGGCTGAAAATTAGTGAGGAAGATTTACTCGAGGCACCAGAAGTGAAACTCGTTGCAGTGCGGCCAGGGAACGGAGCTGCTCCCCTGCAAGGGAGAGGCGAGACCTGCCTCGGGGCTCCAGCATTATTGCACAGAGCAACAACCACCRGCACCATGTCTCAAAGCCGCCCTCCGCGTCCCCAGAGTCCTGCTGCACCGATCGCTTCGGCAGCGGTGCACGGGCCGGGGAGGTGCGTCGGGCTGCTGCTCTCGCTGGAGGCCGYGGGCCTCGACCCCCCGTGCCGAGGAGCCACAGGCGATGCCGCTGGCGGGAGGCACCTACCTCGTCCGGGGTGTCCTTGGCGTCCGGCTGCCCGGCGGCGGCGCGGCGGGCCAGGTTGCCCGCGCGGATGTTGCTCAGGTTGATCTGGCGCTCGGGGGGCGGCCCGCCCCGGGGCTGTCCGCGGACGATGATGGCGCATCCCGAGAGCACCTGCGGGGAGGCAGACGGGTGTCAGTGCCACAGCCGCGGGACCCGAGGACACACGAGCAGCAAGTTCTCCTCTTGTGCTCGGTGCTGCACGCGCAGGACCTCAAGGACTGCYTGCTGCGCGTCTCCTTCCTGCACCCCTGCTCGCCCACCCGCGGGATCCCACCTCCAGGGCACCCTGCGCCGGAGCACGCCTGCACGGGGAATTGTCACGCAAAGCACCAGTTCTGCTCCAAAAGCAGCATTTCAGTCCCACAGGAATGTGGCACAACCAAGTACCAGGAGCAGCTGGTTCCAAAGACTATACACAGTCAACCACGTCCCAACATCAGCAACCGCTCCAGTGGGAAGCGACAAAGGAGAGCAGCTGGGAGGCTGGAAAAGCAAGAGGTGACCGAACCGAGCGTGGAAAAGGTGCTGGCAGATGCTGCCTGCCCCGGCGAGCCAAGCAGACRCAGCGAGGATTTGCTCGGGCAACCACGGCCCACGGCTGCCGCAGCTGCCCGCCCAGGAGCAAACCCCGAGCACCTCCGCAGCAGCCCGAGCCTCGACCCTCTCCGTCAGACGGGGCARGAGCCAGCTCTGGCTCCCTCCCCACGAGCCAGCAGCCCTTCCAGGAGGGCAGCACGCTTTCTGCAATGCAACACGCTCAGTGCAACGCTGGCGCTTGCCTTATACCTGCATCCTACCACCGTAAAGCCTTCYAGCAGGACGGCGGCACTAGGACTGTTTCCATTTGCAGGTAAGGAGCCCATGAAATCCCAACGGACCAGTCACCTGCTTAATCCATCACCTAATTTACAGAGCTGAAGAGCCCCGAGGGGAAGGCAGACACCCGTGGGACCCGGAGATAAGCGCACCAGGTCCCCACGACCACGGGCAGCCTGCTCGCCGCGCGCACGTGGGGCTCGCGCAGCATCCGGCACGCCGCACGGGTTACGCAGCCGAAGCTTGCTCCACTCCCCGCGGGACCCGGAGCTAACTCTGCAACGAGCCACGGGCCGGCTGGGCTACCGGCTGGGCTGAGCGTGCACAGGGAGGAGCTTTAAACCGCCTGGGCTGCCCGACATCTTCCAACGCTTGCACAAACCCAGCCTTCAAATCCGCGTTTCCCAGGCTGCACTGAGCAGGGGCAGCAATGCACAGGGGCGGCTAAAATGCAACGGTCCGGCACCGAGGTGCAACTCTGGTGCCGCGGCTGCTGCCTGCGCTGAGCTTTCTGGCTCGGATGCTCCATTTTTAGCCTCCTTGCAGCGTTCAGGCAAGCGCTGCACCGAACGAGGATCACACCATCTCGGACGAGACAATTTTAACTATCATCGTTTCCTTTAAGATATTCATCAGAGAATTTAACCTGCTGAGTCTTGCTAAGAGCAAAAGRATTCAAAGGAACTGATGACAAGCAAATCCCACGTTGCGCTTGCTGCAGTTTCACAGCACGCTGAAAAGACAAATTTCCAAAGTTAGGTGTTTTGGAGTCCCTGCAAAAAYGTAAGAGAGTCAAAATGCTTTACCTAAACGTTCAAAAGCATTTCTGCAATCTGAAAAGGCAAAATAAATTCCTCAAACGTGGCAAGGACTGAAACGCTCATCTAGGAGTTAAACTGATGCACCAGGTCACCCTAAGAGCTCAGTTTCCACCGGGAATTGCGCTCCGGGGAGGGATGCTGTGGGCAGCGCATCCGATGGGTTTTGCTCGGCAGAGGGAGAACGTCTCCGAGCTGGAACGGACGGCGAACTCCTTCTGTAGCGGCGAGAAAACCAACCGCGGAGCTCCCCGAACGCTAGCCCTGCCCGGGCGACGCCGCGGYGCAGGAGCGCGAGACGGCTGCGCGCGCTCGATGCCGCTCCGAGCGTTTCACCTGGGAGCAGCCAGGGCTCTGAACCAAGGCAGGAATTAAACGCTTTCAACCTCGCTCCCAGGACGCGCTTTGCCTCCAAGCGCCAGGAAAACCGATTTGAGGGGGAGATCCCCGCGCAGCCTCCTGGGTCTCCGAAGCGCAGCGCGAGCAGCCGGGAGGACGCGGCACGGGTTTCGCTCCCGGCAGCGGGACACCRGCAGTCAAAGGCCCCCCGAAAGCCCAAAGCAAGGCAGCACGCTGCGCGGCGGCACTCCAGCTCGGACGGGGCGGCCAACACCCCCAGAAGAGGGAAAGTCCTCCCTTGGGAGAGCACCTGGGCTGCAAGAAACACCGCATGCAAAAAGCTCCAAGACCTTTGGGGGAAATCCCCCATAAAGACGAAATCCTACGGCGTTCTCGCTCTCCCAGGGAGAGGGGACACGGGGGAGTCCCACGCAGCAGGATAAAGCAGGAGCAGACGACTGAGCAGCACCGCTCTGTGCATAACCTAAGTGTTTGCAGAGCAGAAAAGTGAAGTCACGGCCAGGACGGAGCTCGGTCCGCATCGCTTTTGCTCCATCGTCAGGACTCCCGACCTGCCCGGTAGGTCCGACGGCCAAGCCCAGCGCTCAGGCTTTGCAGGGCGTGATCCTACCTAGCACCTCGTGCAAGGCCGCGGCACGAGGGCGAGCAAACCGCTGTCACGCAGTGAGTGACGTGACGCCGGCTGCCGACAGGTCCCTCCACCGAGGTACCTTGTGCAACACCGCCAGGACCAAAGTCCCGCGGCCGGGAACGTCGGGGGCCTCCGCTCGAGGCGGCCGCGACAGCAAAGCAGGGCATGGCCAGTAATATCTGCAAAGCGGCTGCTTCAGGGTCAGACAGATAAACCTGCAAGGCAGAAACCTGCTGGGAAAACCTCCAAAAAAAACGGACACCCAAACTGGACTTCTCCCTCCCCTGCCTGCCTCAATTACAGCAACCAGCACAATCCCGCCCAGAAAAAAGCAAGGTTTTTCAACAGTTCTGTCTCTCCACAAGGCCACAAGCTGCCCATTTATCAAGCGTGGCATCAGTAAGGCCAGTTCTAATTCCCCTGCATGCTAAGCTTGGTTTCCTGCCAAGCATAGTGGGGATCGCTCTGTTCCCATTTACATTTTGGTCCTGGCTCTCCGCGCTTGTGATTGATGCTGTGGAGATGCTCACAGAAAACCTCTGGATTTCAGTACACGCACAGCGTCCCGCAGGCTGCCGGAGCCGCGGYGCGCGCGGATGCTGCTGGAGGTGCTTACCCACAGCCCAGATCCCGCCGCTCCGGCTACTGGGAATTGAGCTCCAAATTAAAGCTGAAGATGAACTGCAMGCCGAGCCATCCTGCCACAAAGGCGCGGCGCTCGAGACTTAAGGACTTAGAGGTTTCATCGCTGTAATTAACCTTAATCTTTAATTTACAGGGCTTCGGGAAACAAGTCAGATGCTGCTAACGGATTTATCCAATTACCAACAAAACGGCAGCCTCGTGTCCCTGCGCTCGGGGCCGCCGCGCAGCCGGCTCTCCCGGGCTGCAAGCACGAGCTCGCCCGGGCTCCCCCTTCCCGGGGCGGCAGCTCGCGTGCCGGAGGTCTGGSAGCGCTCCGGAGGGAACGGGCTGCCCGAGACCCCGGGCTTCAGCCTCTGCAGCTYYCACCTTCCCGGAGAGCCYCAGCCGTGCTCCTCGCACCCAGGCRTCCCACGTCAGAGCTSGCGCTCCACTCAGAGAAAGCACCTCTAAACCTACCTACAAGGTTCGGCCTCGGAGGGGCAGCCGCCGACCCAGCTCCCCGCGTCCATAAGGACATGCAAACCCAAAATCCAGCTCAAAGCACCGGCTCCCCTCGCACGTGGGACTTCATGTCTTCAAAGCAACCCAGGGAAGCAGCTCGACTGCGCGCGTCTCATCAGCAGGAGCCAGCTCAGGCGCATTCCCAAGGTCCCAGCTGTGCTCCCGCRGGAGGAATCCCACTTGAAGATGGATGTTCATCTCGCATCTCCCCAATTTTTCCCATCTGCAACGTTAGCTCACCGCGAGCCCGTCCGATTCTGTAGCGGTTTTCTGCTTCGGTGGCAACAAGAGCTTGTCTGAGCCACGGCCAAGGCCTCAGGGAGGACCGACACCTCGGACGCCGGGAGGCAGCACGGAGCAACTGCCTTCTGCCCGCCTGGGCATCGGGACGCCGGGACGCACCTCAGGATCCTGCTAGGAGCTTTCCAGAGAACAGCAAAAGGGGATAGCCCGGAGGATGAAACACACAGCGAGACCAGAAACGGGCTTTTCACAGCCTGCACCRGCACGGGAGGAAGGCAACGGCTCTGCGCTTCCAGATCCATCCAGCAGCGCTGCCTGCTCGCTCCCCTTCCCTGGGGCCGCGGGGTCCCGGTGCAGCACGGCGGCCCCACGCCGGCTCCCCACGCCTCCTCCAGCCCCGTGCACGGAAACACGTCTGCAGAGCAGATGATTCCTCTTAGCAACACGCCGGTGGAAAGGGGAACCCTGCACTCGTGCTCTTCCCAGCCCAGCTACCGGCACGCCGCAGACGAGCCGGCTTTCGGGACAGCTTCCCTGCGAGGACGGAGCCTGCCAACCCTCCGCAGTCCCGAGACGAGGAGGGCGAGCGCTCCTGCTCGGGCCGCGACCTCCGCCGCAGGACACGCCGGCACGCGGCCAAGAGCCCGCTCGGATGCAAAGAAACCCCCCTGCGCCTCGCCGGCGCGGCAGCTCTCCATCTGCTCTTCCATCCCCTCGCTGCGTGCCGGCAGCACATCTTGTTTGCCTGCATCTCTGCTTCCAAGGACCCAGCGTGACATTTCAGCCAGGCAGCCAGCTACCGCCACGAGCACGTTCCCTGCCGAGCGGCGCTGCCTTCGCTGCCAGCAGAAGACCCGAGCAGACTTCACTCTTCATCGCAACACTCCAGCGACTCCAGCCCGCCCAGGCGGGAAGCCAGACCGAGCCGGGCAGCGCCGCGGATCGCGCCGGGGGSTCCCACGTGCACCTCCATCCCCAGAGCCCGACGTGCCCAGCCACGTGCCTGACASCACCCCGCAGCCCCGTCTGCATCCGCGACGAGCCGTGGGGATGCTCCTCACCAGCAGAGACCTTCCAGGAGCCACCTTGGGAGGTGGCGTCKCAGCTGTCTGCAAGAGCCTGGGCAGGCGCAAAGTGCAGAAATGGCTCTGACTGCTTTTAATTACCCGTCTCTGAGGGACKGCAGTGGATGGGGGWCTCGGGTGGGAAGACGATGCAASGAGGGTCCAGGTTCAACTGGAAGCCATGAAGGAGCGAGAAGGTGGCTTTCTTCCGAAGAGTCAGCACGATCACAAAGACCCAGGGAAGCGCTSAGAGCATCAGAAACCAGCAGCCTGCGAGCGTCGCTGGCTCACATCGGGACCCTCCAAGCAGGGAACGTGGTCACCAGCGGTCCCCACCCCAGGTCCCCCCGAAGGACACCGTGACAGCAGCCTGGGCCCTGGGAGCGGAGTCAGACCCTCACCTCCGAGGGGTCTCCATCTCCCCATCTTCCCCACACACAGCACTGCKCYCCSCAGCTRCCTCCTCCCGCGTGGGGCACCGAGMCACTGGGGCCACCGCCCGTCCCCACGCAGGACACCCGGGCACTGTGACACGCCACATCCCCACCCCGCACCTCACAGCGGGTTGCCAGCCAGCACGTGGCTGTGCCTCAGGGACACCCGGGGGACGCGACCAGATGTGTCACAGCAGCCAGGCCATCCCCAAGAGCCACAAAAGCCAACTCTCCAGCCCCTGCGTTCGCCTCTCTCCCCCCAAGGGCTTTGAACACGGGCTTCCTCTGAACATCCACTCACAGCCCAGGTCCTGGTCAGCTCCCACCTCAAGGAAGCAGATGAAATGGTCCCCGAGGGGCTGACGGGGCCACCCCTTCCTCTGTCTCGTGCCCCATCTGCTCCAAGGAGGTGGCCTCTGGGGACATACGTGCCTTTCTTCAGGGGAACATTGCCCGTCTCCTCCGTGTGCATCCATTCTCCAGTGAGAACACGCTTGGACAGAAAATCAGAGACCTCTASCAAGTTACCGTCCCAAATGTGTCCTAAAAGCAGGTGGCACATGAAGGACTCAGACTTTGCAAAAAACAAACAAAAGCCTAACAAGCTCCCCGGCGTTGGACGGAGGGGATTTCCAAAGCACCCAGCGCCTGGAAACGCGAGATTACTAACCCCGCTGCTCACRGCRGCACTGKGGGCATTATAGACCGCACTTAGCAGCCCATAAAAGTCTGTTGGACTCTGGCTGAACGGGAGCAGGCTCCTCTAGAGCACGGTGCCCAGGACCCTGTCCAGACGGCTTCTGAATACCTCCAAGGAAGGAGACTCCACAACCTCTCTGGGCAACCTGCTCCAGCGCTGGAAGAGGCGGTCCCTCTCCTAGGGTGCCGGCCATCTCCGTACGCGCGGGGAGACGGCAGGCGGATGGACGGGGTGAGCRAGGGGCTCCTCAAAGACCCAGGAGTGCAAAGGCTGTCGATGGGGCTGTTTGGGAACCCGCAGTGGGGTTTTCCAGAAGTTGTCCTTTGCTCAGGGACGTGGCCACGAGGGAATCGCTGCTCCAGCCGAGGAGAGGGCCTTACGGCTCCATTTTCMTACGACGCCTCTGCCATCCCTTCCCGGCCAGCATCTCCATGCTCACCCAAGCTCCAGCACCCCGAGCTGCAATAGCTTCCCCCGGCGCCTCTGGGACTCCCCACACTTCTGCCCCAGCTCCTAAACCCCCAAGTCTCCCCAAGGAAAGATCAAGTTTAAGAAGATTTGTGAAACCATCCATGTTTCAGCTGCTGCTCACCCCCACTTCCAGGCTCAGCCTCTCTCCAGYCTCYRCYGCGTGACCCGCTCCCGTCTCACGCCAGCGGGCACCGAGCCCCCTCCCCGCTCGCATCCGGGGCAGGGCTGCCCCTCTCCTGCTTCCAGCAGGACAACACCACGCGGATGCTACGCGTCTCAGTGCAAAAACACCTCCTGGGCTTCCCAGAAGAAAGCAAAATTTAAGTRGCACCCCCGGGGACGAGGGGCAACGGTGGGAGCAGCCCCCACCGTGGCGCAGGCTCTCCAAGACATGCTCCTGCAAGAGCACGGCCAGGTCCAAAGCCCCCGGTCACCTCCCTGCTCCGGCCCACGGACGCATCCCGCTCCACAGCGGGAGCGCAGAGCAGCGGCACGGCCCCCCGTCGAGCTCGCGAACCCCCGAGCAGCAATTTAAAGGCTCCTCGCAGCCGAGCGAGCTGCACCAGGCTGCCGCGCGCCAACGGGCTCCYGGGAGCAGGCAGTGATTGCAGGTTACCAGCAGCTAAAAGCTGTCATTTTCCCGGGATTGCATCACGGACAACATTCACACATCCACAAACGCAGGCTCCTCAGCGCCCATCAACTGGAAGAGTCGAAGGAACTCGGCCACAAAATGGAGCACGTTTCGGCAACCCCTGCACAGCAAAGCCGCGCCGCAACGTCGAGCTTCTCCCGCTCCTCCACGAGGACGAGCCCCTCTCCCAGCTCCCGAATCCCGAGTTCCTCCGCCAACATACATGCAGCTTTGATTTCGGAGAAAACATGCACCAGAAAGGGGCAATAAATWAATATTAAATAAGCCAGCCTGGTAACCCGCGGGCCCTGGCTCGCACCCCCCCAACACGGATCTCGCGCAGGAGCATCGCCCTAACCAGGACGGTCCTTCCTCCGCGCGTTCGCAGCTGGAGGCCAAGCGGCCCCAGCAAGCGCATCCGCCGCCATAAAGCTCGCCAGGCAGATTTGCACTACCACCGGCAGCAGAGTTTTGGTTTTTAGCTAAGCAGAGCTAATCGGTTTGAACTCACCCCAGCGTCATCGCGGGCTGCAGCCCCGGGGATGGGCCGTTACTCACGCTGAGCCGGTTCACGAGCCAGGTCTCACCTCTGCCACCCGGAGCGGGCGGCAGAACCAGCACACGCACCCGCTTGCAGGTCCGGGCAAAATCAGCATTTGCTAAAGTTTGCGTAAAACCCGGTGCAACACTTYTGCACGTACCCTGGCAGCTCCTGCAAGTTCCCACCTCGCTGCATGACCACGGTACCGTGAGAAACATCAGGGAGACACCCGGGACTTTTCCAGCAATCCTGCAAACTCGGGGAGCGTCCCCAAGCCCGCGGCGACGGAGCACCTCACCCCCGGCAGCCTCCGTCTCCAGCGCGCTGCTGCCCACCAGCCGGACGCCGACCGCCTTACCCAAAATCACGCGACCGATCCGTCAGCTCGGACGGAGCCGGCTTCCCTCCGAGTCCGGYGGGCGCAAAGCGAGCAGCGGCCCCGTGCGACGACGCTTCGAGACGCCGGCAGTCAGACAAGACTTATTTTTTCCTCCCGAATACTCCCAATTCTGTTTAACAAGCACAAGGAAACGGCGGGAAACGGGAAGCGCTCTCTGCGAACGCCAGCCGAAACCAAGTCCTCGGACRTCCAGCAGCACCAGGACCCAACCCCGACGCCGGCCAGCGCGGAGCCGCGGGCTCCGGCACCGCTCGGATGGCGTCGGCTGGCCCGGACCGCCGGGACCCCTCCGGGCTCCGGGGCGGGCGCAGGGGCTCGAGTAACATCCCAAGATAAACGTTTATGCTACTTATTTTGGAAGGAGCRGTAGGATTTGCAGATCAGCTTCGAAGTCTGGGCGGGGGATTAACTTGTGATATTTGGGTAGGAAAAATCCCGTAGTTGGGCAACCGGATGGAAATCCCGGGAGCGCCGGGGCAGAGGGGAGAAGCGCGGCAGGCGGCCGCCATCCTCATCCTCCCCGCGGAGGCGCGAGCCGGGCCGGGACGTCACCGCCGGCAGAGGAACCAGGAAGTCGGGYGCTCCGGCTCCGCGGGCTGCCGGAGCCGCCGGGAAGAGCCGGCTCCGGGGGGCTCCCCCCGTGCTGCCGCCCTGGGGGGCCACGTGCGGGTGAGGGCCGGGGGCTGCCGGTGCGGCCTGGCTGTGACCCCCCACGGGCCTCGTGTCTGGGGGGGCCACGTGCCCCACGGCTCGGTGCCGGACGGGGCGGGGGGACCCCAAATGCGGCCCCCTCTCCCCAGCCGGGACCGGGGGTCCCCAGCCCCGAGGGGGAGAACGGCAGCACGGTGGGGGCTGCGAGTCCAGGGGGGCTCCGGTGCCCCC
>PTFA01000265.1:385883-404189 GCA_003342895.1 Casuarius casuarius
GCCTCCTCTTCCTCCTGCCCCGTGACATCACGGCCCCGCTGCCTCCCGAGCCGCCCCGCACGGCGCGGCAGGCACCGAGCTCGCACCCAGGACGGCCCGGCTCGGCTCGCCTCGGCTCCGGCCCCGGTGGCCGCCCCGACAGCGCCCCGCGTCGCTCCACAGGTACCGGCCCCCGGTTCCCCCCGTCCTGCCGGGAGCCCCCGCCGCGCCGGGAGCCCGCGCACGGACACACGCGCCCACGGGGGAGGGCTCCACACGTGTGCGCACACGCGTGCGGAGAGGGGCGCGCACACACCCACAAACACCTGCACGCGCCGGCACGTGCACACGGAGATGTGCTCACGCTCCTGTGCATCGACACGCACGCACAGCTGTGCACACGTGTACAGTCACACACGCGTGCACGGAGATGTGCACACAGCCAGGCACAGGCACACACACGTGCACACACATACGTGCATGCACAGAGACATGCACACACACGTGTGTCAGCTCACGCACAGATGTGCACACGCAGCTGCGCTCATCCGCTCGCACGCAGCTTAGCACGGTGCAAGCTCTGCCGTGGGAGGGCTGCTCTGGGGCAGGGGGGGTTGCTCATTTCGGACCCGGGCAGATTCTCCCCTTGCCTGCGCAGCCACAGGAAACAATTCCCGCTGGCAAGTAAGCATCAAAGATGCCTTAACACTGAGAAGACTCTGCGTGTCCTCTGGGAATGGGCTGCTCTGGTCTCTTCTGCGCTGGCCCTGTCCCCTTTACCCCTCGCCTCTCCTCTGCATGCTGCACAAAGACCCAGCTCACCATCCTTTCTGCTGCCATCTCTGAGCCCTCAGTGAGGGGCAGGAGGGGACCGTGAGGTTCACAACCCTGAGCCGGGCTTGGCTTTCCCAGTGCATCCTCTTCTCCTGCGGGGAAAGAAGTCCCTGTGTCCTCTCCCGGCACGGGAGGGGCTGAGCCCTTGGCTGGTGTAAAGCCAGCGAYGGCCAGTGGAGGCCAAGGTGGCCCCAAAAGGGAAACAGGTCCTGATGGGTGTTATTTGTTCTCTCTCGTCTGGATTTGCTGTTTTGCACAGTCTCCTGTGCTTTATACCAGGGCAAGCCAGCACCTTCCAGCAGGAGAGGGGAAACTGCGTGCACTCTGAGTTTCCTTTCTTCTGTGGAAATATGTTGAGTATTCCCCTGTTGTTGAGTTACACGGATTTATTTTACTTTTATTGAATTTCATAATCTTAGTCAACGTCTCCAAACAATGTCCCCAAGCTGTGCACAGCAGTACTACAAATGCACTGAAATTAGGAGGGCTAGGAGAGCGAGCCCAGCGTTTGGGACATCAGCGAGTTTCCTGGCGTATTCCATGGTAAATTCGGGATAAAGCAGGTCTGTCAGCCGGACCGGCTGGCGCTTTGTCGAGGCAGCGGTGGCAGCAGCTGCAGGTGCTGTGCGGCACCTCTGGAGCTCGGCACGCTGCTCGTTCATCGCTGCTTGGGCAGAAAGCACAGTGCGCAGGCAGCAAGGGCTGGAACGGGGCTTTTCCCTGAGCGAAGGGCTGGCACCACAGTCCTTGGTGGGAATATCCCCTGTCCTTTTGCCCAGCAAGAAGGGGAGACGTGCTCCGTGCTGTGCCCTCACCCTGCAGAGCTGCAGCCAGCAGAACAAAGAGCTCTCACCTGCGAAGCCGCCCCGTGCTCTGCGCGTGCCTGGCCAGGGCCACAAATCAGAGCTGTGCTGCCTTTCCACCCGCTGCCATGGAGGTCCATGAGACGGAGCTGAAACTTCTGGCGAGAGCATCCCCAGTCGGGAAGGGCCCCCTGTGCCCCCTTCTGCTTTGGGGTCCCGGGGCGATCTCCTCCAGAAGGAATCGCTGCTCTTGCACCTCGTCTTGCTTCTAGGGGTCTGTGAGGCACACAGGGACTTTGCAGAGTGTCTCTCTGCGTAGCTGGTGACCTGCAGCACCCACTTCTGTTGCCCCTCTGGCTCCCAGTAAATCTCYGGGAGGGGGGAGGTGGCGTTCATCCTGCAGACCCGCATGGGAGCAGCTGGGAAGCTCTAAGCTGTGTAGCGAGMAGGTGGGGCAGCGTTTCCTCCAGGGCGGCTGGTGCGTTGGTGCTGTTCCCAGTGGTTTGCCTTGTGCTGGAGGCAAGAGACTGTGGCAGCTACATCCATGCGCTTGCCATAAACAGATGGGGATCTGGAGCGAGGGAAAGTGCATGGCAAGCCAAGCAAGCGCTCAGTGGCTTGGAAAAGGACTCTGGAAGTGCTTGTGTTCGTGTGTGAGAAAACTTAGTCCTGTCAGAGGTGAAGGTAGAACGGTGGTGGGTCTCCAACCGAAGAATGAGAAGCTGCTTGTAAGCTGTTTCTTGCAAACCTTTCCTTTGCTGGCTCACATGCTCAGGGCTATAAATCCAGCCCCATGCCAATGCCTGCAGCGGAGTGACTCGGGATTTATAGCAGTGCAGTTGGAGCACGGAGTCAGGCCCAAGCTGCTGAAATAAATCTGCCGCAAGCCAGGGAAGCTGCCTGCAAGGAGGCTGGTGGGGAAGCAGTGAGCTCGCGCACGGGTACCTGTGCCTGGGAGCTGTGGGACAGGCACCAGAGAGGGGTTAAAGCGGGTGATACATGGATCGTGAATCAGCACTGAAAAGCTTTCGCACATAAAAAGAGAGGTCCTGATCCTGCTCTTTCTTAGGCTGCYGTAAATCAGGAGTAGCTGCACAGAGCCTGTGGAACGGCTGTCACGCAAGCGCAAAGATAGTCATATGTTGTGAATCCAGGTCGTGATCCCATYTGGAGTGGTGCGAACCCGGAGAGATGTTGGGGAATTCAGTGAAGCGCTCATTCACACTCATGCTGGAAAGATCAGGACAGAGGCTGGGTTTAAAACAAACAGGGGAGAAAGCTGGAGAAGTCCAGAGGAAGCCGCTGCAGCTGGRGAACGGTGTGGACAGCGGGAGGGAAAGTGAGCACCCGAGCGCGGTCACCCCGAGGGCCGGCAGTGCGTGCACGTCAGGGGATATTCAGTGTAACTGAGACCCGACACCAGCCGGTCCCTGGGGGTGTAGGTCCAGCAGACTCGGATGGATGAGATGCATGGGAGCACCTCTGCTTTCCTGTCCCTTCCTTGTGCCTCCTGGCAGGAGGGATCGTGGGGGGGGACAGGKGGGCAGGAGGCTGCAGGAGCACAGGAGGTGGGAGGAGACTCATAAGGACACAGCCCGGTGTCCCTGCAGCCGGTGTCCTGTCTCTGCCGGTGGCCATGGGATGTGCACACCGCAGGAAGTGTCTCAGGTCAAGGCAAGCGTAGTCCGACTTCTCCAAATCTCCCCAGCCCCGGCAATCTGCTGTTCAGGGGCTCGAGACCAACCCCTCCCTCCTCCTCCTCTGCAGCCCACCAGGACTTTGCAGACGTTCAGCCTATTTCCCACCATCTCCTTTGGGGTGAGGAGTGTTTCTGCCCTTGCTGCCCCTTCTCCTTGCAGGAGGGTGGCCGGGGAAGTGGCTGAGCCCTGGCTGCTGTCGCTGACTTGTTTCAGGTGTCGCTGATTTATTTCTCATGAAAGCTGCCATCTCCACTCACCCCAGACGCCAAGAAGCCGCCCCGCGAAGCTTCAGCCATGCAGCACCAAGGTGGGTGGTGCCTGCGCCGGGGGGGCCGGGGGGAGCACAGTCCCGCGTCCACAGACCCGGGGACTCGGGGAGGTGCCGCGTCGGCCCTGCTCTGGCTGCTCCATCACTGTGTCCTGGCTGGAGAGGGTGAAAGGGCAGAAATGTGGACGCTGGTCTTGCTTGGGGAGCCGCGACGCCTCCCAGCTCTGCGCTGTCTCTCCACGCGGGCTGGAGGGCCCTTGAGTCTAGGAGAGGGTCTAGAGCCCAAGGCGACTCGCCAAACTCGCCAAACCAGGCTGCTTTTCCCCCTCGGAGCCCGTGTTTGGTGCTGGTGGCTGATGCACAGGTGGCTCCGCAGGACCCTCGCTGTCCCCTCCCGGGCGGTGCTCAGTGCAGAGCCGTGTCCCGTGCTTCCCTGCCCCTGACCCCACCAACCGCCCCCAAAACCTCCGCTCAGCCTCCTCCCAATCCCCGGTCGTTCACCCCGCAAAGCCTCCGTGCCCCCGAGAGCCAGCGTCCCTCCGCAGGGAGCCCCGGCGTCACCGGTGCCCGGCGTCTCCCCAGGGCCCAGCGGCGTGAACCAGCTCGGGGGGCTCTTCGTGAACGGCCGCCCGCTCCCCGCCTGCAAGAGGAAGAGGATCATTGAGCTGGCGTCCTGCGGCGTCCGGACCTCGGACATCTCCCGCAGCCTCAAGGTGCGCCCGGGGTCGGGGAGCCGGGGGGGGGTCTCCATTCCTCCCACCCTTTGGCCTCTGCGCTCCCGCTCCAGCCGCTCCAGCCGCTCCATGCCGCAGGTGTCCAACGGCTGCGTCAGCAAGATCCTGGGCCGCTACTACCGCACGGGAGCCGTGGAGCCCAAGGCCATCGGGGGCAGCAAGCCCCGCATGGCCACCCCCGCCGTGGTGGCCAGGATCGCCCAGCTGAAGCTGGAGCAGCCGTCCCTCTTCGCCTGGGAGATCCGGAGGAAGCTGCACGCCGAGGGCGTCTGCGCCAGCGACAGGACCCCCAGCGTGAGTCCCTGCCCGGGAGGGCCGCGGCCGCGGGGATGCGGGGGCCAGGTGCCACATGGGGCCACCCCTGCTGGCCACCGGCCCCCAGACCCCATCACTGGGGTCCTGCAGGCTCCTGTGGCTCCCCGCTGGCAGGGCTTGGTGGGGCCGTGGAGCAGGCAGGGAGGGATGCCCGGGGATGGGCTCCGTGCCCGGAGAGATGGCGGAGGGAGATGCAGTTGTTAGATGGAGATGGGGGACAGGGGACCACCGCCTCCGGCCAGGCACGCGCTGCAGCCGCTCCAGCCCTGGAGACCTGCAGTCCAGCCGGCCATGCCCAGGGAGACGCACCGCTCCGCACGGCCACGGGTGCAGGACGGGGCAGAGAGGAAGAGGAGGAGAGGAGAAGCTGCTCTGTGCATGCACCCGGCAGGGAGCAGCTCCCAAGAGCCCAGGGCGCAGCCAAAGGAAGGTCCCTGTCCCTGGAGCTTCCTGGCAATAGCAGAGCTCTTTCCTTGGGGCAGGGAAAACATGCATGGAAAATAATAAATAGCTTTCAGCTGAAGCATGCTTGGAAGCGAGGAGGGCCCTGATGGCCCGTCGCCACACGAGCCTGACTTGTCTCTGGCATTTGGACACCGCAGTGATGAGTCTGTTAAAGTGCCACTGACAGGCAGAGGTGATAAAATGCAGCCTGCAATGTCGCAGCCGAGCCGTATTTCCTAATCACGGACTCGCTGCTATAAATCTCACTGTCTCCAGCTCTGATTTGCAGATTGCCGCACATCAAATATTATTATTCTGTTAAAATTAAAGGGCTGCCTGTATCAGCAAACATTGGGAGCAGATGGGCATGTTCCTGGCTGGAGAATCCCTGGCACGTGCTCGGCAGCACGCAGCACCTCCGGCACGGGCTGCGGGAGAGGTCTCGGGGCAGAGCCCCGGGGCACCGCCTGCGACTCCTCCCTGCCCCTGGGCCCGTCCGCAGCTCGGGCCCGGCTCCCCCTTGCCGCAGCGATGCCCAGCGTGTGGGGGCATCGGCCGCCCCGCTGCTCTCGCCCCGGCTCAGCCCCATCTCTCCCTGCCAGGTCTCCTCCATCAACCGGGTGCTGAGGAACCTGCAGAGCGACCTGCAGCTCACGGCCGACCGGGGCTTTGCGAGGGACCCGCTGCCGCCGGGTGAGACGTGCTGGGGGGCGACGGCCCAGGGAGCGGGGGCTGGAGGTGCACCCGGTGGGAGAGACTTGCTCAGAGGGTGCAGAGGGCTCCTGCTACCAGCTGCGCGCGCACACACACACACACACACACACACATATGCACTCGCACATATGCACACACATGCTTGCACATGCACACACCTGCATGCGTGCACACACCTGTGTGCTTGGACATGCACACACGCTTGCGTGCACACATATGCATGCACATGTATGCACGCACATGCACACATATGCATACATGCTTGCACATGCACACATGCATATGTCTGCATGCACACACACACATGCGTGCACACACACGGCTCCTCTGCACACTCCTGTACCAACCCTGTGCCCCTGCAAAGGGTCTCTTTGGCCCTCCCTGGCCTCCCCCCCCAACACCGCCCTGGCAGCCCCCTCTCCCAGGTCCCCCCAGAAAGGCCCCGCTCCTCGCACCGCCTGGGGCTGACCCCCCCCCCCGTCTCCGTCCCGCACTCTGCAGGCTGCCCCTCGCCTGCCGGACCCGGAGCCGACGTCTCTCCGGGGACCCAGCACCCTCCGAGGGGCTCCGAGCCGGGCCAGCAGCTCCCGCCGGGCGTCCAGCACAGGAGCAGGACCGTCTTCTCCAGCCAGCAGGCCGAAGCGCTGGAGAAAGGTGACGGTCTCGCGCTGGAGCCGTGCGGTGGCCGGCGCGTGCCGGGACATCTGGCACATCTGTCCTCAAGCCGCGGGGCTGGCATGGGGCAGGGGCTTTGCCGGACACTGCAGCTTGTCCTGGAGGGGCTCCTGCCCTTCCCCGGATGCAGCCATGGTGCCGAGCTGGGGGCCGGGGGCCACCGCGGCGGCAGGCGCGCTGATCCTGCCCCGACCCCCTTGCAGAGTTTCAGAGGGGGCAGTACCCGGACACCGTCACCCGGGAGAGACTGGCCGCCGCCACCCAGCTCCCTGATGCCACCATCAGGGTAAGGGGACGCCCGGGGCCGGGTGCAGCCCGGCGGATGCTCCAGCCCCGCTCCCGGGCTGTTACCCCGGCTCTGCCGGCTGCACAGCCTGCAGCGGCCACCTTGCAGCCCTTGCAAAAAAAAAACAACCCCGCGCGCCTCCGATCCGTGCTCTGGGCACCCGCGGTAGCTCCGGCCGTACATCACCGGGCTGCTGGCAAAACAGAGAGATATGACCCGCTCCGGTCATATCTCCCGTGCCGGACTCGGGGCAATGCCTTAAACACTGTGAAACGCCCCAAAATCGGGGTTTTGGCACTGCTAGAGGGCACGTTTTCCAACTTGCCCCTGCAGCCGAGGAGGAAACCGGAGCCAGCCGGGCTGCCCGCAGTCCCCGGCCCCGGGACGCCTGCGGCTGCCGGCCAGGCTGCCGGCTCAGCCCTCCGCCTCCCTCCTCCCCTAGGTCTGGTTTTCCAACAGAAGAGCCAAGTGGCGCCGGGAGGCCAAGCAGAGGCTGGAGGCCGGCTGCGGAGGTGACCGCCCGGGCGCTGGGTCCCCACCGCCCGCCGCAGGGGACGGGACCCCGCACGGGGTCTTGCCCCGGGGGGGCTCTCGGAGGGGTCCTGGGTCTCATGTCCCGGGAGCATCCATCACCCTGGGAGGGGACGCGGGTGACATTTGGAGCTGAGCGTCAGGCAAGCGGCCGGCGCGGTCCAGGGCTGCGTCGCACTGTCCCCCCCTCTCCCCGCCCAGGCTCCTGGTGCGACTGGCTCCTGCCCCCCCTGGCAGCGGCTCCCCCGGCCTTCTCCGCCTTCCACCCGCCCTCCGTGACGGCCTCCATCTCCGTGCAGGTAGGGCAGAGCCCGAGGCCCCGCTGTGCTCGGGGCCGGGCTGCACGCGTCTCCCCGCACCCCGCCGCCGGGGCAAGCAGCGGCCCCCGGGCACAGCCTGGGAGCACTGGTCCTCCCCCGCTGGCTGGGATGCTTTCCCAGGACGCTCTCATGGGATACTTTCCCGGGATGCTCTCCCATGGGATACTTTCCTGGGATGCTCTCCCAGGATGCTCTCGTGGGATGCTCTTCCAGGATGCTCTCGTGGGATGCTCTTCCAGGATGCTTTCCTGGGATGCTCTTATGGGATGCTCTTGCGGGATGCTTTCCTGGGATGCTCTCACAGGATGCTCTCATGGGATGCTGTCCCAGCATGCTGTCCCGGGATGCTCCCCTGGGATGCTCTCCAGGATGCTCCCATTTCCCTGCTTTGCTCAGCTGCCCTGAGTGCTCCCAGGAGCAGCCCCATGCCGAGATGGGGGGGGCATTTCTGGAGCCACCCCGGACTTATCAGGTGCCCCTGTGGTGCACCCCCCCCCCCCGGTGACCCGGCGGCCCCGCGGTGACGTCCCGCTCTCTGCTCCCGCGCAGCATCTCCCGGCCTCCCCCGCCGGCTCGCCTGAGCCCCTGCGCGGCCCCGGCCTCGGCACCTACCCCGGCCCCCCGGCCCCGCTGCACCTCTGCGCCGCGGCCCCCTGCGCCTGGGACGACGGCTGCTACGGTAAAGGGGGCTGGAGGGGCCGCGGTGGCACGGGGGGGGGGGGATGCGAGGGTCCCGCGTGCAGGGACCCCGGGAGAGCAGGGCCGGGGGACGGTCCCCTGGGCCGGCGCAGAGGGAGGCTGGGTGCTCGGGGGGGTCCCCGGAGCCAAAGGCGGCACCTGAGCCCCCGCTGCCTCCCCGCAGGCCTGGCCCCCGGCAGCAGCCCCCCGCCAGCACCCTGGCAGCCCCTGGACGCCCCCCGCTTCGCCCTGCCGGGCCCCCTGGGGCTGCGCCCGCTGCTGCCCGGGGCCCCGCAGCCCCCCGCCAGCCCCCCGGCACCCCTCGCCCCGCCGCACGCCGCCGCACGCGCCTGGCACTGAGGCTCTGCGACCGGCCGGGCACCGGCTGCTGCTGCAGGAGCGGCCTGGGGGGCTGAGGACGTCCCCGCGGGGGGGACAGATGCAGCATCACCCGCCGCCCCGGGCCTGGGCACGCGCCGGCCCCCACGTGCCCGCACGCGGCCGGGAGCCGCTGCAAGGGGCTGCGCGCGGCGGCACCGCTCCTCTGCAGACAGGCCCATCGCCAGGCTATCGGGGCTCAGACACGGGCCAGCACGTGGGAACGAGCCTGTGCCCCTTCCCGGCTGGATGAGGGGTTATCCCGGGTGCTCCTGGCGCTGGCACTGCCTCCGCAGCCCGCGGCGCGGCACCTCGTCCTGCAATGGTTTGTGCAACTCATCCTGCAATGATTTATGCAACCTGTTCTGCAATGATTCGTGCAACCTGTCCTGCACCAGCTTGTGCAACTTGTCCTGCACTGATTCGTGCAACTCGTCCTGCAATGATTTATGCAACTTTTTCTGCAATGATCTGTGCAACCCATCCTGCACCAGCTTGTGCCACTCGTCCGGCGCCGATCGGTGCCCTGTGCACGCACCGGTGCTGCGCGTGCTGAAGGACCGGCAGGTCGGGCCCCGGGCGCAGGGCCGGCGCGAGCACTCCCTCCACCGCTTCAGCCCCGGCCCCCGTGTGGTGCCGGGAGCGGGGGGACAACGGGGCTGGGGGCACCGCAGGGTCCCCGGCCCCGGAGCTGCCCCGTGCATCACCCCTGGCTCTGCTTCCCTGGGGTCGCCCAATTCCCATGGCACCTTCCCGGACCTCCCAGGGCCCTGTGCCCCCAGCCCCGCTCCCCCCTCCCCTGCCGCAGCCCCCTCTCGCAGCCCGCTCTGCCCCCGCCAGCCRCTCCGGCCCGGCTCCAGCCACGCGGGGACCCCGGCGCTGGCAGGGACAGCAGCCAGCTTTGCACCGCCGCGGTCCCATGCCGCTCCCAGCCGGAGTTTCACTGTTCCCTGCTATCCCCCCACCCTCCCCAAGCCCCCAAGCGATCAGCCCAAAGCAGGGAAGTTTTTTCTCCCCCCCCCCAAGTCATTAAGGAGCAGCTGGTGCATGAAGGCTCAGGCCCCCCCGGAGGTCCTGCGGCGCCCGGCACGGCGCATCCCGGCACGGTGCATCCTGGCATGATGCATCCTGGCACGGTGCATCCCGGCACGGTGCATCCCGGCACGGCACATCCCATCCCAGCACGGTGCATCCCAGCACGGTGCATCCCAGCACGATGCAACCCGGAGAGCCACCCGCGCCGCTCTCCCACCCGCTCTGCAGCGCGGGGGAGTCCCCCACTGCTGCCGCCCCCGGCTTGGAAGGAGCGAGATCCCTGCGCAGGGGGATCCCCGGGGATCAATGCTGGCTCCCGAGTCCTGCTCTGCCGTGCAAACCCCGCCGGYGCCTCCCTGCACGGCCGGGAAAGCCGGAGGAAACGCGGCCAGGCCACGGGGGCTCGACCGGAGGAGGAGACCAAACTCACGTGCAGGTTTGCACCGACTTGGAGAACAGTTTTGGCCGGAAGAATATGATCTTAGACAGTCCAGCAGTTGTGTTCCCTCCTCTAAATAAAAAGTTTTGGGGTTTGTTTGCTTAGAAATTAACCGCGAAGGGAGGGTGAAAGCGCCCGGCGCTGGTGGGAGCGTTGCCGCGGGCTGACGCGGTGTTTGGCCGGTGCCGGGGCTCGCGGCGCTGCTGCGGGGCCGCCCTGCGCCGGGCACCCATCCCGCGCGCTCGCCGGGGCCGGCGGGATTGCAGGACCCGACCCAGCCAGGTTAGTACTATTTATTCCTTTCTAAGCAAGAAAAGATAATTTCTATAAGGGAACGATATTTTTATGGTTTCTTTAGGTGAAAAGAAAGGTCCCGGGAGTGCGCAGCCGTGCGATCCGCATTGTCCGGTTGTGAGAAACCCAGGATAAACCTCGGGCCTGGTGATGCTGCTAAGGGCTTTCGTTCCCTGCAGCTCGGGACTCAGAGCTCGCACCAGCCCCACTTTCCTGCCCGAACCGCCCGCCCGAGCTGAGCCGGGAATGCCGGTCATGGCGGGGGGGACTGCTGCTAAGACATGGCCTGAGACCTGGCAAACTCATGACACACAGTACTGGCCAGCCACCTTATGGGAAAGCCTTGGTGTCCCGCGAGCCAGGGACGCGGTGCAGAGCAGGGTGCGAGTGCGATGCCCGGGGCCGAGGATGCTCTGAGCCCGCAGCGACGCATGGCCACATCCCGCCCGGGATTTACTCGCCGCATATGCCGGACACATGCGACCCGGTCTCAGCTTTCGGGCGCTGCTTGCACCCCCCCCGGCTGCCCCACGGTGCTCGAAGAGTGCGTGGCGGGAGCTGGGGGGGGGGGACACGTCCTGGCTGCCTCCCCACGCTGGTGACCCCAGTGCCCGGCGCGGGACAGGGGCGCCCGGCTCTGAGCCAGCCCCCATCCCGACCCCGGGGCTGCCCTCGGCCCGAGAGCTTTGCACCAAACGGCCTGGGAATCTGCTCCAACCCACCTCAGACCCGGCACCGACGCACCCAGGGACACCCCACCCCGTGCAGGCTCTGCTCCCCTCCCCACCAAGGGCAACAACCTGCCACCAGCAGCGGTGCCGAGTCCCGGAGCCYGAGCGGGCTGGGGACCCTCCGACGGACACAAATAGATGCCGGCACAGGGATGCACGATGCAACCCGGAGCAGGAGGCCCTGCGGTGGCCGCACGGCAAGCGTGCAGGTGTTAAACCCGGGGGAGAAGGGCAGCGCAACGCAGGGCTCCCGTGCACGCCGGCGTTGCCTGCGGGAATCACAGGCTTTGCCTCGGGACCCGGCGGCACTGGCTGCCGGGCTGGGGCGAGCCAGGGGAGGCCGCGCTCTGCCGCACCGGGCGCTCAGGAGCACCCGGCCTTCGGGCTCCGGCTGCATCCGCCTGGAAGCAGCAAGTCCGCGCTCCGGAGAGGGGCGCGCAAAGGGCCGGCCCCGAATCTGCCCCAAGCAGGAGGAGTGCCGACGCACTCGGCGCCCGGGTGAGCCGACACGGGGATGTCCCGGAGGCAGGCAAGGCGTACGGCTTGGCAGAGCGCCTTGCTGGGAGACACACGCACACGTGCAYGCAAACACACGTGCATGCACACCCATGTGCACGCACACATGCATGCACACACACACATGCACACGTATGCACGCACACACCCAGCCTCCACTCTCCCAGCCAGAGCAGACCGGCTGCTCCAACCCCGCAGGCAACGCGGTGGGGGCAGGACGGTCCCCAAGGGATGCTCCGTGTCTGCTCCCTCCTTCCCTCCCCGCGACCTCCCCAGCCGGCGGGGGCCGGCAGCCAGCCCCAGGGGCAGCATCGACGCTCGCCGCGAGCAAACCCCAGTCCTCCCGTGCAGGGCGGCTATAAAACCCAGGCCAGGCTCTGTCCTGGCACCACGGGGCRACAAAACAGCTTGCAAAGGCACCCGGGGAGCCCAGGCCCCCTCCTCTGCCATCCAGCCAGCGCGGCCTCCCTGCCCCAYGGGCACGCGAGGTTTTACCCCGGCYCAAACCCCCGTGCCGCAGAGAGGCTGGTGCAAGATGCGCTTTGGGGGGCTGCAGGGGGGCAGAGCCGGGCACCCCGAGCCAGACGGGAACGGGCAGGGTGCAGGGTACAAAGTGGTGGTGTTTAATTCATTACTCAATATACAACAGCACGTTACGCAGCCGTACGCCCCCTCCTCGGGAGAAAGAGAACTATAAAGTTTATCGAAGGATAAAAAGGAAAATCCTTCCTGTCCTGCAGCGCTGTCGCAGCCGAAGCCGCTGCCTCCCCGCCCCGCTCGGCCCCCCAGCACCCATCCCCGGGAGAGCAGCGAGCGCAGCAACGCTGCCCCCTCCCCGGCCAGCCACCCCCGGCGCCGGGCAGCCTCTCGCGGCACCGCTCGGCTCCCGAAAAGACRCATGCAAGCGGGGAGGGCGGCTGTCGGGGCAGAGACGGCAGGACGCTGCGAAGCGGAGCTGCCCGAAGAGTCCTTGAGGTTCAAGTCCTGCCAGATAAACACACAGATCATTCAGAGACGAGGCCACTCTGGGGAGAAAGGAAGAAACGAACCCAAAATGAAAAAGAAAACCAAACGAAACAGCGGTCGGAAGAGACGTCCCCAGCTCATCCGCTCCGTGTCGCCGGCCCCGTCTAGCGCTTGGAGAGCTCGTGCGATAGCCAGTCCAGCCCGTCGTAGAGGCCCGTGCCCTGCGTCGCGCAGGTCGCCTGCACGTACCACTGCAAAACAGAGGCAGCAGTGGCGACGGCCAGCAAAGCAGGCGGCTCTCAGCTCCGCAGGTCGCTGGCTGGTGACGGAAGCCAGCGCTCTGCGTGCACGGGGAGACAACGCGTCGCAGGAGCGGCCCCGAGGCCGCCCAGAGCGTCTCCCGCRKGGACGGGGAYGGGGACGGGGACGGCRCCCCGGACACTTACGGTTCTGCTGCGCAGCGTCTGCAGGCCCAGCTTGTCGGTCAGCTCGCTCACCGCCATGGCGTTGGGCATGTCCTGCTTGTTGGCGAACACCAGCAGCACGGCGTCTCGCAGCTCGTCCTCCTGCAGCTGCGGGGAGAGGGGGCGGCGGGCTGAGCCGGGCGCTGCCGCGGGGGGCCTGGCAGGGCGAGGGCCTGCTTCGGAGGGACCCCCAAGAGCCGGGAGGACACCGGCTCCTCCGCTCGCTTCCAGCGTCTCAGCTCCTCCCTCCCGCCCCCTTCGCTGCCTGCGGGTCTCGGCGACGTGGGATGCTCTTACTCCGGGACTTGGAGCCCTCCAGCCTGCACAGCCGCAGGAATGGGACAGTAACGGTGGGACCGCACAGGACAGACCCCCAGGGACCCCCCAGGGGATCCCCGCAGCATGGAAAAGCTCGGGGTTTCTGCAGGGCAGATGCACCGGTGTCTCAGCAGAGACCCCCGTTGCGGGAACTCCCGAGCGACGTGTCAACGACACTTTTGTGCTATCGGCTCTGCAGCGGGTCTCCAAACGCCGCGCGAGAGCCAGAGCCACCGGGGAACGGACGTCTCCGGGCCTTGGCACCAGGAGCAGTTGTGCTCTTCCCGAAGGAGACCTCGGCTCTGGAGCGCTCGAGTCCGCGGGAGGGGAGGGAGGCGCAGCGGCCGGCGTGGGGCGAGCTCCAGGGGAGCCGTGCCTGGGAGGACGCTGCGCTGGGTCTGTGCGGGAGACAGAAGAAACGCACCTCCAGGACAGGGATCACGGCCAGAAACATGTTATCTAACATCAGAGGTACCCGGTTACCAGGCTCTTCCCTACAAATGCAGAAGAAAATCTGCCTTTTAAATACAACGGAGCTCTTCAGACAGGAGAACGAGGTCAGGGCGAACGATCCCCTCCTTTCGCCCTGCTCACAGGCTGTTGCACGCCCAGGTCTGTGGCTGCTTTCCACCCCGAGGATGCTCTAAACCCACCAGGACTGTTAAGCCAAGGAGCAGACAATCCCCGCCTTGCAAACTGGCTGTTGGATGACATTTCTGGAAGCTGCCTCCCCTCCTCATGTGCCCAGGGTTTCAGCATGCTCACTCACCCTGGTCGCTGCGGGCAGCGAAAAGAGGAGCCAGGCGGACACCGAGGTGGTTTCTACACGTGCCCCACGCGGTCTGGCTCTGCGGCAGCTAACGGGCTTGGCAAACCAGCAGCTACATGCAGCTCCGGCGGGGCAGGGAAAGCACACGCGGAGCAGCACCGAGCCCTCCGCTGCTCTGCATCCCCGGAGCTCGGCCCTCGCAGCACGATCGCACCCCGGGCAGCTCGAGGCGGGCAGCACGGCCACGCAGAGCGCGGGGAAAGCAGCGCGGTTACAGGCGAGAGGTCTCTCAGGACACGAGTCCCAAAGCAGAGTTCCCGAGTTTGGGATGAGCAGCCCCAGCTCGCCCCCCAACCAGATCCCACCGAGAAGGCGGCCGGCCGCTGCACGCTGGTGCCCGAGGGCGGCTCGCCTTCGCCCAGACCTCCCCGGCCGTCCTGCCAACCCTGCCAAGGCGACAGGAGAGCGG
Organism: Casuarius casuarius; assembly: GCA_003342895.1. NCBI lineage: Eukaryota > Metazoa > Chordata > Aves > Casuariiformes > Casuariidae > Casuarius > Casuarius casuarius. The sequence continues at coordinate 400,544 of PTFA01000265.1, forward strand.
CTTGGAGAGCGGCTTGGAGAGTGCTGCACACACCCGCCTGCGCCACGCTTCGTGCGGGCTCCTCGTGGACTCAGGGAACATTCAAAGCACAATAACCCGAGAGCAGCAGGCTCCTGCGCCAGCCGTTTCAGTGCCAGGGCTAAACAAAGCCCTAAGTATAACCTAGAACAGTGTTTTCTTGACCATTTTGCCCCCTCTTGCAATTACTCCTGGTCACTGCAGTTTAAGCCCCTGCCTGGTAGTTTAGGATTATTGTCTGATCCTTAAACCTCGTCTCCTGGGAAGCAATCTCTGTGCCAGCAGACAGACGCTTGCTGCTCCTTCTCATGGGGAGAGACGAGTCATTCAGCAAAAACTGGTGAACGCTCCGGTCCCCGCCCCACGCTGGCACAAAGGCCCTTCTGCAGGGCTGGGGCAGATGCTGCCTGTCCCCCAGGACAGCCAGGCTGGCAAAGCGACAACCACCGCTGCCAGGGCAAGGCAGCCTCCTCAGCCAGGCACGCACAGCTCCCCCCGGCACTTACCATCTTCTGCAGCTCATCCGCAGACTCCTGCACCCTTTCACGGTCGTTGCTGTCCACAACGAAGATGAGGCCCTGCGAGAGAAGTCAGGGTTGGAGCAGGCAGTGTGTGCCCTGCCTGGTGAAGCGGCAGATGTCATGGCAGGTTACGGACACCCCAGGACAAACAGAACAACTCAGCTGCCTGCCAGGCCCTCCCCAGCCCGTGCCCATGCAGAACCAGAGCAGCAAGGGGGATTAACCGTGCCGAGTCCTCTGAAGGGCTCTATCTCGTACAGTTCCTCTCCTACTAGGGAGCCGAAGGAAATACCCAGATACAGTCCCCAGTGGTCCCATCCGGGTCACGGCCCTGGGGACCAGGAATGATTCCCTGCAGCCACTCACATGCTCAGTTCAGGCAGGATCAGGCCAGAAGCCCCAAGGGACCACGGGCTGCTGGGACTCTGTCCCTTGCAGTCAGCCTCACTGCAACTCATGAAGTTCAGTCAACACCATCCCAGATTCCCTCTAAGCCCGAAGCACAGGCTTGCACAGGAGGGAAGGAGCGACTCCAGCCGAGCTCCCTGCTCAGCTCCTCGGAGGAGGAGGAGGAAAGCCTGCCACCGGGCACTTGAGGACCAGAGGTGATGACGAGCTTCGACCTTTTCCCACCCAACGCCCTCCTTCGCTAAGAGGGGAGCGGGTTCATCCCGCTCACGAGGACAGCGTCTGTCCCAGATGTGGGGGCCCATGACCCTTCACCCCCCAGCAGCACAGGGGCCTGAGCAGGTCCCCGTGCAGCAGCCCGTCCACCCCGGCCCGCGGCAGCGCGTACCTGCGTGTTCTGGAAGTAGTGCCTCCACAGGGGCCGGATTTTGTCCTGGCCGCCCACGTCCCAGACTGTGAAGCAGATGTTCTTGTACTCCACTGTCTCCACGTTGAACCCTGCAGGGGTGGCAGAAGGGCAAGGAGAGACAGCGCAGGCACCATCAGTGCCGCCGGCAGCCTCGGGGCTCTCACGCCACAGGCAAGAGACACGGGAGGCAGCAGCCCTAATCCGAACAAGCTCCGTGTTCCTGAGCTGCAGGACAGAGAATTGCACAGGGAGATGATGTAGCATCAGTCACAAACCACCCACCCATGTCTCAGGAGTGCAGGAAGGGAGATCAAGGTGCACTGCCGCATTCATCTGCCACCGATCTCCAGGGAGCATCTCCACCCACTGCGTTGCACTGTTAACACAGTTTGCCTGTGCGGAGGGTCTAGGAAACACGCTGCAGAGCTTCCTGCCCTCAGCCTGCTCTCTCTGCAAGCTGAGCACCCCACGCTCACAAGCCTCGCCCGGCAAGTCCACCCAGGCCCTGCCAGCTCTCCAGGACTAGCACTGCTTGATTTCGCCAGCCAGCAGCCAGCCCCTGGGAGCGTCACCTTGGAAACCTCAGCAGCCCGGATGCAGGTGGTACTCACGTACCAAAAACCACAGAACTGTTGGGGATGGGAGGCACCTCGGGAGACCATCTTGTCCAACACCCTGCTCAAGCAGGGTCACCTGCAGCAGGTTGCTCAGGACTGTGTCCAGTTGGGTTTTGAATATCCCCATGGATGGAGACTCCACCACCTCTCTGGGCAACCTGTTCCAGTGTTCAACCACCCTCACCGTGAAGAAGTGTTTTCTTGTGTTCAAGTGGAAATTCCTGTGTCTCAACTTGTGCCACTGCCTCTTGTCCTGTCACTGGGCAGCACCGAGAAGAGCCTGGCACATCCTCCCTTCAGCTATTTAGACACACAAGTAAGACCCTGCCCTGAGGCTTCTCTTCTCCAGGCTCAACAGTCCCAGCTCTCTCAGGCTCTCCTCATAGGAGAGCTGCTCCAGTTCCTTCATCATCTTCGTGGCCCTTTGCTGGATTCGCTTCAGTAGCTCCATGTCTCTCTTGCACTGGGGAGCCCAGAACTGGACCCAGCACGCCAGGTGCGGCCTCCCCAGGGCTGAGCAGGGAGGAAGGATCACCTCCCTCGCCCTGCTGGCAACGCTCTGCCTAGTGCAGGAGGCCATTGGCTGCCTTTGCTTCAAGAGCACATTGCTGAGCCACGTTCAACTTGCTGTCCCCCTAGGACCCCTAGATCATTCTCCGCAGAGCCGCTCTCCAGCCGGTTGGCCTCCAGCCTGTCCTGGTGCACGGGGTTGTTCCTCCCCAGGGCAGGACTCTGCACCGTCCTGYGTTGAACTCCATGAGGTTCCTCTCCGCCCATCTCTCCAGCCCGTCCAGGTCCCTCTGGATGGCAGCACAGCCCTCCGGTGCACCAGCCACTCCGCCCAGCTGCAGACTCGCTGAGGGTGCGTTCGGTCCCATCACCCAGCTCGTTAACGAAGACGTTAAACAGTATCGACCCCGGGGTACCCCACTCCTGACCGGCTCCAGCGGGACTTTGTGCTGCTGAATCACAACTTCCTGAGCCCGGCRGTTCAGCCAGGCTTCAGCTGACCTCGCTGACCGCTTCTGTAGCCCACGCTTCACCAGCTTGTCTGAGATGCTACGGGAGGGAGCGCTGAAAGCCTCCCTGAAGGCTTTCCACCGTGTGCTCGGGGGGACAACAACCCGCCCTGCCTTCTGAGCTGGGGCAGACCCTGAGACCGGCACGTGGTGGCCTCCTCACCCAGGAAGGTGCCCTGCACCGGACCGGAGTGGGACCACGCTGACGCGACTGCTTCAGCCCGCTGCCCGCCGACACGGGGCAGAGGAGCAGCACGCCGAGCTGCGAGGCTGCAGCGGAGAGGGCTGCAAGGAGCCGCCGGTGCTGCGGCCTCCGCGGCCTCCGCCGCTCTGCTGCACGGGGCGGGCGGGAGGCCTGCGCTGCTCCCGGGCACGGGCCCGCCGCGGGACGCGGGCACTCACCGATGGTGGGGATGGTGGTGACGATCTCGCCCAGCTTCAGCTTGTAGAGGATGGTGGTCTTGCCGGCGGCGTCCAGCCCCACTGCAACGGAGAGGCGGCGGTCACCGGCGGCCCCCGCCCCGCCGCCCCGGCCGGGGAAGCGGCGCAGCCCCCCGGGGGGGCCGTGCGGTGCCCCCGAGCGGCGATTTTGTCTTTCCCCCGCGGGCGCCGGTGCCTTACCCAGGCCGGCGACGGCCCCGACGATGAGAGCTG
>PTFA01000265.1:404479-448371 GCA_003342895.1 Casuarius casuarius
GCCTCGGGCCCGCCCCCCGCGCCACGAGGCCACGCCCCCTAGGGGAAAGCCCTGCCCCTCGCGGGCCAGCCCCCTGCATTACCCCGCCCCCGGTGCGTTCAGCCCCGCCCCCAGCCGTGACGCTCCCCCTTGGTCCCGCCCCTTCCCTCCGGTGCGGGCTAACCCAGTGCATCGGGGCACTCCCGGCACCCCACGGCCCGGTCCGGCACCCCTGCCCCACGGCACACCGCCCCCAACGGGTGGCACGGACCCGGCACGGCTGCCCCACAGGGGACACCCACCCCACGCCCCTCCCCGCAAGCCCCGCCCCCTTCCGCCCCCGCCTCCGTTTCCTACGTTTATTGGCACGCGGGGGCGGGGCCGCGCCTGCGCATTGAGCCCCTCCGCTTCGCGGGCGGCGCCTGCTGCGCGGCCGTGACGTGCTGCCCCGTCTGCGCATGCCCGCTGGGACCCCTCACGCGGGCGAATTGTGACGGCCGCCCCGCCAGGCGCCGCCCCCGCGCCTCCCAGTGCGATTTGCGCCTGCGCCTTCCCACCCCTCGCGGGCGGCGGGGAGGAAGCGCTGTGGCGGCGCGCGTGCGCACTGGGCGCTCGAGACTGGCGGCGCTGGCGGAAGTGGTGCGCGGGACTGCCGCGCGTGCGCGGCGACGGCTGCGGCCCGCCGGCCTGGGGGTGAGGCCGGGGCGGCGGTGCCGGGGGCCGCGGGGGCGGGGAGGGCGGCGCGCTGCCTGCGTGGGGGAGCGGCGGCGCGGGGAGAGCGTTGTCTCTTAGCCGAGATCTCTCCTGGGGGCGGGTGCGCTGGTTTTGTGGGATCTGCCCCTTTCGGTGCCTCCTCAGCGGTGCCCGGCGGTAGGGCGAGAGGCGGCGGGCGCAGACGGGAGCACGGGAATTTCCCCCTGGACATAGGGAATTATGTGCAGGTGACAGGGCCCTGGAGCAGGTTACTCAGGGGGGTTGTGGAGTCTCCACCCCTGGAGATGCTCAAGACCCGACTAGACACAGACCTGGGTGACCCTGCTGGAGCAGGGGGTTGGGCTCGGTGGTCTCCAGAGGTCCCTGCCAGCCTCAGCCCTTCCGTGATCCTGCGTCCTAAGAGCAGCCCAGTGTATTTCTTAGTCTGTTCTGTTCCAAAGCCGCTAACTGTGTGGTGTCCCAGGGGGAGTTCGGTGTGATGGTCCCGGTGAGCAACCTGCCCCTGTTAATCAGAAATATGTTTCTCCTGTTTAACCTTTGCCCTTGTTTTCTCTTTCTCATTTCAGATTGCCCAAGGCATCATGGAGAAGTTTGGCATGAACTTTGGAGGTGGCCCAAGTAAAAAAGATCTTCTAGAGACTATTGAATTGCAGAAAAAGCAGCTTCTTCAGTACCAGGCTCGGCTGAAGGATGTTGTCAGAGCCTACAAGAGCTTACTCAAAGAAAAGGAAGCGTTGGAAGCTAGCTTGAAAGTATTGTCCGTGTCTCATGAGGCAGACGTTGGCTCGAGTGGGGCTCACCCTGCATCTGTGGCTAGCTCCAGCTCTTCCTTTGCCGATTCTGCTGATGACCGGAGTTCTGTTCACAGTGAGGATAGTGGGGGAACAGCCACCAGCGCAGACACAGCTGCCAGTTTGGCCAGTACCAAAGGCGAACCAGGAACTGAGGATGATAAGGCTGCGGCCGCTGCCTCCTCTCTTAAATCGGAGGAGACAAGTGGTTCGGAGAGCGGCGTGAGCACAAGCAGTGGGGATGTACCATCATCTGCTGGTGAGACGGATAAAAGAGTGCTGCAGCTGAAGACTCAGCTGGCCACCTTGACCAGTGCTCTGTCCACAGTCACACAGGAGAAATCCCGCATGGAAGCTTCATACCAAGCAGACAAGAAGAAGATGAAGCAGGACCTGGATGATGCCTTTAAGAAAGCAGAGGATGAGAGAGGCAGGTTGGAGGCAGAGCTGAAGTCTGTCCAGGAACAGTTAGCGGAGACCAAAGCCCGTCTGATCACGCAGCAGCATGACCGAGCCCAAGAAGAGAGCGACCATGCTGTTATGCTGCGAGAGCTACAGAAGCTGCTCCAGAGCGAGAGGACTTTACGGCAGGATGTAGAGCTAAAGCTGGAGGAGACCAGGGAGCTGCTGGCTGGGAGGGTGTGCATGGCTGACCGTGCGGAGGGGTACGAACTGCAGATCAAGCAGCTGAGCCAGGAGGTAGAAGACCTGAGGAGAGAGCTGCAGGCTGTGCAGGAAGAGAACAACAAACCAGACCCACGGATACAGGATCTGCAGGAGGAGATGGCCAGTCTCAAGAATCACTTCCAAGTGCAGCTGTTGCAAGAGATGAGAAAGGTAATTCCCTGGCTGTGTGCTAGAGCAGCTTACTCTGTGGGATACAGCAGCAGCAGTCGGGGCAGGGTTTGTAATTAGACTGGAGTTGCACAAATTCCCCTTCCCTGCCCCAGACTTGCAGAGTCCAAGAGGTTTGAAATAAGAACCTCATGGCTTTATTTGATGAGACAGTATTCCCTGAGGAAAATAAAGGCTGTTTGTGATTCAGTGTGTAAGTCACCCTAAGCAGGGGGCAGCCTTTATGAGGTGATTACACTGTGACTATCCTCTAGAGCGTCATTTGGTTCTGAACACGTCATCGGTGTGACAGCGGCTGGGACAGGGAGGAGAGACCTTTGCTCTGATCCACTATGGCAATGAATGCGGTCTTGGCCTTGTAAAGTATTTAAGAGCAATGCAAGGTACAATTACTGTAGCTCATAAAAGGAAATAACTTCTAATGCAACGTTCTGTAAATCAATAGAGCTTTCTGTGGGTGCGTGTTGAGATAAATGTGAAATAAGGCCTTTCATCTTCAGGGCCTGCACTACTTGCTTGTTGAAGTCATAAAACCATCTTTCCCCTTTCCTATTCTACAGCATGGCTGATGAGATGAGAGATTTCTGTGAATTTCACAGCTTCTGTGACAAAAGCTATCAAACCGCAGAGGTTCTTGTCTGATCCATTGTGAAAGATGCTGTGCAGCTAAAGGTGACAGCCCATCGGTGCTGATGGGAGCCACATAGACTGATTTGGCTAGTGTAAGCCCAGGGAGCTCTGTGGCCTGTGCTATCGGGGGCCCTGGGGTTACTTTTCAGTGAAGCTTGAAGAGCTCTGGGGAAAGAAGAAAGGTAAATATGAGAAAAAGGCTCTTGCCTCTATGCATGTGGGGAGAGAGAAGAAGAACAAGGGATGTGATGTGAAAGAGGAACCTGTGTAACTCTGTGGGTTGTGGGGCAATGCGCTCAGGAGTTCGGCACCAGTAACTGAATTTGCAGCTGGAAGCGCTCCAGAATGGCATCCTCGTCGTCCCTCAGTCTGGAATAAGTTTTCTCCTTTCTAATCTGAAGTGTCTAATTAGTGACTAGGCTGGTTTCACACAATTTGCCTCTTTTTGGATGTTATCTCTAACAGGTTCTCTCTGACAGAGGTGACGACGATCTGACTCCAGTTATGCTTTAATTCGTGATGGTGATTGTTAAATGCTGCCATTCAAATTTTCTGTTAGACGGTTGGATCTCAATAGCCGTAAAAGCTGTGGGCACTAGGTGTTTGCTGTAGCTACTCAGGAACCACTGAATTATGTTAATATCAGGGCAACAAAACATAGCATTTAAATAAATTGCATTTAGCTGCATGAGAGTTCTAAAGTACATGCACGTTTTAAAAAATCCTGTGTCAGACTGTGACATGAGTGCGTTCCCCCCTGCCCCAAGCTGTAGCAATACAGATAACACTGCTAACAGGAATTCTGCTGGAGAACAGGGAATAAAAACAAAAGTGCCTTTGGTTTCTTTTATCCTTGAATCTCCTTTTTAAAGACAGGCAAGTCAGTGTGGTGGCTTGTACAGGATTTTAGGGGAAAGGATGGCTCAGCCCTTGCTTGGAACCCATCAGAGCAGAACTAAGCCTCTGGGTAGACTGCAGACCTGCTGCACAGCGTGTTGAGATAATCTAACCCTCCCGTGTCTCTGTGCTTTCAGACTGCGCAGGCAGAGGAGCAGCTCCGCCAGCACGCCCAGATGGAGGAGCGGCGAGTGGCCAGCTTGGAGGGCCAGGTCTCCGAAGTGTCAGAACTGCTTGGCACTTACGAGAAAGCCAAGCAGAAAGACCAAATGGTCATTCAGAAGCTGAAGGACCGCATTGTACAGTTAGACCTGGAGAACAAAACCCTGGCCATTGCTGCGTCCAGCCGATCTCCCGCTGATATTCACGTGGAAGAAACGAACCTCGATGTTAATGTGCTAAAGGATAAAATGGAGAAGCTGAAGAAGCTGTTGCAGGCAGCAGCGAAGAAGAGTCAGCCTGCGCTGGACATCGAGAAGCTGTGTGAGCTGGAGCTGCCAAAGGGCACTGAGACTGGGGATGGCGAGAAGGCCACTGCTTTGTACTATCAGCAGGAGCTAAAGCAGCTGAAGGAAGAATTTGAAAGGTACAAGATGAGGGCACAAGTGGTTCTCAAGAACAAGTCAGCCAAAGACGGCAATCTGGCTAAAGAGCTGGAGGAAGCTCAAGAGCAGCTGGCCGATCTGAAAGAGAAATACGTTGTACTTCGGCTGTCCTCTGAGGAAATGGAGAAGCAGCACCAGCAAGATATGGAGGCCAAGAAGCAAGAGTTGTCCCAGCTGCAGCAAATTCACAGGCAGGAATTAGAGCGATGCCAGCTGGACTACAGGGAACGGACGCTGAAACTGGAGGAAGAAATGCACAAACAGCGGGACCGGGCGCTGGCGGTGCTGGCAGAAAAGGACCAAGAGCTAGAGCAGCTGAGATCTGTCACGTTGCCTTATGGGCTGCAAGGATCCAAAAACTACCTAGCATCAGGGACTGATGTTACCAGCAATTACTCACCAGGTGACGATTCTGCAGAGAATCTCCCCCAGGCTCTTCATCTCGCTGCCACCAATGAACCCACCTTCTTCTTGTATGCAGAGCAGCTGGCTCGCAAAGAGGTGGAGATTGTAGCAGTGAGGAAGCAGAAGCACAAGCTGGAAATGGAAGTTCACCAGCTCCAGGAGAAGATCCTGGTTGAAGAGGAGAAGCACCGGGAAGAGGTGTCCGTGCTTCAAAATGAAATCCAGAAGAATTTCAGAGATAAGAGCAGGGAGGGAGCCAACTTGGAATACCTCAAGAACATTGTCTATAGATTTTTGACACTGCCAGATTCTCTTGGTCGCCAGCAGACTCTAACTGCCATATTGACTATCCTGCATTTCAGCCCAGAAGAAAAGCAAACTATTACGAAACAGTCAGCTTACAGTAGCTGGTGGCTCTCTGGGAAGAGATGAGATGGTAGTTTTTACTCATAACTGCTTTTCTATAATAACATGTTTCTGATTATTGTCTAAGACCAAATCATTTGTGGGGTGAGCTCTTCACAATCACGTGCGATGAAGCAGAGAGCTTTCAGAAAAGAATTGGGCTTAAACCAGTGTTATTAGCACCAATCTAAAGTAGAATTGTTCCAACTATTCCAATAGGATCACAGTGCTCTCGGGTGTGAGATTTTGCTCTGAGTAGGAACTCGATTTAAAATAATTTTTTTGAAGATACTGATGCTTTTTTAAATCAATTTTTAAAAAAATCTTTGCCTGTCAGGCATAGTGTGGGGAACCCTATTAGGGTGAAACTTGCTTGTATCTTGAAACTCCAGACAGGCTTGTGATTCAAAATATGTATTAAAAAAAAAAAAAAAAAAAAAGGCACCTGACACAGTGCTAAAATTACATAACCTGCAGAACTGAAAACCTGCAAGAAGGGTGAATCTTAACTACCAGCATCATCCAAATGCAGAAAATCTTGAGCAGTTTCAAAAGAGGTTTTATTACCTAGAATTAAATTTGTGTGAGTGGGTACAGCGGTTCCTCGTAGCACGGGGGATCATCCTGTGACGCACTGTGTTGAGGTGTACTCTCACCACTGGTGAGGAACACTCTCTGAGCAGTTACATGTGTTTCCCAGGAAGGAAGGAAGATATTCCAAGTATTTAACATTTTGAACCCTTGTAGCTGTAAAGGAGCGAGCAGTGCTTCCCCACCATTTTCAACCCAAAAGGTCCTATGTACCCATTGTGTTAGAACAGGTGTCTAAGCTTTCTAACCCTTTTTGAGGTGAGAACTGGGGTATTACAGAAAGCAAGCTGAGGAAAGGCTAAAATAGACAAATTGATCCTTTAACGATGATTTTCTGAGCATTTGGGAGTTTCAGTCATGTTTCAGATGCTCTTCAGTGAAGTTTTGGGGAAAGCAAGGCGTTCTTCATGCTGAGATTGAAAGAAGAGAGCAGTTGTAAGGGGCAGAAGATAACTCTGGGAGCGTGTGTGTCCTGGACTTACCACTGAAATACGGTTTGTGGAAAGCACTTGTGCATGGATGAAGGTGTGGCCTGCTGCTGCATAAACCCTGAGATTCTTGAATAATTTGGGGGGGATTTACTGAGCAGGAAGGAAGCCAAAACATCTTGGAGCACCCCTGGTTTTGGTGGACTGCTGTGAGCCCAGCATTGGGAAGAAGTCGCATTCCTCCTCTTGGCAGCTGCGCTTGGGAGCTACCAGGTCCCGAATGCTTAGACCCAAGAACGATCGAGTTGAAGGCCCTGACTCAATGGAAAAAGGGTTATACTATGCATTTTATGAATGTTGCAAGACTGGATAGAAAGTCAGAGTGTGCGTTTTGAATATTAGTGCTGTGTGAGAAAGGTCGGTGAGTGAGACTCACCTCAGGGACCTGCACCGTGCAGCTGTGAGTGCCGGGGGGAGCTGGCTCCTCCTGCGCCCGGTGCGGGGAAGGCAGCTAGCTGGCTCTGCGTGGGACCAGCATGGGCACGTGCAAACTCCTCTTCCCTCTGCCTGCTGCGGGAGGAATGTGACTTTCCTTCTGTTTGAGCTCTGGGCTCAGGTGGCTCAAGGGCCACGGCTGCCCCGTGGCCGTCAGGCTGGAGAAGAGCACGTTGGGGATGGACATTTCATGGTGCAAAGCCTGTGGTTTTGCATGCTGAGGGCCAGTGCATTGCGTTAGCTCTGCTGGCGTCCCTTCGCCTTCCTTCCCCCCTCACCCGGGGCGATGGCTGAGCCAAGTGGGAGCAGCCACCGGAGATGTCATCGGAGAAGGCTGGCGGAGCCCGTGGGCGCTGGGATGCGGGGCCACTAGAGGGCACCCACTGGTCGCCCAGGTCCTGGGACAGGGACCCTGGGATGCAGCATCCCTCCCGCTGCCGTCACCCTGGGCTTGGCGGTGCCGCCGGGCCTGCTCCCCGGGACACGCCGTGGTTTCTGAATCACGGAGACTTGGAATGAAAGTAGCTGTGAAACCACAGGGCTCGGTGCTGTGAGCTAGAGCCTGTTCCCGCGCTGGACACGTGGCCCGGGGGCAATGCTGCCTCTCACGGCAGCTCGCGGGGTGAGCTGGGCTCCAGAGGTGGGAGAGGCCCTGTGTTAACAGCACGGCAGCTTCCTCTGGGCACAATGTGTGCCGCAGTTAACGAGCCCTGAAATCCGGGGCAGGGCGTCTGCTTTTCAGCACCGCAGAGCGGTTTCACCCCGTGTAAGGAAGGGCTTAACAAGGGCAAGGCAAAAATACGAGCACGCTTGGTGTTGTGTTTCCAGTGCAGCCTGTTGACATGAGGTTAGCAGGGAAGGGAAGGGACATCTCTGCGAGGCCAGGAGAGTCCTGCTGGCGGGATCTCCTGGAAGGACGCCCGTTAGGAAGTGGTTATGCTGATATGCAAATGGTCGCTGCTCTTCTGAAACCAGAGAGGGACACTTTGCTTTTGGAGATCTTGGGTGGCTGCCTGCAGCCCTGGGAGCTGAGTGCTCTTGGCTGTGCTTTTTCTGAAGCTTCCAGAGCTTTCTCATCTATGTAGACAAAAGCCTCACTTGAGTTTTGTTTCTATGCACTTGCTTTGTTTTTAATAAACGCTTAGATTCCAAAGCACAGCTTCCCGGTCCCAGAGTACAGGGAAAGTGTTTGTAAACACCGGCATTAAGTCTCGTTTTAACAGTCCCCAGTCGTCTTGCGAGTCCTGGAGCCGAGGTAACGAGTGCATTAATTCTGCAGCTCTCCGGGCGGGCGGCAGGTTTTCGGGAGCGAGCTGCTGCGTGTCTGGACGGTGCTGGAGCTTCCCGGGCTGGTGCTGGCTCGCACAGGTCGATTAGCCGTTACCTCTCCAGCCCAAGGAGCCTCCTGCTCGGCGGGGAGTACGTGCTGCTCGCGCCGGCGTCTGAGCGAGGACGCGCTCCAGCCAGCTGCGCCCTTCCCCGGCTCGGCAGCGGGAGCCGGAGGGCCGCGAGCGCCTGCGCGGTCCAAGTGCCTGGGACTGCAGAGCACTTCAGCAGCTGAACAGGACGGCGTTTTTCCCCCTTTAACGCTGCGCTGGCGGTCCTTGTCCTGCCAGTGCCGCGTTCCCTGCAGTTTGCTCCGTAAACCTCGCCTTGCTGAAGCCGAAGGCAGCACGCCAGCTCACGGAGCCGTCTGCCGTTGCGTTGCATTGCCGACACGCCGGCTGCTCCTGCAGCCCCTGGTGCCGCTTTCGCCTCAACGCTCAGGGAAAAACGCCCCAGCGGAATCGGTGCCTGCTGAAGGCCTTGGAAAGGGAGAAGAAACCTAAGCGGGGAGCAAGTCCTCGTGCTGGAAGGCTGCCGTGGAAGTTGTCCCCACGCAGACGCTGAGGGCGCTGGCAGAAGGGACATCGGCCTGTTAGTCGCTCACGGGAGCCACGTGCTGCAGCGGGATAGAAATCGGAGTGTTTGCTCCAGGGAGCGTTTGGTCTGGGGCTCCTCGGCTTTGGTCAGCTGTCAACGTCACGTCACGGCTGTTGGCTCTGCCGAGAAAAGCCGGTTCTCCGTCCCGCCTCGGCCAGCTCGCGTCAGGTGGTGCCTCCGGAACCGCAGGGACCGTTCGAAATCCCGTCCCGCAGCAATCGAACGTGAGCGTCGCTGCGGCGGCTGAGGGTGGTCGCGCTCCCTGCTGCTCCGGCTGTCGCCGGACGGGGTGAGGGGAGGGATCTCGGGTCTCACCTCACCTGAAAGTTTTCCTGGAAAAGCCTCTGTCTGGAAAATAAAACAACCCAGAGGAGATCCCAAGTGGTGGTGACGTTATGGTGGCTGTCGAGTGCGGGAGGACTGGCCCTGCTGTCCCGGGACCATGGCGAGATGTCTCTTCCCTGCTCGCAGGCCTGTTCCTCCTGCGATCCTGGGGAGGAAAAATGCCGGTGCGTTGGAGAGAGACCGGCTGGCAAGGAGGCTGCAGCAGCGGTGGCGGGGGAGGGAGCACGTGGGGGTCCAGCCGGACCCACGCGGAACGGGGCACGGCGCAGGGAGAGCTGCTGGTCAGTGGCCGGCTGCATTTAAGGAGTAGATATTCCTTAAATACTTATCCTCATGGGATGGAGGGAGAGGGGAACAGCTGGAGAGGAGACGGCTGGGAGCGTAGGTGGAACGTCTCCGGGAGCAGCAGAGCAGGGTCTTCGGCCTTGCCGTGGACTTGGTGCAATTCTCCCAGTGCCGTTCCTTTCCCTGCTGCCCCGTGACCCCGTCTTTGCAGCCTGTCGGACCCACTGCTGGTGGCCCCTCGGCCAAGGGACCGGGATCCATCGGCGCCGGCAGACCGGGCTGAGGGCAGGCACGGCTCGGCCGCGGTGCCGCCTGCTCTCCAGCCAGCGTTGCAAGCTCTGCGCTCGGACAGATGCAGAACTGCGTGTTTCAGCTTGTGGATTTGACTGCTCTTGTTTTTAGGTCTCAGGAAGCCAGAGCGTCGCTGGAGATGGGTGTGCAGCACCCGTGGGAGGGCGTGAGACGCGTCCCGCGTCGTTTAGGGACGGTATTAGGTGACATCCTGTGATCGCAGAGTCCGTGTGCTTCAAGCAGAAGCAAAAGGGAGCAGGGATAAGGCTGGTTGCTGTATTCAGTGATGCTCCCTGCACGCTGGAGCGTGGGAGGCTTCAAGGCATGGTATTTATTGCAAAGACCCGGGGGGTCTCGGAGGGGCCTGAATGCCTCTTCGCCCAGGGGAGCCCCTGCCCTTGATTTCATCAGCTCCTTGTGGGCCCGGGCGCAGCTGCGGTCATGCCCGTGCTCCCGTCTCGCCGCAGAGGGGAGGCGCGAGGGCGGCTGCCGCGCGCTAGTCTGGGCTCATCCCTCCCTGCTCCCGGGGCTCCTGCACCAGCGCCCGGCCGGGCCGGTTCCTCCGGCTGCGCTCCCCTGCCGCGGGGCCGAGCGAGCCGGCGCGGCGCTGCCGGAGCGGCTGGGACGCTCGGTGCGAGCTATGGCGAGCGGAGAGGAGCATCCGTCGGCGCTCTCGGACGGGCAGGTGAGGACGCACGCGGCAGCCCTCTGCGGAGACCCCGGCGCGCTGCAGACCTGCTCCGGCCTCGCTCGTGGCGCAGGCGGCCTCCCCAGTGCTCGCGTCTGCTCTCGCAGGTCTTCATGCTGGCGTGCACCTACCTGCCGGCCTCGCTGCTCAGGTGGGTCCCGACCCGGCCGGGCGCTGACGGGGCCGGCAGCGCGGTCTGGGGGGGTTTCAGTGTGCAATAGCTCTGCGGGGTCCGTGCACGCCTGGCACGGAAATCCTCCGGGACCTGGTGCCCCCAAGCGCCTTGCACTCGGGCCTCGCAGCAAAGCAGCGACGTCCCCGAGCGATGCTCCGGCATGCAGCCGCACGGGCGGCCGCTGCACCGGGCCGTTCCCCACCGGCCGCGTCTCCTCCAGCCTCGCAGGCAGCGGCTCGGTCCTGGTGGCGACCACGCGGCGCGGGCGGTGCTGCCGCAGCCAGGTGCGTGCTGGGGACGGGGCTGGACCCCCACCCCGCGGCGGGGGCCCAGGGGACCGGCCCGGCCGGGGATGCTGCCAACGGGAGCCGACGGGCGCCGTCTCCCGTTCCCCAGCTCCGGCCGCTTTTCCTCCTGGCGCTGGCCGATTTCCTGGCCGCGGCGGTGCTGCTCTGCACGGCCGCCGTCCAGCTCCTGCCAGCCCGGCTCTTCATCCCCGCCTACGCCCTCTGCCCCTACGGACACATGCTGGCCACGGTAAGGGCCCACGCGGCGGGCCCGGGGGGCACCGCGAGCGATGCAAACCCCCCCGGATCGCAGGAGCAGCCCCAATCCCCTCGGACCACCGGGAACGGCCCCTCCGAGCACTGGGCTGCCCCGGGGAAGTCCCGGCGGAGGGAAATATTTGCCCTATGGAGAAATCACCCCATTCCCCTTTGCTGCAGTCCTGTGCACCAAGCTGCTCCCTTTTCCCCTGCCCCAGCGCCGCGTCCCCTGGTGCAGCCACGTCTGCCCCTGCGCCGTGTCCCGTCACCCATCTCTGCACCCCAGCAAACCCCCCGCCGTGTGCACCGGAGCGCAGCAGGATCCAGCTCCTCCTGGTGCAAACGTGGCCCCGGCACATCGGGGCCCTTCCCCAGGGCCGGCTGTGCTGTCCCCAGCGTGTGCCTTGACACGAGCCAGCTCCATCCTTCCCCACATCCTGGTGCTCTGCTCTGCTGTGCTGCCCTGCCTGGCTGCGCAAGGTGACCCTCACCGCGGCGCCAGGCCTGCTGGCAGGACCCAGGGGCTGAGCCCCATTTGAGCCCAGCGGCTGCACTGGGAGGGTGTCGCTGCCGCCGGCGCTGCTCCCTCGGTGCGAGCCGGCCCGTGCACAGCCCTGCTGGGGCCGAGAGCAGGACGCCGCGGTGCAAAGTACACGGAGGGATTGGGGGGGGGGGATGCTGGTCCGGGCGCCGGATGCAGCCGGAGCCGGGTCCCCCCTCCTCTCCCAGACCTTCTACGCCGTCTCCTTCCTGATGGTCATCGTCTACGCCTACGAAGCCTACCGCGCCGTGCACGGCTGGGGAGCGCGGCCCGCCGCGCAGGTCAGTGCCCGGCGTGCACAGAGCCCGGGGAGCCGGCGCGGGGCGAGCGGGGAGGACGCGGCTGCCCCATGCCCGGCCCCACGGCAGCCCGGGCAGGCGCTGCCCCATCCCGGGCAGCCCCCATCCAGCGCCGTCCTCCTTGCAGGGCAGCGGCCGGTGCCCGGCGAGCGCGTGGCAGGGGCTGCCCTACGTCCTGGCCTGGTAGGTGCCACCCTCGGGGACAGCGCGGGGCGCGAGGGCCGCAGCCGAGCGCCTGCCCCCCCGGCTCTGCCCCGCGGCCGCTCCGGCCCCGCTCACCTCCGCCTCCCCGGGAAGGCTGGTGCCGGCCCTGACGCTCCTGGGGCAGCTCGTGTCCCGCAGCATCGCCCTGGCCGACATCGCGCCGCGGCCGGAGGAGCCGCCCTGGCCCTGGAGGGGCAACAGCTCCCGCGACTCCTACGGCCTCTACTGCTCCAGGTACTCGTCCCTGCGGCGGCGCAGGAAATCTGGGCGGGGGGAAGCTTTTGGGGGGGCAAAAACACCCCCACCACGGGGATGATGCTGTGGCAGGGACCGTCACGTGTCTCCGTTTCAGCTGCCTGCTCCTGATCCGCCGTGCCCAGGACGTCTGCTACGAGGTGAGAGCGGCGAGGGGCCGCCTGCTCCGGGTCCTCCGGGCACGGAAAGCCGCCCCTTTCCCAGCCCTCTTTGCCGGCCCGTGCTGCAGCGGGATGGGGCTGTGCAGGGAAGGCAGGAGCTGCAGCGGGATGCAGCACCGGGAAAGGCGCCTTCCCACCCCTTCCCCGCTGCCTCTCAGTATGTAGGTAGGAAGGACGCGGTCCTGGGGGGCAAAACCGCCTTGCTGCTGTACCTGCTGCTGGTGCTCGGCGGCTGCACGGTAAGTCGGCCGCGGCCCCGCTCGTCGCGGCCGTGCAGCCCCGGCGCATCCCGACCCGCGCGGCGTCCCCGCAGGCGCTGTACCGCGGGGTGACGCGCCGGGGCCGGAGGAGCCAGGCGGCCCCCTTGCTGGGCCTGGAGGAGGGCGGCTTTGCAGGCGGCAGCCTCCGCGGCGTCGGCAGAGTCTCCTGCTACTTCCAGCTGGTTTTCCTGGTCTGCTGGATGCCAGGCAAGTGGGATGGGAGGGATGGGACAGGATGGGATGGGACGGGGCGGGATAGGATGGGACAGCCAGCGGCGCGCAGTCCCTTCGCCCCATGCACCAGAGCCATCGCCATTCCCGGGCAGCGAGCAGCACCCGGCCCATGGACGAGGCTTAGGGATAACGTCGGGGGCTCGGGCTCCCCCCAGCCCCGGCCAGCGAAGCGCCAGGCCCCGTCCCGGAGGTGACAGCCCGGCGCAGGCCGGTCTCCGGGGCGCGGGAGGCCCCAGGCGTGAAACCACGCGGGCAGCAAGCTGGGGCTGCAGCCGCCAGAAACAGCCCTGGCCCCTCGGAGAGGGAAACGCGTAACGAAGTGTGATCAGAGAGCGAGACCAACACGTCCTTCTTGTCCTCCGTCTGCAGCCTTCCTCCTCACCCTCCTCTCCTTCACCAGCATCAAACCCGCCTCCGTCTTTGCCCTCTAYGTTGTTACAGTAAGTAAAACCTAGATTCCCGGGCTCCCCAGCCAGGACATCTGTCCTGACTCGGCCCATCAGACACACGAAAGGCAGTGGAGAAAGGTGGGCAGGGCACGGCTGGGACCGCGGGGATGCAGAGCAGCGGAGCTGCCGCGGCCGCCAGCRTCTGCAGAGGCTCCTCTGGCCGAGGCAGAGAGGGGAGCAGGAGCACGTCGTCAGCGCTGTCCTGATGTAAGGTCACATCCCCAGCCATGCGCTGCCTCGCCTCGCTGCCAGAGCTCTTCCTCCTGGCTTGGGTTTGGTCCCCAGCTCTTCCAAGGTACAGCTGTGCTGGTCTTGCTTTAGTCRACCAAAAGAGGAGGAAGGGCACCTTCTTCCCCCTCCTCACCTTGCCTCTGCACTCACAGCGGCTGGTCCAACGCAGCKCCTCTCCAGCGTGGAGGGGGCATCTGGGTGTGCGGTGCTCTTCCAGCACGATGCTGTCCTGGTGCAGACACGAGCACCGTCTCACCCGCCCTCTCGCTTGCAGGCCCTGGCCGTGTCCCTGCAGGGGTTTCTGCACAGCCTGGTCTACGGCTGGCTCCGACCAAACTTCCGTCAGGAGGCAGCGGGCAGGAGACCCTCCCTGCAGCACCGGCGAGGCCTCAGGCCCTTCTACGATGACTCCCTGGGGGCAATTCCTTAGGCTCGCCCAGCTCCGGGTCCCTTTGGGCTGCCCCGGAACTTGCACGGGGGCAGTTCCCACGGCCCGTCTACGGCAGGGCAGGACCTCTCCGGACYTGGCCCCTCGCACCCAGCGATGCTCGAGCAACGAGCCGACGGAAAGGGGCAGCGGTGGCAGGGGCTGCGACGACTCTGCCACCGTGGGAAGTCTGCACATAGCTGCTCCCTGCCGAAGCCCGGCTGCCCACGGGGGCTGCTGAGCACAGACAGCMAAACCACCGGCAGCTGCTGCACGAGAGATCAACGGCGGTTTCCTGTTCGCTGCGGAGGAAAATCCCCAGCCGCGGTGTTTTCGCAGGGGCCAGGACTCCGCAGCTATTGCCTCCCGYGGCCCTGCTCTCCTCCCCCTTCTCYGAAGGAGCCCTGGATTGCTGCACAGCGCGTGGTGCTCCCAGATGCTCAGCACAGCCTCAAGGCAAACTGCCGTGCAGGGGGACGAGCACCAAGAGCCCGTCGCCACTGCGCAGCCCCCGCTTTACTGCAGAATCCCTCCRGAACAAGGACTCTGCTCTGCTCCGCCAGGAACAACTCCAGCCGCCCGGGAGCTGCCGCAGCCCCTCGCAAGCGCGTGAGCACCCAGAGGATGGGAGGAGGCTGGTGGCACGGGGACAGTTTGGAAATCCTGAGGCTTTCCAGCAACTGCCCATCAACCGTGACTCACCCAGGTCTTGGTCCTCAAAAGCTGCTGCTTCCTACTTGACAAAACAATCTTCTCCCCCACCTAGGTCCATTTACCACTTTCTACATGTTTTGTTTGGTCTTGTTTTAGAGTGTTACTTTTTATGCCAGAGAGCAATCCAGACTTCTCAGCAGGGCTCAAGGGAAGATGCTTATAAATAAAAATATTGTGGTTCGGGTGCTCCTGAGCTTTGCTGCTGTTAGATAARCAACAAAAAAGGTGGTGAGCCAGGCAGCTCCTGCCTCCTTCCTGCCCCGGGRAAAGGTTCTTGGCCAAGGCCACCTCGAAAGGGATGGATGAACCTCTCTCGGGGGTGGTTCTGCTCCCAAATCCCAGTCTTTGGCCGTGCTCAAGCCCAAGGCTCACTCTCAGCTCTGCCATCAAATTAAAATCAGCCTGAGTAGCAGGCAGGAGGTTGTGACAGCCCACGGGACACACGTGGGGCTAAGGTGTGATTACGGGGTTCGGTGGGGAAGCTACGATGAAAGGGAGGTGGGGAACAGCCCCCGGGGTGCTGCAGGCCTGGTCACCCATCAGCGCATCTACAAATCACCCCATCCACACCCAGCAGCGCGCTGTTCGGTGACTGCCAGGATCTCCTGCACCACCAGAAATGGAAGCGAGGGGGAGGTTAGGAGTTCAGGTCATTTAAAAACTGATAGCAGGATCAGTCCCCACACTGCTGGGGTGGGACGGGGCCAAGGTGCCAGACTCTAACACAAGCATGTGAACCAGCACTCACCAACAGGGCTGAGGAGAAAGGCCTGGTAGAAGATGAGGGGGCTTGAGAGAAAAATGGATGGAACATAAAAGCCACAAAAGATAAGGACGTGAAAAGGATAATAATGAGTGGTTGTTGCAGGAAATGTGATATGATTGCTGGGGGAGGAACATAAAGCTAAAAATATATAGTTCTAAGAGATAAGAGAGGAAAAAGGGGGGGGGGGGGCGCATATATTGCCACAACTCCTTTACTGGGAAATGTTCCACTGAGGGCTTCCTCCACCCCGTACTGTACCTTCCGCAAGAGTCAAAACAGGCGAAGCCCTAGAGGAGGAGGAGGGAAGGTGCCAAGAATGGCCACAGCCAGCAGCAGTCAGAGCGTGCTGAGAAGCGGGGCACTGGGAGACAGCCCTGAGCCAAGAGGAGTAATCGTGAACCTGGAGGAGGATGTTCAGGATGTTGAGGAGCAGCTACAAGGTGACTGGAAGAGCCGGTAGCTGCTGAACGCTGCGCAACGCAAGGGCGCATATGCATGCACCAGCTCAGCTCCCGGCATACCCCCTGGCCTGGGGGGACCATGCAAAAAAGTGCATTGATACAGATCAAGACACAGTAAGGAGGACAAATGACTGACTTGGTGCCAGGGCAGGACTGGAAAGTGCACACATTTAGGATGTAAAGGATGAATCACTGTCAGAAGGTGCAACCAGGTGTTTGCTTAGGCATAACAGAAGTCATAAGGCTGTGACGGTGTGAGGGGAGGACCACCCAGGCTGCCTGGAYAGCAGGAGCGCGCCAGGAGCATTTACTGTACAGCCCTCATCCCAATAGTTGTCCGGGAGAGAAAATAATTAGGCCAAGCTTTGCTGGGAGAAATAAGAACAATTCCCACTGCTAGGACTCCAGAGGATGCAAAAGCTACGCAAACAGAAATGAGAGCAAACAGACGGAGGGAACATAAAGGCAGAGGTGCACAACGATGAGGAGGACAAAGCGGAGGTTGAGGTCAACCTTGAATCCCACTCCATCAGATCTCCCAGAGGAAAGGAAGAGCTGGAAAAGAGTATGGAGATTGCGAGAGTAGAAGTCAAGCAAATTGCACGTCTCTGAACGCAGGGGTGACCCTTCAGGAGTGCCACATTTCTGTGAAAAACACCATTGGAAAATACCGATACGGTAATTCAGGCACAATCAGGACATGTGCTGGTAGGGCTGTGACAATTCCAAGTGAAATG
Organism: Casuarius casuarius; assembly: GCA_003342895.1. NCBI lineage: Eukaryota > Metazoa > Chordata > Aves > Casuariiformes > Casuariidae > Casuarius > Casuarius casuarius. The sequence goes on from PTFA01000265.1 coordinate 421,266, forward strand.
GAAGGAGATGAAATAGTGTGCATGCAGGATGCTAAAAGTGAACAACAGCTAGCCAAGATGAAAAAAGCCCAAATCACTTAACAGGTAGAAACAGGTGAAGAGCTGCATCCAGGAGTGCCAGGGTCTCTGGAGTACCAAAAACTGCCAAAGAGAAGCTGATCCTCTAAGAGCAGCAGCACAATTGAGGACAGACAGAGAAAATAAGAAATACAGCCACAGAAACCACAACACAAGAACCAAGAGGGTTCAGCTGAGCACAAAAAGGAGGAAAAAGGTGGCAGTCTGAAGTGAACCCTAACTCTGCAAGATCAGCGGTAAGTGGATCTGTCAGTGCAAGCAGTTCCTACGGGTTGAACAAGCGTGCTGGGAACAGAAGAAACAAGGCGAAAGCATCCCTTGGAGGAGGGACCATGTGCTCTCATCTGTTTTGGGAACAAGGAGCAGCAATCACATCTGGGGGAAGGACAGCTGGGGACATGGCTCTAGGAACCGGCAGGTGCTCCCAACCCGCGTGCGGATGGAGCAGCAATCCTTCCAGCTCTCCCATTTGCAAAGAACACCATAGCTGTCCCTCACAGGACTGAAAACACTGCAGCAGGAGGAGGTAATTGTTTGGGAATGAGTCAGAACATCATTCAAGAAGGTAAAGTATAGAAAGAAGTGGTCAGCAGAGCCAGAGTGAGAGAGAATGGATGAACCGGAAAATCTGGGACCTTGCATGAGGCTGAGACCAAAATCCAGTGGGAGAAGCTGCTGGAGCAGGCAGCTATTCCTGGTGTTTCTGACTGCAGGACACTCCACCCTCAAGAAACATTTGCTTTGCAAGAGCTTCTAACGTGCTGCAAATAGGGCAGACGGATGCACAGCGCAGGTGGGTCTGAGTTGCCCTTTACAGGRCTGGGCTTAAAGGACCCCAGGGAGAAGTTTCCCAAAGGGGAGGAGAGAGTTGGTGATGGGCGAAAGCCCTGTTGATCGGCACCAGGGATCCAGGAAAAGCCTGAGGCAGGCTACGCATGGGAGGCCACCAAGTTGCAGTGCAGGTATATGCGAGAAAAGGAACTGCTACAGCCTTTTACATAAAAAGAAGCAAGCAGAGAGGACTACTGGTAGGTCTGTGCTAGTATTAACACAGCTTGGCCTCAGCAGAAGTTAGCAAATGTGTGTGTGGGGGGGTTAACAGCAGGCACGCAGAGAAGCAAGGTGACATTAGGGACAGGTGAAAGCTTCACTTGTTTCACTGAACACCTATGTCCTTCGAGCAGTCTCAGAAGCACCGTAGAGAAGGGGTGAGCAGAGACTGCTAACACACTGAGAAAACACTGTGTTGACGTCCGGGAACAAGCATGCTCAACAGCACTTCCATAGAGAAACCCGATTCCTGAACAAATAAAGCTCCTCATTGCCTACTGAGACCCCAAAACAGGAGACAGCTTGGTTTAATTTTTTTCTTTTTTAACTAATATTTTCTACTATACATTAGTGCTTCAGTCCATCAGTCACTGCAGAGCTATTGCACAGACACGCACACAACTCTATATACAGAATATACACTGTACAGGCAGGGCTGCCGCTAAGGAGTATGGTACAGAGTTAGTTACTACTGGGAGATATGGCCATGTGTTCCCGTTTGGTTGCTTCGTGGCTGGAGACAGTGGGAAACAGAGTAACCTCCCACTGTTCCAGCACTGTTTGTGCCTTGCCCTTCAGTGGGAAAATGTAGGAAGGGTTTGGTCACACTTGTGACTTACTGATAGACCCCTTCCCCCCACCCCACCGAAAATTTAAGAGGCAGTGCAGCAACGGGCAGAGATTACTAGCGAAACATAAGAGCACAGCTTCCTCCCCATAAATACTTGGCACTGCCTACAGAGCTCCCGAGACAGCTCTGTGCAGGTCTCAGCCGAAAGGCTGAACGCTCCTGCTACGTGGAAAGGTACATTCATTCTGGGGCTTTTTACAGAAGAGACAGGCACTGGCTGCCAGACCCATCCTAAAAACCGTTCTTCTTTAGGCAAACATTCAGGCCTTGGCCAAAATGGCAGATGGTGAGATACAATTACAGTCGTAGTAGTAATGAGGCTGCCCTGGGTTCTGTGGCAAACCCCTTTCCAGGGCGGCTGGCAGAAACACTGCTCTTTCAGGCAGAGGGCAACTGCATCCAAAAGCAGCAGTGGAGCCTCAAGTCTTTCATACATCCAGCCCAGAAGCACAGTCATCCCTTGCCCAAGAGGTGAAGGGGAGCAGCGTGACAGACCTGGAAGCCAGGTAACAGTAAGCAGAAAGACAGCCTGAGATGATCCATCAGGCTGCTCCTCCCTGACCTCCTGCAGCGGAGCCTGCACACCCACGCAGGGGCCACTGTGGGCTTCCACTCGGCAAGGGTGACACAGACCGTAAGGAACAGATCCTCCACCGTGCTGCACCGGCATGTGGGCTGACCGCATTGGATATCTCAGTCCAGGGGAGAGCTCCAGCTCTCTTGCACATTACCACAGCGCACAGACAATTTTCCAGGCAGAATAAAGTGCGTTTGGAGCCCAGTTCCTCTCTGTGGAGCTTCAGCAGCTATTGCCATTCACATAGCACATACATGCGATCTCCGGGGAGTTCTCCTCCCAGCAGGTACGCCTGCCCCTTCTCCCTCTCCATCTCTGCCTTGGAAAAAAACCAAGAGCATTCCAAATCTAGCGATTCAGCCTCCCACTCCCAACACAGCTGGAGCTCCCCGGCATGAGTCAGGCTGCTGATCAGTCAATGACAACTTTTTCACATCTTATATATGTTGGGGACTAGCATCTCTCATTAGCAGCAAGAGCTGCCCTGAAATCAACTCTCCCAATGCAGGGCTGGTCCTGCCTCTTGCAGGCAGGATGAGGGTACTGAAATTTTGAGAGCCCAAGCACTAGACAAAGATTGATGTGTATATATGGGCAACAAACATTTTGCACAGCCTATCACATGCTGCTGGAAGCCTGTCTGCCACTTTATGCCCTACTACTCCCTGTGTGGCTACACAGGGAACAGCTTTTCATTTACAGACCCCTAACCCAGTTCCTCAAAGCAGGACTGGGCAGAAGAAAGTGCACACGGTTTCCCATTTCTGTTACAGCTCTGATCCACATGCTCATGTGTTCAAAAATCACACACATACGTAAGCAAAATCCAGATCAGGTGATGTTGGCTGGATGTCAGGGAAGAAGTTTCCTTTCCAAACACAACTGCGGCTGTCCACAGCCTGGAGCAAGGTGGGAGGGCCCTTCCTTCCCCAGCAGAGTCCCGTGTTGTGCTCAGTGGTGATGCAGCACTGTCTGGAGATCCTCGGGCAATGAGCCAATGATGGTCTCAATGTAAAGGCCCACCCTCTGAAGAGTCTCCTCCTTCACAGGCAGGTGCTGGCACCTGGCTCTTACCTACAGGGGGAAAGAGGAGAGAAAGGGAGAAATTTTAAAACAGCCTCAAATACCTCTTTCTGCTTTGCCACTGGCTGAGCAAACCTCATGTTGGCTCTTTACTCAGGGTAAGAGACAACAGACAGGAAACTGTTACCTGAGCCTTAATGAAATGAGAAGAGACAGAATTTTGAATCTTCTTTTAGGCAAACACCAAAATTTCATGACTGTCCCATTTGCCAGTTCTCCAAAACAGGGAGCAGGAACAAAGTTTTCTAAGCCCCAAGTATGATTTATGTCACTAATCACTCCCTGCCACAGAGATATAGACAGAAAGGAATGAGTGCAGGAAGAAGGAAGGAAAACTTACCAGCTTCTCACGAAGTTTTAGCACCAGGTCTACAATCTCCACCTCAGACTTGTCTTTCATCCAGGCCACAATGTTCTAAAGAAAGAGAAGAACAGTTTTCTTCAGGGACCTTCCTTCTTTACAGAACTTTTCTCAAAGAGATAAACCTAAGCAAAGTCTGAAAACAAAAACTTTCACAACTCTGCCTGCAGCACTTAAGCCTAAATGAACAAGACAGAGCACTCTCCCCAGTTTTCTGCCCACGACAGCATCATGCTCTTGCCTGCAAGAGAAGAATCAAGGAAAGATGCAGCAATACGCAGACGATGCAGGGTCCCCCTCCTCCAGTCAGCACCACGAATCTTGTGCTGTGCTCAGAATTTACATCTATCTGCCAGGGCCAGAGTCAGGCCTGTTAAAAAAGGAGACAGCTTTGGCATTCCCGCACTATGCTTGAGGACTGGCACTGCTGAACAGTGGAGCAAGCACTGCAGCTGAAAATGCACCTGGGCAGGATGCCAGAGCTCCTGGGACAATCCCAGCAGCTGCTCAATTAAGAAATTGTACTGCAGTCACTGCTAAAATTTCTCCCTATTTTCATTAGGCATTAAGGAAGCCAGCAACAGAGGATGCTTCCAGTCTGGGACTTGGTTGGCTTAGGAAGGGCCTGATGAATGAAAAAAATAGTTGCCAAAAGCAACCAAAGCAGGTTTTGCACTGGCTAACAAAGTGGGGGAGATGGACTGTTCATATCCTTGACCCCCACATGCGCTGTTATTCCTGTGCACTGATAGTCACGAGGCAGAACTGTATTTCCTATGGGCACAAAGCACCCCCTCCACGAGAGCAGAATCACAACACGCCAAGAAGCATCCAAAGTGGCAGTGACCTCATCTCCCAGGCTTCCAGCCTGAGAAGTCTGGCATTGGTTAGAATACCTGCAGCTGGAACATACCGCTTCACAGATCGCTTCCAAGTGAAGGGCTTCCAGCTTCTGGGTCATTTCCTTGTGCCTCTGACGGTACCAGCCATCGAAGTTGGGAGACTTGAAGAAACGCCTGCAGGAAGCGAGGTGACATTGAGAAGGGGACAGAGAAGGATCCAGAGAAGTGTGGTGGCTCCATTGCACACCGATTTCCCTTCCTACTACAGCAGATGTGAGAGGAAAAGACAATCTGATTCACAGTGTCGTTAGGGATGTGGACTGATAATGAGCTAATAGGCTCTTTTTGTATCTTGTCCACTCCAGAGGCTTCTGTTGTGTCAAGCACTAACATGATACAGCTGAGCAGCTTTAACAGCTTGTTGCGGATGAGGGGCAACCCTGCCAGTCTCACACCCTCCTCTGCATCAGCTCAAACCCGAGCTAATTGAAAGCGGTGCTCTTTGCTCCTCTGCAGCCTTATTTAGGCATAGTTTTTCTTCAGAGTTATAACACCTGAGATGGTTGAACCATGGAAAGAAATTCACATTCCTCTGCAGTATCCTGCTCAATTCCTCTCTTTTCTTGATATTTACACCTTTCAGCTACTTGCTGGCATTGATCTAAGATACATATAATTGGTGATTTACATTTGTCCTACATAAACAAGGTATCAGGTAGGCCATGTCAAAGCACACACAATTTACACCTCTCCAGTGCAGTACACAGTAATAAACCTATATTTTTACTGATCCAAATGTGAAAGCGAACAGTGGACAGCACAATACCTGTTTTCATTTCAGTGTTATAGAATCTTAGATCAAATTCAAAATTGGATTGACAAGTTGTTAACTGAAAGATAAGGGTTGTGGCAGCAGATAAAGATGAGATGGTTTAAGATGCCATACAGAGCTAGGGAATAGGCACTGTAACAGGACATTCTTTGTAAAGTCTTTCATTAGCATTGGGATATCTCGGATGTCATATTTCAGCATTTTCTGCTATTAAGACTGGACCACCTAGTCTCTCTTCCTTAGGCTATCTGCAGAGAACACTTTATCAGCAGAACTTCATTGATGTTCGTAAAGTTTCTTTCTGCAACTATGAGGACTCTTTTGCTTGCTCTCTCTCCCCTGCACAATGGAGTCCCAATCTCAGCCAAGACCTCAAAATGCTGCTGTGATACAGACAGACTTCATTTTAATTAAGGGCTTGATTTAGGAACAGAACAACAAATAGTATAATGTACATAGTTTCACATAGTTAAGAACCCTGGAATACATAAGACCCTCCATGTACATCAGTTCCCTGAAAAAATTGAAAATTTATTGAAAAAAGCTTGTTTGTTACTGCTTTGCAAATTAGATATCCCAAATTAAATCTCTCTGCCACACCCATGCCATAAAGAGCAGAACTGTTTGTTTTCTGCTGAGTACATCAAAGCACAAAATTGTACAAATGTTATCACAGCTATACAATGTACTAATCCATGATTATTGTCTCTGCTCACTTTCTGAATTTTTTCACTTGCCACATCAGTGCATCTCCCTTTTTCCTTCCCAGTAGATATCTGCTTTCTGGATTTTTCCCCACTCACACTATAAGGACTGTCTGTGCTATTCTATTTGTAACTAATTATTCTTTAGGAGAACTATGGGAAAACTATTCTGTATGCTCTCTTAAATTCCACCCTGAAGAAATTGCATCTTTTTATGTTCTAATAGTACTGCCTGTCTGCAGTCAGAATGAGATGGCCATTGTACTGAGTGCTGTACAAACATACAGGACCATTACTGGATGAAGACCTACACATCCTCCTACCCCATCTGATAAGGGCCAGAAACTTGAAACAGAAAGATTTCCTGGAAAACAATAAATGACAGTTGGTGTCAGAGGTAAGTCCTGATCTCCAACAAGGGGTCCCCTCCTTCAATGACGGGAGTTGATGTTCTTGAAGCAGGAGAGTTTACAGCTTCTAAACCTGACCGTAGCTACTCATTTAAGAGATTACATAAAACACGGGATTGATTCTACCCTTTATTTACTCTTCCTGGCTATTATTACTGAATCAATTCTTCATGGGCACGGGTTTTTCGGGTGACTGATCTCTGTCCTGAAATTCCCTTTTTACTGCTGACTGTAATTCAGGATTTGATGTTCATTATAACCTGGAGCTGCTGTTAAGGGAATGAAGCAAGTAATTGCCATACTCTTCTTACCTGTAGAGGCCTAACCAGTCACCTTTAAGTACGCAGGTAAGTTGGGGACCAGCATGCTCAAGTGTCTTCATGAAATCTTCCTGTCGGAATGGACGAATCTGTGGGGGATTCTGCACAACACAAAGAGCGTATTACACAGCACCCAAAAGAAACTGGGGGAAAATGAGGTTTATATTTACAAGGGAAGAGGCTGCTCAAGGCAGATTCAATAACTACGAGAATTAAAAATGCATGAAAACCTTAACCTGCCGTGCTAGTAAAATTCAAATTACAGATTCACAATAGCTGAGGTGAGCTAAAATCACTACAAAACAGGAAGCATCTGTCCCAAAGTTTGTTTCAACTTGCTCCTTTAAAATAAAAAGTAATAGCCCTCTTCCTTGTGAGGGAAGTTTGCACAGTGTGTCAGGGTACGTGATCAGCATATGACATAACTATTCCCAATCTCTGCAGTCAAAAGGAAGCACAAGAGCCTGAAAAACTGAACATACCTTCCATGGAGTAATGGCCCTCTGCAGGGGCATCAGACTTGCAATATAATGCTCCTAAGAGGAAACACAAAAAAAATAGATGTTAGAACAATCAGGAAGCCTCTTGCACGGTCACCGAGTGTTATGATCTCCTCCAGTGCATCACAGGCATAGCCTCCTAGTGTCTCTCACTTTTCCTTTATAGCTGTGTATCATTTACATGAGACTAAGTTTTCCAGCTTGCTCTTTTCCCACCAGGAGTTAGGGCAGGAGACTACATGCTGCAAAAATTCTGAGCAGGCCACATGAGAAAAGTTCAGGTGGGAAGAAGTTGGCAGGAGGGACTAGAATCTGAGAAGATGCCCTGTCCTCCCATTTACTTCCTCATAAGGTGACATATAAAAGATAGTGGAGGAGCCTAACATGTCCAACTGGACAGTCAAAAGGTACCGGCAGCTTTCTGGTGAGATGAGACAGGGCAAACCTTGAAAGAAAGCTTTTTTTAAAAAAGCCTTAGGATAGCTATCACTTCATGGACAGGCCTCTTAAGCTCTCTAGCAGAGCTTTTCAGAACCAGAAGAGAGGGTTTCACCCTGGCAGTGGGTTTGACTCCAGTGTTCCAACAGAAGAGGAATGTCCTGGGCTCCTGTCCCTTCCCTGCACATCTGCTTTGACTGCCTGGTGGCAAGAATTAGCCATTAGAATCAAAGAATTAGCATTAGAATCAAATCACAGGGGAAAACTATTCTTGCATTGCAGGAAACAAACAAACAGTGTTCTATCTTTATACATGAAGTGCTGAATATCCAACCTGCAGCTTTTATGCTAATTATTGAAATGTGCAATCAAGAGACACACGTATTCTTTTCCAAGGAGTAAAACATCTCTAGAGTGCCACATCCTGAATCTATTACAGATACTCAGTTACGGGTGAATAAAAGAGGGCGAGTGCAAACTTGTCACTCAAGCATCTCCTGTTCACCTCCCCTCACCCTTACACCACACTGTCAAGTCTCTGCTCAGCTTACCAGTGGAATAATGAAACTTTGGGTGAGCTCCAGGAGGTGACGCCTCAAAAGGGCACTTTGGACTTCAGATGGGCGTTTCCGCTGAATCCCCTGCAAACACAAGCAGGGTGTTCACAGAGACGGATGCAGAACTTGCAAACACTGCAGCTATAAGCAACCAGCCCATAGCAGTCTGGGAGACTGTACTGCTCAAAATACACACTCTGCTCTCTGATTAGAGATGTCACTCACATTTCACTACTAGAACCTGATTTTTCAGACTCTTTCTTGACAATGATTGCTCTCACTTAGGTTACGAGAGTTCCAGGGTTTAACCCATGATATCAAGTGAAAAGTTTTAAAACCAGTATGACAAATATGTTTGAGTATACTGGACTAAACCATTATACACTAAAATCAAATTACACACTAAGATCCAACTGAAACAGAAGATACCAGATCAAAGAAGAGTGCTCCTTTTGGAGTGTTTTGGCTGGCCAAACCAAGCTGTTAGCACAGTTTTCCCATAATGACATACAGGATGTGGGATAGAGTTAGAAATGCTTACCTTTAATAATCTTTTTATCAGGGTTTTGTCTTTGTGAAGAAATGTTTTATAAGAGGTGTAGATTCCTAGATTGAAAAAAAAAAACAAAACCAAAAAAATCCCAGAAGTTAGAAACAAATCTTGCCCATATATCTAGAGAAGGCACCATTATGTGGTTCAGGGATAACAGAATAGAAATTGTGTGCAACAGAATTGCCAGGTGTGTGTGTGGGGGTTAATTACTAAGGCCTCCCAAGATCATAAAGTTGCTAATGCAGCCAGTACTCACAGCAGGATTAAAGGACTCTGAGCTAGCTCAAGAACCTTCCTATCCTTTGCTTTTGCTGAGATAACTATTGGAGTCAGCTTATGGCTAGGTCTGAGCTGAGAAGTTAGTCTAGTGACAGATGGCTATATCTAGGTTAGCAAGTTCCTTTGACTCCCATCACATCTAAAAATAGATATATAAAACAAAAAGAGAAAATTAAAATTCCTCTTTCCCAACACTAAAATAATTTGCTCAATTAATTTATATAGGCTTTTCAATCTCAGAACAAAGAGATGCACAGCTTTTCTGTATCAGGTGATGGATGCCATTACAAAGGACTGTGTAGCTGATCAAGTGTGAGAAGGTAACAACACCAAAACGTCTGTTTGTTTGGATGTAAAAAATAATGTATACAATGCTCACATGCCTCCAAGGCATCCAAAATCCCCCAGGTGAAAGAGTAAACAAAATTAAACTATGTCTGACAAAAGAAATTACCTGGTTTTGTGTCTAGAGTTTTTAGTTTGTTTAGCTTCTTCACCTTAACTTGCTTGGGCAGGTCTCCTGTGGAAAGACCCCAAATCAAATAGTTCAGACTCTGAATCTATCCTCATAGCCACAGCATGCACATGAGAGRCTTCGCAACCAAGAACGTCCACTGCTACACTTGCACATCTTAAATCATATCCTCCCTTAACTTCATCCTCTCATGAGTGTTATCATCTGCCAACTCTCCTCTAAAATTTTGAACCAGGAAAGTGTTAGGCAGTCACTGCAAAAAGAACACTCTTCAGCCTGAAGTGAGGCAGTTTTCTTGGCTTCATAGATAATAACTGGAATCTCTCTCTCAAGCTCTCTTCTTGTCTATGCAATTTTCTCTTTCCCAGAAATCCCAGAAAGGATTTTCATTTTCTTAGTGCTTCAGAAAAATCACAGCAAGTTATCTTCTCAACAATTTGCCTTCACAATTGTTCAAACTAAGCTTGCACATCAACTGACTCAGGCTAACCTTCTCTTTGGTTTCTCAGTTCTCACAGGAATGAAGACATTTAAAATGACTGCCAGCACTGCAACTGTCAGTTCACTGCTGATCTGTGACAAGGTCCAGCAGCACAACAGGACTTTGGTTCCACTCTTACCTGACATTTTGAGCTCCCCAACTCGAAGAACGTGCGGCCAGTGCTGGAGCGTTTTGATGAAGAAAGGGTTTGTGACTCCCACAACGATGTTTGGCCTAGAAAGAGAAAAAAGGAGGGATCTGGACAATGCTAACCTCACAGTTTCCTTCACACAGATGGTGGCAAGTGGGTAGCAAGGCTCTACAGGCTACTTACGGAGCTTGTGTCCTGGTGGTGTACTCTTTAAATTCACTGTCATGGATTGTGAAATAGGGACGGTAGTCACAACAGTACTTCAGCGGAGCAAGACAACTGTAAGAATAGATATAGAGAATAGTTGCCTTATAAACTTCACAGAGGAGAATATGATTTTGCATCAGGTTAATGACCTAGAACAGTGTTCTGTCCTGCCAGAGGTAATGATATGGAGAAATTCCAGGCTAGGATTGTTCCTAAGGCAGAGTTCAAATCTGGGGAGATGAGGATCCTCAGGTGGAAGGAATGGAAAATTGCATTTGGTCTCTGAAATATCATGACCCCAACAAGGGAGACTCACTTTTACTCTTCTCTTCCTACTGTTGATGGAATATGAGCAAGACTTTCTTGCTGTGCTGTTTCTTCAGGGATTCACAGAACAGTTGGGGTTAGAAGGCACCTCTGGAGATCATCTGGTCCAACCCCCTTGCTCCAGCAGGGTCAGCTAGAGCACGGTGCCCAGGACTGTGTCCAGTAGGGTTTTGAATATCTCCAAGAGTGGAGACTCTACTACCTCTCCAGGCAACCTGTTCCAGTGCTCAGTCACCCTCATAGCGAAGAAGTGTTTTCTTGTGTTCAGCTGAATTTAATATGTTCCAGTTTGGGCCCATTGCCTCTTGTCCTGTCACTGGGCACCACTGAAAAGAGTCTGGCCCCATCCTCTCTACACCCTCTCTTCAGATATTTATAAACATTGATGAGATCCCCTGGAGCCTTCTCTTCTCCAGGCTCAACAGGCCCAGCTCTCTCAGCCTCTCCTCATATGAGAGGTCCTCCAGTCCCTTCATCATCTTCATGGCCCTTTGCTGGACTTGCTCCAGCAGGTTCATGTCTCTCTTGTCCTGGGGAGCCCAGACCAGGACCCAGCACTCCAGGTGTGGCCTCACCAGTACAAAGTAGAGGGGAAGGATCTCTCCTCTCAGACTGCTGGCAATGCTCTACCTAATGCAGCCCAGGATGCTGCTGGCCTTTAGCATGATGGTGCATTGCTGGCCCATGTTCAGCTTGGTGTCCACCAGGACAGGACTCTCCCAGGTCCTTCTCTACAAAGCTGTTCTCCAGCCAGTCAGTCCCCAGACTGTCCTGGTGCCTGGGGTTGTTCCTCCCCAGGGCAGGACTTTGCACATTCCTTTGTTGAACTTCATGAGCTTCCTCTCCACCCATCTCTCCAGCCTGTCGAGGTCCCTCTGAATGGCAGCACAGCCCTCTGGGGTATCAGCCACTCCTCCCAGTTTTCCATCATCTGCAAACTTGCTGAGGGTGTGTCTGGTCCCAAAAGGAGGCACCCGAATTTGAACTGTGGACCTCTTGATCTGCAGTCAAATGCTCTGCCACTGAGCTATACTCCCCCCTTGCATACTTTCACGGGCAAACTAAATCTAACACAATTGATTTGGTGGAAGAGTGAATCCGAAAGAGAACTGCCAGAATGTATTACGGTTATCTGTATCTCAGAATTCAAGGGCGTTACCTGGTAAGTGCCAGAACCATTTCTGAAGACACTGTTGGGGATGGTGCCATTACAACAATTGGCTCTCCTAGTAACATCAGCTCCCATAACATCTGAATATGAATTAACACTGGCTGGAAACATCTGTTAGTGAAAGGAGGAATGACAAGTTGAGGTTAGAAGCGCAGTTCAGAAAAGACCAGACTCTAGTAATGCATATAAGCATATCCAGATTCACCTCTATCTGGATCTTTGGATATTTAGGATGGAGTTTTAGCATCCTGCAAACAGAATAGCATGTGTCTTTATGCATGCTGCCACTCGACCATTTTTATACACGTTAAAGGAAATGCTCTAAGCAACATAAAGCAACCTGTGGATCATATTTCTCTCAGTAATCATTTTTCCACTGAGCAAAATAAAGTGCATGAGGATTAGAACAGATATATGTTTATTAGAATAGCATCTACACTGCTGAAAAGTTTGATTCAGAAGCACAATGTGTATGCTTCAGGACTTAAGCTGATCACCAGCTGAGGTCAAGAAAAAAACCAATCTCCTCTAACCAGGATCCAGGTGGATTTGTTAAGGCCAGTGCACACAGGTTTAAACACTGCACAGGCCCCACAAGCCCAGTATTCCAAACAACACTCTGAAAAGCAAAAATTTTTGAACCCCCATTTGATGTCTTCACTAGCCCAATGATCTAGAGGATACTCTGAATGGGACGGAGGGAAAGCAAACGGGGAGAAGAATGTTGCAGGGATATCAGTTCTCACCTGAAGAGATCCAGCTCATGAATACTGGGGAGAACCAGTGGGGCTGGTAACAGATTCTAAATGAGGAAGAAAAAAAAATGTTAGTAAGCGGAAGTGATCTGACTGAAATGTCATCAACTGCCCACATCAATCAAAGTAGTTCCCTCCACAGTAAGCACAAAAATTAAGAGAAAAAGGTTAACACTTGGAGATATGAGCCAGAAACAGATCTGGATGGCACATTCAAGGTCCAAAGGAATCTCCTTTCTCAGGAGATAGCCAAGAATCCCTTCAAGATGTGAAAGACTTCCCACATCTGTTCCTTTATTTTCTAGAGTTTCCTCTGTCTAAAGGCAGAGCTCAAGATACAGATAAAGACAGTAAGGGCTTGGTATTGTGGGTGCCAAAAGTTCAGAAACGCGTGAAAGGTTACAACATTATTCAAAGGGAGCGGAAAAAGGAAAAGATGAAATGAACAGGAATCAAGATAGTCAAAGCTATAAAGATGTTCAGACGGCAAAAGCTGCAAAGCCACATAGGAGACTAAGGTAGGATCTCTTGGAGGTCTGCCTATACAGGGATTCCTGGGAAAGGCAAGGTAAATAAACTGAAACTGTGAAAACAATATACATATATAACTTAAAGCACGCTTAAATTCTGTGCAGAGGTTCCTATTTTGAAAGACAGGCGTGAGTGTGCTGCAGTTTAAACTAGAAGGGTAGCTTAAAACTACATCGATCCTAGGTCAGCATGGTTCCAAATGGGACAAGGTCTAAAGAGTTCCACTTCTTCTATACCCTCCTTACTTAGTAATCTAGATTCTGCCCATAACTGGCTTGTTTCATCCCACACTTTATCTCACCTCTTGATTAAATTGCTTCACTGGGCTTGATCCTGGTTTATCCACCCTGGATGGGATTCTCACCTAGATTGCAAATAAGAACAGACAGGTTATCCAGGGAGATGGATTCAGCTAACAACTTCCTGCTTAAGAGAACTTCCTCAATTATCAGTTCTAATTGTGCAGACCTTAGGGGTAAAGGGAAAACGTCAGCAATTTTAACATCCAGAAGAGAACAGAATAAATGCGCCACTTTCCAGTTTGTCTCAGTCTGCTGCTTGAGTATAGGTCACCAGCAGGAAGTACCTGAATTACAACTCCCATCACTGGAAGGTTCAAAGTCTGCCCTGGTACAGGAGGAGGCCACTGATCAATCTCATTGCACACTGCAGGGATACAAGAAAAAAAAATCTTAATCCAAAAATAATCCAGCTGGTCCCATGAATTCTGTCCATTTACTTGCCACCCACTCCCTGCTCCCATGTCTCCTGGCTAGTTTCAAAAAACAATACATCAAATAACTGTGCACAATTAGGTCAGGCATCAGACTTGCATCTGCACTACCACTTCCAGTGCAGATCAGCAGCACTACACTGTTGACAAATCATGATTAAATTGAATAGTGCAATAAAGACCTAGAAAGAGACGTAGCATTACCAATTTCTTCCTCTTTGGGAAAACACTGTATGCAAAACTGACAGCATCATCTGTTAAGACTGTCAGACATTTCTCATTAAAGTACCCTTTACAGCTGTTTATAATTTTGACAAGCTAACCATTTGGATGATAGTTCTTCTCTGCTGGAAATTGTTTCAGAATGAACTAATTTGGAACATTTCAGCTTTCAGAAATCTCCTCATAAAATCACTGAAACATTTAAATATGCCAGCTGTCCCTTTCAGGGTCTGACTGCTCACCTGCCTCCAAGCACGGCTCCAGCTTATCGAAGTATTCCGGAGCAATCAGTTGCAGCAATGACTGGAACAAGTTCACATATGGAAGGCGTGACACCAGCACCAAAGACTGAAAAACATACACTTAGGAGTCAGAGCTGCCCTGTCGTGATCACTTCCAGCACTCCATACACCTACATTGCTTACCAGAGGGCTACACTTAAACAAGCAGCATCAACAACATTCAGGAGCTCAAAAGCAGCACCACCTTCACTGGTGGAATACTTGCTAGTTATCTAGTAGTTGAGTCTTCAGGCTTAGGAAGACTCAGGGTATCCACAAGGAGTTTTTTGATTAATAAATAAATAAGTACAGCTGGCAGCTTCCGCAAGGGAGCCACTGCAACTAGGAGGGGTGAGTCTGTGACCTAGCAAAAGATCAACTAAAGGAAAAAGAAAAATAAATTGCTGATAGGTTCAAAGCTACCAAAACAACACTAACAGACAGAAAAGTGAAAAGGACCAGGCTATTAAATCAGAGATTAGGAAGATAAACAAAATAAAGGAATCCTGGGGAGAAAAACGCAAACAAAATAACTTGAAATAATGTTAATTTGTTTCTAGTGATACATTTTTGGGGGGCTTCTTCCTAATGTTTCTTTATGGAATATGTTACTAGTTTTTATAACTTTTCCAATTCAGTCCCATTGAGGATTTCATTACTATGCTGATTATTCTCCTTCTCTAATCATTAATGAATACATTAATTAGGATCCAGTGAATATTTTTGCAATACTTAACTAAACACCTCCTTTCCAATTCAAAACTTTGACATTTGAAATAAAAGAACATCCAAGCACACTTTATTCAAGAATTTAATGTGCCCACTACTTTAAGTCTATCGAAGAGCAAGCACGTTAGCCTGCTGTAAATATCTGTTCATTGGGTCCCCATGTTGTCCAGTTTTCCCATTATTCTCTAACTTTTTGAGTGATCAATCCACTGCTTTACCAGAGATGATGAAACTGGTTTCTCATTAGCATGTCTCTTTGAAAGAAACTCCGTATCACTGCCTGAAGATGAATGAGAGAAAGCACAGCAGGCCACTAACTGCTGGAACAGAATAGCCTCCCCATTTTCCAACAGGTTACCAGACTGACCTGCTCCAAAGCACTGTTCTTTGAACAGCAGGTATTCAAAGTTCTTTTGTTTGGTAGGATGGCATTTTATTTTTTGATGTGAAATATCACTACTGAAAGCATAATTCTATGGATCCAAGGAGAAAAATGGATCTTAGGATCAAAGTAAAACATTTTCCTTCTCTAGAAAGACTGAAATTCTACTCTCGTTCAGGCAGTGATCATATCTACACATCTGAGCAACACTAAGCACATTGCATTTTTATACTGAAATAAACACGAAGTTTATATTAATTTTGCCAATGTCTGTATCAAAGCAATTTATAACAAAAGACAAGGTTGGTGAGTAACAGCAGCATCACTGCCACTGGTTAAATGCAATCAGCCCAGCAGGAAATCTATCCCCAGATGGCTACTAGGAAGAGGAAAGATTAACACAATAATAAGGGTAGAGTTATAACTAGCAGAAACTGCAACGATAAAGTATATTATCTCGGTATCGGTGACACTAGAGAACGTAGTGAAGGAAGTGCTCAAGTACTTGAGGGTCCCATGATTCAGACACTGCAGGTCACTGCTCATGTGATTAACACACTATGGGAACCACATCCAGGGTTGTCTGGAACTTTACTTTCCACATATTCCTGTTCTCCGTGACCTTTGCTGTTTCCTGCAGAAACACTGCGGTTGTCACGTAGGAAGTGGTGCTATTTTACAGCTATGGATAGGTGCCTTTTTACAGCTACACACCAGTTAAGAACAGCAAGCTATCTGGTTTCAGTACTCACCTTCTGAAAATAACCTCTCTTCATTGAGCTGTCCTTGACTTGCCTGAAGTATACATAACCAAAGTAATGAGCTGACTCCCGCTGCAAGAGAGGCCAACAATACTGTTAGCGAGAAACTTATTCCTGCTATTGCCAAACTCCCTCCAGCCACTGACCAAACAACATATCTCACTCTCGCTATGATACAACTGCAGCACTGCCTCCTTTTTCAAAATCACCCATGTTCACCTACCCGGGAGAGTTTACCAAATGGGAAGATAGAAAGGAGATACAACCAACTAAATTCACAAAAAATGACAGCCTCAAGGTAGCATCTTTCACTAGCCCCTTTCTGCAGCTCCTTCAAGGCAGTCATCTGAAGGGTTAATTGAGGTTTCTACTAATACAAGAACTGAGCCAAGCCAGTGGGCTAATCCTGGCACTCCATGCTACCACATACTGATCTGGCCTGACAGTCAGTTTCTTTGCCCAGACAGAGGATAATATACTGTTGAGGAAGCAATACATCATCTTCTGAGCGGAGGAAATGTCCTGTGCTGTACGAATTGCACTCCTCTTTAGTTAGGCATTTAAGGCAATACCAGTCAAACTTCACTCAGGATGAAGGCTACAGCATAAAGCTGAATGATGATCTTCAAAGCATTAATGAAAACTAACAGATTTTAGTACAAATCCCCAATGACCATTTCAAACATTCTGTGCCCTCTAAATTCCCACAGACATCAAGAGGAGGGATAGATTTCAGGTCCTAATACCAAAACTATCCTTAACTTCATTTCTTGAGGCACCACAGGAGCCCCAGACTAAGGCACCTTTCCCTTTTCAAACATTATTTTCCCCACAGCAGAATCCAGTAGTTTGACAGTTTTGCCTGTGTTACTTCTCTGAAGTCAGGTGAATCTAGGAGGCAGCTTCCTTTTACTGACTGCTACAAAGCAACAAAGATGTATGCAAACTGAAAAATTTCCATATCAGTATTTAGGAAAAGAAATCCTCCCACTCCCCTCAGACCAGCAATCCATTTCTTAAAGCATATCATGAAGGGATTTCAAAAGTGTTAAAAGGCACAGGGAGTGTTATCCCATCTGACAGAAAGGAGAAAGAGGAGGACAAGTTGATCTGATGGTCATCTGTTCTAGTAAGAGAAGTGACTGTGCTCAGTACATCCCTCCTCTGCATGAAGCGGACAGACAGTTCACCGATGAAAAAACAAACAGATACTCCTGCTATTAGTGTTTGGATATGGTTAAACCAGCCAGTGTGCACCAAGCGAAATATGGATTTGTTAACATACTAAGTATTCTGGCTGTTTTTACATACATACATCCTGCAACCAGTGAAAAGAACTGTCATACCTCAATAAAAATAAAACATCTCTTATTTACCACAGACGAGGATATTCACACCTTTTCATGCCTTGTGGTAACTTGCACTGGTTGCTGTGCACTTTGTTGCAGGTCCCCAGGTTTCCAACATTTATCCTTTCCCATAACTAGACATGACCATCGCTCTAATCTCATCTCCTCCTGACTCAGTTTCATCTCTCAGAGTAGCGGGATTATCAAAACACAGCCTCCTATGTGTGTTAACCTGGAAATAAGTCCCTGTGCTGAAAGCTTTCCCCTTTTTTGACTATTCCCATGGCCTGGGAAAAGATCCAGAAAAAATTAGTATATCCATGCATAAAAGGCACAAATCCAAAAGCATGTTTGGATTTTAAACCCAGTAACACTACTGTTTACTTCATACGTATGAGTAGTGCACTGAAGTGCAACTGACCTGTAGCGTTAGGGGTGCTTCTCTATTGTACTCGCCATCATCCTCATAATGAGCGGTTCTCTGTCCCCCAGACTGACGGAGGCGGAAGCTAAACTGAGTATCCCCCAGGCCACCTGAGACAGAGAAGATCATAAACGCTCAGGAAGAAGTTTCAGTAAGGAGAAAGCTGGAAACTGTTTAAATCAGAAACACTGACAAAAACAGAGACACTGGTTTACAAGAAATTCAAAAATGCCACAAAGTGGAGAGTAACAGCATAAAGGAACCCCCAAAACCCAGTGCAAGACAGGAAGGACTCACAGCTGAACACAAGAATTGTTATCATTGAGTTATATCTTGCCAGGTCATTGCTAGGAAACTTACAGACATCAGCCAGTATCACCTAGGCTGAGTAGTGGCAGACACCACCTCTTATCCACCATACTGGAAAACCTACATACAGCCCTAATCCAAGGCCACAAAAATGCTGATCTGAACAACAGATCCCTGCACAATAGTTTTAGCAAATGATCTAGCTGAGCACCACAGCTGGGAAACTCCCAGGCTGTATTACGTTGCTCACCCCCCACACCAAGAATACTTTGTGCAGCAGAAAAAAAAGCATGGGACCCTCAAGAGATTCGATCAATCGGACAGGATGGACAGAGACTAGGGCTGAGTACCTACAAAGGAAGAAATTTATGAGGAAAGAGGTGAACACACTCAGCTCACTGAACACTAACCAGGGCTCAACAGATTTAGGTGCTACAAAAGGGTAGGTGGACACACTCCCTTCCCACTGTCTGCAGATGCTATGCAAGGAGGGGAAGAGATTGTTGGGTGTGCTATGAATATCACTAATAGTAAATAATTGACTTTATTAAGGGGAACAATTAGCCTGAATGCGTATCTAGTACAGAGAAACTAGCAAAAGTACCGTCCTTAAAACATTTAAAATTAAATTGGACAAAGCTGTAGAAAATTAACAGTCAGGATCCAGTCTTTAAGAAACAGGTATTAGCTATAAATTAACATGTTACTTCTTATTGCCACCTTTCTGATTTATAAATACAAACTCTGGAAATAGTTCTGTTGTGAAAGCATCCTCCTCCCATCTATTTCTCTTTACTAAGCTCTTCACTCACATGCGCAGAAATGCTGACAGAGTTGACAGCTGCAAATCTCAGGAAACTTAGCCCTTGTGACTACTTGTATTTTACTGGCATGGGTGCAGCATGAGCGTGCAAGCCTACTGAGAAATTACCCCATCACCTGCTAGATCACAGACTCTGTATCCAGAGAGCAATCACAATGACAGGAAGCCTCTTTGTTCAGACCTAAGGGCCGGGCGTTCCTTGATGTCATGATTCTAGAAGATACAGCCCATCACTGCTGCATTAGAGATGGTGACTCACTCTTTCCATCATGAACCCACTTCTTTCATAATGGCAAAGAACCATCTCGCAGACAGCAGGCAAGGCCAATAGATGCTACTTACCTGAGTAGGAGTCTGGAAAGGACAAGTAGCAGATACTAGTTTTCTGCAACAAACAAAAACACACAGTAAAAAATTCTCCATCACTGCTGTCCAGTATCTTTAAAAACAGAAATGAAAAAAACAACAGATGTTACCTCTTTTTCTGTTAATCTGAAGTCATAAGGATACACCAACTGCAAAAGAGACAAGAGACAGTAAGCTGCAGACTTCAATCACACTGTTTCCCCAGCACTTCTACACAAGTCTATAAAAATTGCTTCCATACAATAAGTGCCTTATTCTTCCCCAAATAGCATATCCTATGAGCAAGTACACCTAACCATTTAAAATCTAACTGTTGATAGTCCACTGCACTGAGCCAATCACAAAAGTTGTATTTATTATAGCAGACTTGCAAGAAGACAGACCGAATAGCTTATATTCTAACTTGGGAGCTGACAGCTCAGCGAACAAAACCCCACCACCACCTATCTGGTAACTTCACTGCACAGACTACTGATGTGCAAACACCTGTGTTCTCTAAAGCTGGCAGGACAGGACTATTCCACTGCTGCTGTTAAAGTGTATTTATTTCGTCTCCAAGCCCCAAGCCTGAAATGTATTCATATTCAGTTTTGTACCTAAACACAATTTCACAAATTGCCCAAAATAATGTTCTATACAAAAAGCTTTGTGTATTTCTGACTGTCGTTTGGGGAGGATCATTTTTTGTTTTGGTTTTTTGAACTTTGCTGAAAAGTCACTTACAACTCATCAAAAATGCAAAATATTCTGAAGACTTCACAAAGGATAGCATATCCCATGATCACAACAGGAAAGAAAAGGTCGTAAATTTGACTTTATGGTAAACACCTGCAGAAATGCGATGTACATTCAATGGGAATTAGTCCTATTACCCAAGCACATAAGAACCTCAATCATAAATCAGGACTTCATTATGCAATATGCCATACAAATACAGGAAAAAGGCCTCTTCCCCTAAAAACATATATATAAAAGTAATTCCAGCAACAATAACACACTCTTGTGCCTGCTTGAATTTTAAGAAAACAGACACAAAGATCAAGTTAAGCAGTAGTCTCAGCATGTCAACAACCTACTAACAAATTTTGGTAGCTATTATAGCAAAAAGTTGTTTCAAGGAAGGATTTGTCACATGTATCCTTACAGAGTTCCTTCCACGATTGAGAGTATGGGAGAGAATGAGAGCGAGTGAGGAAGACTGGCAGCATGAGCTGATCAGAGGTGGAAACAGCTTTCACAATAATGAAATGAGTAGACAGATAGTAGGGAGAGACTGAGAATGGTTTTAAAAATGAAGACATGCATATATGTGATGAAATACAGACAGAGGCATCAGCAGAGGATGGCACAGAGAGTGCTAGCAGCAGCGGCTGGGGAAACACCCTCCGTGGCAGCTTCTGCAAGGATACAGGCAGGGCAAGACTGCTCTCCTCAAGGGCAGAGGAAAGGGTAATCAAGAGTGAGATAATGATAGTCCAGACTAAGGTTTTAGCTGTGTGAAGAAATTAGAAAAAGCATATCCTACATATGTTAAACGAACAGCAAGTTTGGTATTAGACACAGATTTGGAAATATGTCCTACCCTCCAGGGTGAGAACGCCTACGTTACAGACCTGAGTGACTGGTTGGCTAGAGATGCTGTTTAAAGAGACCAGAAAAAAAGAAAATGGGGCAGCAGGGCAAGTTTGAGGGGATTCTGGGCTCTGTTTTAGCCTCAGTGATTTGAGATCTGTTGTTAGAAAGGCAACCCAAGGCTTTATTTTGTAGAGCAAGAGGTACATCTGGCATACATTGGAGGATTCGCGCTTTGTCAGCATGCCCATGAGAGGTGAATGGTGTTACACCCAATCTATCATCTAGCATTACAAATGAAAAAAGATATCTTCCACAATTTTAAAGTATCTAGTCAAAATTCTAGCTTTGTAGCAGAACTATGTCAGCGCTGGTAACACTGTTCCTGCATTTACTATAACCCAATAAAAGAGAACTTAATTCGAGATTTCTCAGGTCAGGGTCAAGTGCAGAAATCGCAAGCAATTGACACCCACCAACAAGATCCACTCCAGGATAATCGCTCTCGCAAGTAAGAGAAGTGAGAAATGACACAGCAACAGCAACACTGAGTTGCACATGTCACTTGGCAGAGGATGGAAACTAAAGTATCTGCGAATCTCTAGAAGTAAACTACACAGCCTTTATGGCATTTTCACTGGGAGATGCTGATACCAAGCCAATCTGAAATTGCAGGTGGCTTTAGATAAGCAGAAGGGAAAGAAACTGGAACTGGATGACTGCAAGAACGGAGAGCTGCTGATCAGGCTTCTTCTGCAGCTTCCAGGCAGTAGCTCTACTTCGGGCCAGGGTACGAGTCACCTGGTGCTCAAATCAGACGCTCGCTCCAACTCTTGACTCTTCTTAGGAGTCTATAAATAGCAACCGCGGGCACCACGCCAGAGTGCTGAGAGTTCACCGCGCGAGCGCGCCGAGCTCCAGCAATTCCCCACGGAGTCTCCGGCAAGGTCAGCTAATCAGCTTCAGAGCGCGAGTCAAACGAACAATTAGAAAGTATGTTGATTAGCCTTCAGATAACGCTTCACTGGGAGAGGAAAGCTACAGAAACACAGGAGCAAAATTACCACAGACGAGCTACGGCAATGAGGCAGCACATTTAAGGAAGGACTAGAGAATGAGTGTTTTTCAGACACTGAAGCATGAAGTGATGCGTTACAACTTCACCGCAGGAGAAGACATACTTCTCTGCTTGCTGTATCTTTGCATTGGACAACTGAATAAATTCTTGTGGTTATGACTAATTTAATGATCATATAACCATTTATTTTGTTATAACCATTTATTTTGTTAATTCCCATATAATAACATATACACCAGAACTGAGACATGCACATCTGATACTGATTCATCAAGAAGTGCAGGAATCTTACAGTGTCATGCTTTCTGCAATGCTTGTTTATGATTTAAACCTGAGCTCAAGAGTCAAGACAGACTTCTAATTCTGATACTGCCTTTTCTGTAGGTCTTTTTGCAAGTAAATCAGTCAAAATCTTCAGAAAGGGGATACTGATGGCTGCTTTATTAGAATATTATGGGCCCAAATTTAAGATGGGCTAAGCATAGATTTCATTTGGAGCTATATGCTCAGCATTATGGAAAAAAATAAGTCAGGCCCAAATGCTTCAATCTGAGCAATGAAACAGTGATGGACCCTAAAAATCTCAGAAGTAGCCCAACCAGGCTTAAGTTATGTCATATTCTTCGTGACGTAGCTCTCCCATCTACACCGAATTAACAAGCGTGGAGATGACACGTGCTGCTGGGAACAGACCCTTCCACTAAGGCTTTGCTGCTGCTGTCTGCAAGGGTGCCAAGTGCTCTGCTGCTGTCATAGCAACACGGAGCGTGTCCCAGAAAATGACATCTGGTCACTCCCAAGTAACCCCAGCTCCACAAAGTGCCTGTGTTTGGAAAGGCTGAGAGAGGGGGGAGTTAGTGCTTTCGTGAAACGGGGTATTTTAGAGCTGCTGGGCCCAGTTTTGAGCACGACACAGCCCGTTTCTATGGCAGCAGCACCAGAGCACTGGGAAGCCGGGGAGAGGCAGAGGGCCAAGGGCTGCGGGAAGGCCTGCTCCTGCGGGAAGGCCTGCTCCTGCGGGATGCACACCGTCACCCTGAGAGAACTGCCCCCAAAATATTTCTTTTCCCTATTTTCATTGTCTACAACTGACTGTTTGAAGAAATGTAAGTTGGTCAATGAGTCAGAAACAGTAACTGTACCCAATTTCTGCATTAACCTGTGTTTTCATTTGTAACACCTTTTCTACCGCATATCTAAATAGCTGCCCAGCGTGCCAAAGAGCTCCCCAAATTTCAGGCTACACTGAGCAATCACTGCGCAGAACAAGTCAGGCAATATCTGCAGACCCGAGCAAATCCTAAACTAAGCTCTTGGCTGCGAAGCTGCACATCCATAGAGCCTACCCCAATTCCAGGGATGCACAGTTTTGCCTTTCTAATAGGTGTTGTTAAAGCGTAGACAACACGCACTAAGCAGGCTTCAACAAAGTGGCATCCACCTAGATTTGGGCAGCAAGGGAAGGAAAGAGATGTTTTATCCGGAAAGAATCCTATACTCAGGGAAAAGTAATCTTCAGAAAAAGACGACAAAATACAGTTTGCTTCAGTCCAGCTTGGGTTCTTCCAGTTAGGTTTCCAGCAAATTCATTTTATGAGTTTCCAAGGGCTTTTTTGCAGAATAATTAAATATCACACTCCAATAAACACAGTTAATAAATCTCAACACAATATGTAAGAGACAACATATCCAGGGTAGCAATGTGCCCACAGAGTACTGAGAAGAATAATCCTCATATTTTATGCAGGGGTGAGAAACACTGAAAATTTTAGTGAGGAGAACAAGGTCTGTGCCAACTGAGGTTCTGACAGGTCAAGGAGAAGAAAAGCAAAGGCATGCATTAAGAAGTCTCCAAGTTATCTAATTAGCAACATTTGGCAGGAAACAGTCAGCACCACCTTCCTCAACGCCACAGAAGGAAGCACTTTTTAGTTCTGGTCAATACCCAGGTGCGGCTCACAGAAACTGCAGGTCATGGCACAGAAATCTTGACTGAGATAGCTCTACTCCTAACGCAGAAACGTAGGGGATATCCTAAGTTTGGACAACAGGCCTCACTTGGCACGAGGGCATCTTCACACCCAGATTTACAGAGATGATGCAAAAGTATGGTGCAACTTCCAAAAAGGAAGGTTTTCTTTCCTTCCGACTCACTTTGCAGCGAGCACACACGTTACTGCCAGTTACTCCAAGAATTTGTAGCCTGTCACTCCATATAGCACTTGGATGCATGAACAGTCTCTGGGTATAAACATCTCTTTAGAAGGACACACATACATCCACCTCTATCAAGGCCCAGTCTCCGTCAGCTACACTGTGATCTGGTAATATCTATAGCAAACTTTCCACGCAAACTCAGTCAGGACTCAGGACTCAGTCAGGAAGTCTCACAGTGCTGGGTGCCAGAAAAACATTTTTTAACCCAGAAACTTGCAATTAAGAGCTGTAATCATAAAACTGCCTCTTTGCAGCTGCAGAAGTCATCCTGCTTGGAGACAAGCCACAGGATCTGGACCCAGCTGAAAACAACTGAGACAACAGATGGAAATGGGAAATAAGTAGAAAGATTAATGACACCATGTGACTACTGACAGTAGTGACATTTACACTGTTTCAAAATTCTGAAATAATTTTACTTTAAGTTTCCCTGTAAGATAATGACAGCCTGAGCTTCTGTATTTTCCCAACTCCATCAAGAATCGAACATGGGATCTTTATTACACAGCTCTTCTTCCTCAGCATGA
Source organism: Casuarius casuarius (assembly GCA_003342895.1). NCBI lineage: Eukaryota > Metazoa > Chordata > Aves > Casuariiformes > Casuariidae > Casuarius > Casuarius casuarius. The sequence continues at coordinate 446,352 of PTFA01000265.1, forward strand.
CTTCCTTCCTGGGAATCTTACCCAAGGCAGACCACAGTCCTCGCCCAAACCCTCAGCTCAGAAACAGGACCCAACAACGAAAAAAGTGACCAAGTCAGACTCAGCCCAGGTGCTGAGATGCTCCCACTCTTCTTGGTTATTTAGGCCACAAGAGAAATATTTTCCTATCAATACTTAGGCTGGCAAAGGAAAAGGGAGAAAAAGAGAAAAAAAGAAAAAAAATACACTTCCAAGGATTAACAAACCGTATTGCTGCATATGCCAGTCAAAGTCCCCTCCTGATAATGACAGGCAGGTAATAAAATGGGTAAGAGAGCATCTTTGTGGCCGGGTATTAAAAAACATCTATGAGACATTAAATTCTAAATGCTAATTACTATCTCACTATTCATATCCTTTCCCGAGTATATTAGGCCTGGCTTTGCTTGAAAGAGTGTAGAGCACATTTTCAGGCTTCATGGAAAGAAACAAATTCAAGCATTTTAAAAAGGACAAAGCAGCAACAGGGTAACTTGATCTCTAACACTCTCCCTTCTCTACAGAATCTTCAGCATGATTGATAAATACAGAAAATCTCAACCCTCTGAAAAACAGTGTCAACCTCCTTATGGAAAGGCAAAGGGAGGAGCAATTCCCACAATTACACAACAAATATCAGGGAATCGGAGATAAAGCCTAGGGTTCAGCATAATCAAGTCAAGTATCTGGTCACCTCATGCTCTATTTTCTCAGGAAAGCTCTTGCTTTCAGCCACATCACGTGCCTTAGATACCTAACTCCACTCAAATCCTCCTTCAAACACGAACTCCACATTCTTCCAGGGGAAAGGCAAAAGCTATCCCAGCCCTTTCACTCCCAGCTCATCCTCTCCAGCCCCGCAAGGCAATTCTCTCTCTGTAATCTCCTCCACTTCCCTGGCTGAGCCCCACTGACACCCACGGGCACATCAGACCCTCTCGGATGCCTCCTCGGCTGTGGGTCCGCAGGCTGCCACCGCCACCTCAGCACCCCATCACACCCAACACATCCCCCGTTCTCTCCCCGTCCCTCCTCCCCCTCAGCCCATAGCTGCTCCCGCTTCCCTTGCCATCCTGAATCCTGCCTCCCTCCCCATCGCCGCGCTGGGACATCCACCTCAGCCCCCCTCACCTTAGATCTGGTGTTTCCGTGCTGGATTCACCCCGCCAGGCCCCAGCCCCAGGCCTTCCCGCCTCCGCGGACTGTGTCCCACCGCCCTTCCGCACCTCCCTCCCTCCGCATGGCACTGCGGTCCTCTGCCCCCCCCGCCCCCGCTCGGCCCGTCGCGCGCCGCTATTGGGGGCTGCCGCGTCGAGCACCGCCCACTTCCGCGGGACGCGCTCCCGCCCGTGCCGCGGCACGCTCCGGGCCCGCCCCTTCCGGCCGCTGCCGGGCCCCTATTGGCTGTCGTCACCACGAGCCCCACCCCCTTACTGAGAGTTTCATCGGCCAGACTCCGCCCCGTCCCTGGCTCCGCGTTGCTACTGGCTACTGTTTGACAGCGCCCCGCCCCCTCGCGCGCCAGCCCTGCTCCCATTGGCCAGGGACGCCGGGGGCGGGGCGGTGCCGGCGCCCGCAGCAGGTTCGGTTGCGAGGCGCGCAAGGTCAGGGCGCCGGCGCGCGCCGCGCGGCCATAGAGACGGCAAGGGCGCCGGGGCCAGAGGGGCCGCCCCGGGCGCCGCCATATTGGGGCGGTGGGGGAGCAGGCTCCGCCCCCAGCGGGCGCATCTCTCCATGGCAACAGCCCGCCCCGGCTCTCTGGGGCGTCTATAGGGACCACCGGCCCTGTAGGGGGTCTATAGGGCCCCGCCTCGGCCCTATGGGGCATCTGGGGGGACTCCCGATCCTATAGGGGATCTATAGCAGTTCCCACCTCAGCCCTAAGGGGTGTCTATAGGGACCCCCGACCCTATAGGGCATCTGTAGGGGCTCCCCTTGGCCCTATGGGTGGATCTATAGGGGACCCCGACCCTATAGGGTGTCTATAGGAGACCCCCCCCCC
>PTFA01000265.1:454358-565063 GCA_003342895.1 Casuarius casuarius
CGCGGAGGCGGTGCGCGGCCTGCCGCCCTGTCAGCGCCGCCGCCCCCCGCCCGGCCTCAGGCCGAGCCCGGCGCCGTCCGCCCGCCGCTTCGCTTTGCTTTCAGCGGCTCCCCGGCGCCGGCCGCGCTGGCTGCAGCAGCTTCGATAGCAGAGCTCCGTATTTTTATTCTCTCCTCGGCCAGCCGTTGTGTCCCCGGGCGCGCCGAAGTTCCCGGCGTCGCTCGTGCCGCCCCTGGGTGAGCTGCTTTGTGCGGGTCTGACAGATGCCCGAGGTGGCCTCTCGCTCTCCGGTGTTTTTCCCCTTAGGCAGGTGAGGTTGGCTGGGGGAGCGCGGTGGCCCCGCTCTCCTGACCCCTCCGCGGCACCTGGCTGGTGGCCGGAGCTGTCAGGCCGCACCGGCAAGGTCAGGGCCCGGTCGCGCTCCCCGTAGCACCGGGGGCTTCGGGCGCCCGCAGCGCGGATCATGGTCGAGGCACCCCGACGTGCGCAGTATGTGAAAATGATGTTGGGCTGGTGTTGCGAGCGCACAGAAACTGTGGCAGGACTTGTAGCCGCAGATCGAATTGCTACAGCACATGATCTTGCAGGAAGGCTTTTTCTTGACCAATCTAGTGAAGGTTTCTTTCCTAATTTGAAGGCCTTGTTTTGTACTAGCTTTTTAAAAAAAAAAAGGAAAGAAAAAAAAGACTAGGAAGTGAAAAAGAGAAATTGAAAGAACTTGGAAGGACTTGAGGTGTTTTTTATATCTTGATCTCCTGCTTAAAAATTAATATTTTTAAGACTGAAGCTTGTTTCTGTAGTATAGTTTATTTTCCCCATCCAAAGCGTAGAAAAAAGTTGCAATTTTTAGACCCAGTCCTGTTATGAGCTACACATGTGTTTGAAGCCAAGCATGTAATCGCCTACTAGCAGATTTTTTTTTTAATAGAGCGCTGCTTTGGGAACGATGAGGGAGTAAACATTCATGACTTCTGCTATTACTCTGTCACTTAAAAGTATTTTGGCAAACTGTTGGCTTTTAATGGTGTAAAAAAAAAAAATCCAGTGGATGGTAGTGTAGCAATTTCCATAGCAACCGATGGTGATATCATGGTAAGCAAAGTTCAGTTTTGGAATATGCAATAGGAACAGGTTATGATCTGTACCAGCTTAAGTGGTACCAATAAAGACTTGCAGAAGAAGGCAAATGAAGATCAGATAAGAAAAAAATTGCTTGAAGTTGAAAACTTGCTTTGTTTTCATGTGTTTGACATGCGTATACTTTTGGTGACTTTCATACTTCCTTTGTGTTATGTTGCAAATTCTGAGACCTACGATAACGTCCTGCCCAGAGACTGTGGGAAGTCTGAGGCGCTGCAGGAGCCTTCTGGGAAGAGCTCGGTCTGTAGCAGGATGGTGTCAGAGGTGTGGTACAGAAAACAGCGTTGAGGTTTTGGGAGATTCCTACAGACTTGAGAGTATGAAGAGTGGCTGATGTTGAGCCCTTGTTTTGGGGTTGGCAGGGAGCACTGAAGCCTTTTTGTTCTTTACCCGGTGTTTCATGAGTTTATAGTTGCGCCGTAGATGGGACAGGTTGAATTTGTAAGTTCATGGTTCAGAAGTGGGAGAATGTTGAATAATAAGTGAATAATAAAGAGAAAACTATGTTTAAAAACTTAGTCTTTTTATTCTAATAATATTCAAGCTTCCTCGGTCTGTGGGCTTAAATTATTTTTAGAAAGCTGCAGGCCGCTGTCGCTAGCGGCATAGCCTGTTATATGCAGTGCTGCCTTGTGAGGGAAGCTCAAAAACCCTCGCAGGTCGCCCTTTGAAGAGGGGTACCAGGAGAGCTGTTGTGGATAGACGATTCTGCGTGCGTTTCCCCCGCCACCCGTGACTCACGGTTCACTGGTCGGATGGACTGGCAGCTGGAATGAATTAAATTCTCGCTATCCTCAGACAGTATGATCCTGAGCTAAAAGAAGGAATCGCTTAGCTCCGCTTCTCCCCTTGCTCGGCAGGGAGACATCCCGGGCATAGCTGATCGTGTTTTTCCGTGCTCTGTGGAAGGAACACTTCCTTCCGTGTTTTCCCCTGAGTTTTACTGGCTATCAGCTAAGGTGTCAAAACAGAAACCAAAACTGTTTTTCTTCCGGGAGATGCAGCAGGGGATTAATAGCACAGAATTTCGGTGAAGAAAGTTGGTGTGTCTGAACAGAGTTCATGGTGTGTGTGGGGGGGATCAGGGAAGATGAGCTTTCTTCTTTTCTGTTTCTGCTAATAAGGTCTGTAGAAGTGTAAGTGTAGAAACTGCTGATCATATGTTAGGGAAAATCACTTCACATACATAATCAAGTAGTGAGTTTTCTTAACACAGCGCCTTGGAGTCTAAAGTGTTAGTGCCTGAAGGGCAATAGCTAGAACAGTGTAGTAAGCGCAGTCATAAAAATTGGGTGAACTGGAATGCCAAGAAATAGAAGAGTATCTCGCTGTACTCAACATTTCTGAAACAATAGTAGAATGACAAGAATAACTGGGAAACTTGGATGTAAACGATGCAGGAAAAACAGATGAGGTCAATGAGTTGAGAGTAAATCAAGAGCTAAGTAGCTGATGGACTCTTTTCAGAGCTTTATGGAGAGGAATGTTTGTAGGAATTCTTGTTGTTTTGCTAGACCTTAAATCAAGAAAATTGAAAAACTGCTCTCCTCAATGAGTATTAATGAATGATATCAGCTCTCCATCTAAGTGGTCAAATACGGAGCCACAATTTAGAGTGACAGTCTTTTAGCCTTGTTCATAGGGTAACACGGTTCTGTTCTTAATTATGTTTTGCAGGTTGGGGAATCAGTTTGTAACTGTGTTACCTCCTTTTCACAGAAAATCTACAGATGTCAGTGGGTTTGTACAGGGATCAGGGAAAGAATGTGGCCTCTCTGTAACCAACAGTAGCAAAAAAAAAGAAACTTAAGTATCTTCTTTGATTCACTATTATTAGAAGCAAAAGTATGTTTTCTTTTCTGTCCGCTGCTGTGTTTCTAGGCCTTTTGTTTCTTTAATCGTACTTTTTTCTTTCCCTCTTCCTGACTATGTTCCTTCTTTTTCATCTGCTAAAACAGTCAGCAGTGCAATAACCGATACTGACATTATCGCTGGAGGTTTTGGCTATTTTTACCCTAGCGTTAATTCTGGTATGGGAGGAAATTCAGAAAAATAAGTGTTACAGTTAGCTTAGGAAACAAAGTTTCCTAGTTAACAAAGTAGCCAGAGTTAAGAATGTTAGTAACTAGGAAAGGTTATTTTCTTGCAGAATTTGAACCTTGTACACATAACATACATTGTGTTCAGAGAGGGCCTGCAAGTTGGGAGTTTGATATCACTAATTGAGTTAAAACAGTGACATTCTCTCTTCTTGCTTATTAATACCATTTAGTGCTAGATAAACCTGAGACAGTGCAAGTAGTAATAGAAATAAAACAATTATGTAGCAATACCTACAGCATAACTAAAAGTGTCGTGTTTGGCAGGGATCACTTCAAGCTAAACACCATGTGGCACTGAGCTTTAAAAAGGGGGTTGTCAGCAAAATCAAGATGAGCTATCTTAAAAGGACGTCATGTCAAAAGAAGGAAGTTAAAATCATTAGCCTGAGCACGGAAGCTTTGCAGCTGTTGAACTACGACTGCTGACTACTACTAATTTTTCTTCTCGGTTTCTCTGTCTACCTGTTTTCTTGCTCTGCGTGTGAATCGGGTGCTGCCCCGCAGAGCTTACATCTCTGTTGTGTTTGGATGGTGCCTGTCTCCAAGCCGGGGCCTCTGGATGTTACTGCATTGCAAACACTGTATTTCTTACCATCGTGTCAGTGTCGTGTGTTTAAGGACACAATCTTATCTTTACAGAAGAGGAAACTGGGAGGCATGAGAAAATAACATTATGGTAAAATGGCAAAGTTCAAGAAGTTATTTAAGCCAGACAGGCAGAGCTTTGAACTATTTCCTTACCTATGCAAAATAAGAAACTTTCACCAGCTTGTGTTTTGGTAGGTGGGGTGGTAGACAATCTACAATATTTGCAAAGAAAACTTTCCAAACATTGATTTCTTTGATTAAAGGTTTGCATTTAGTTTGCAAGTGACTCTGCTGCTCTTACTAGAATGTCCTGTGCTGGTCTCTTAGTTGTTTGTTTATTTTTATTTTTTTTCAGTTTGCTGCTATTGAGAACAGCATGGCCTACAGTGAGGCTGATAATATTAAGTCAGTTTAACTCTGATTCTGTTTGGCAGAGCTAGGAGCAAAAGCAGCAAAGCAGACATTGGCACTACTTACTAAAAGGAAGACCCATAAGAATGGGAAGACTGCAGTCCTGGGGATGGTCTTTCTTTTTCCTCCTTCCTTCTGATAGGTTGCAACAAGAACACAACATTTAATTTCCAGTTTTGTCTTTGATTTCTCCTTCTGATAGTTTTGTTTATGTTAACAGAAAAAGTATATGATAGGTATACCCTGACACTTTCTGATAAATTGTGATAAATGACTTAAATTCTCTTCTGTATATTTGTATTTCTTAATTCCTTATAGTCTTGCAGAACCTATGGATTGTTTCAGCAGCTTCTTACTTCCCCAAGAAACATTCTGCGTGTGAATGTGGGGTGGGATGAGATGAGAAGGGGTTGTGTTTCTTTGACTGTAACTTTTTCATTTGTTGTTCCTTCAAAACATGGTCTAGCACACAGTTTAATAACATTTTCTTGTGTTAAGACAGGTTTGCACTTCTTAGAAGGATAATTGAGGCTATCAATTAACAGACTTGAAAACTGTATCCACTCTTCCCAAGCCAGAGAACTAAGGGTGCAGTTTCACAGCAACATAAGCTGGCCTAAATCCAGGTTGCCATGTGTTGGCATTAATATTTGTGTAACCATGTGGAGTGCCACCTTGGGGAGCAGATCTGACTGAATACGAACGCTGCTTAAAGTGAGTAGTTTTCAGCTGGATCAGCTTCTTCAACCAGCTTCATGTGTAGTTGCATAAATAGTGCTGACATAAGGGAGCATATGGAAACGTATGACCTAGGAAAGAGAGGAAGAAAAGAGCAGGTCTCTGGCTGTCTGGATTCAAACAGGGTGTGGTTCTCACTTAAGCTAACCTAGGTCTGTGGTGCTGCGTGCTCTCGCTTTGTCCCTTTGCGTTACTGCTAGTCACATACTTCACCAAGTTGTTGCAGGGAACCAAACCGGCAGAGGACTACTTCCTCCGGCCCGTTGTTAATTTTCTGCACGTGTGGTTTTCTGAATAGGCATGGTAGGAACAGATGAGCACCAGCGCCAGGCTGTTCGCCAGGCAGCGTAAATGTGAAGGGGCTGGGAATAGTGAGACTGCAGCAGTGCTAACAGAAGATGTGATTTCATGTTAGATTAAGTCAAACTGAACATAGTGGATGTACTATCCAGGTCATCCACCCAAAGTCCTGAGCGCCTGAACTGCTGAGCCACAGAGTACCCAGTTAATGGTCAACAGATGCTCAATCAACACTGTTTAACAACTTAGAAAATGCTAAATGCTGGATTTCAACTTGATTCTATTGGATTTTTTTTAAGCACAGAAAACTCTTTTCCTGCGTGCTCATTTGTTTTTCACTTCTTGTGCATTCTCTGTTCTCTATATCTTTTTTAACATTCCATTGTCCATGGTGTAGCCTAAATTTTCTCTTGTTTTTTTATTTCTTCCTATAATTTTGAGTCATTTTTCCTAACACTATATTTCAGACTCTACCTTCACTTACAAGGGGTTGGAGACCTCTCACTGAAGTTCAGATACCTGTGATGTAAATACCTATATCTGAGGTAACTGTTTAGGATTCCTTTTTTAGTCAATGGAGAGAGAGGTGCTTATTTTCTCCTGATGCAGCAGTCTGAAATAGAGACGAGTGTTGCTTTAGAGGTTGCTCATTTCTCTTTGACTGCAAAGTGGGTCTGGATGACTAATTCAGATTAGGCATCTATAGCATAAACGTCTACACGTTAGGCGACACGCATCCTATTCCAGCAGACGTGCTGGGCAGACGCTCTCGGGGGACCTCCTCATCTCCTAGGTTGCGTTGTCACCCTTGGCAGTTTGTACGGTGAATGAGACATTGGATATGCTTTGCAGTGTGCTGTGCCCTTAGCTCTGCTTGATGGATCGTCCTTCCTTTTTCATAGCTGACTGACGAGTTTGAGTTTGAAAGCAATGTCTTTAAATGATTCAAAATCATCAAGTTAGGCTTATCAATGCAAGACCAATGGGACAGGCCAAATACAAGTCTTCATCATATACGTGGCCAACACAATTGGTTTTCCAGATCTGATTGAGACACAGAGATGTTAACCAGAGAGTAGCTATACAAGACTGATCATCTGCCTAGTGTGTGTCATAAATAAAAGTAAATAATAAGGCCCGTGGTGCAGAAGACAAGACTTCTCCGTATGTTTCTTCGTTGTTTAGTGTGAAGAGGGCTTCATAAAGTCTGTGATCGCTAGTACAGTCAGTGTGAATGGTAAATCTTCTCCTTGCACTTTCTCTAAAGTTTATTTAATTATGACTAGTTGTAGGGATTGTTACAGGCATCTGAGTGGTGTTTTGAGACTGAAGGATGAAGTAGCAGAGTTGTTTACAAAAATATGAAAGGGTTTGAGGATGCCAAATTTTGCAGAAAGGCACTTAATATTTTAGGGATACAGCACCAGGAATAAATGCATATTTGATTTTTTTTCATTGATGTTACACTGTACCCACTGTGTCCTCTTATGAAATTAGTTGCCTGTTTTGTTACCCGTTTTTCCTGTTGCTTCTGTTGTCTTTATTTTTAGTCTGTCGTAGTCCCTATAAAATAACTGTTTCAAATCATTAATGCTGACATCTCTAGTTCTTCGAGTGTGGCAGCTTTCATCCTGTACCGAGTGTGTCCATGGCCTGCTGCTTTTTCCACTCCACATCAAATAGTAGCAGCGCTGACGAGTCTTGTGCCTCTTCCCTCTCCCAGGAAGAGACCTCACCCCTTTGAGATCAGTTTTAATGATTTAAACTTTTACGCATGTGAAGTGAGCTTACAAGTGTTGTTTCTGAAAATACCTGAAAGGAAACATTGGAATGAATTGGTGCAGTTCCCAAGAACAAAAGTATTTAAAAATTTTTACTCTTAGAATAGAACAGCAAGTAGTTAGTGTGTGCTTGGGGTTTCAGTGTGTGCTTGGGTTTTTGCAACAAACTGTTAAGTGAAATTAAATGAGTACTCAAAGTAAAAACTTGCCATGTGAGAGAAACATTGTTGCATAGCCAAAGTTTGTTAGTAGAGTTAGTGGACTGTACTGCAATCATAAATGTATTATTTTGGGAAAAGCAGAAATCTTACAAAATCACTAACAACCTGATTGAAGACCTTATACTTGGAGAAACAGGAGTATCTCAAAGGCCCTGAATAAAAAGAGAGAAATCTCCCATTGACCTCCATATGTTGTTTAAGTTTTGATATATGAAAGTTAATTCTTGCTGGAAGGAAGTCACTGCGCTTTGTGTATGTTGGCTGGTTTAAACTCTGGCTGCTTAATGGGCAGGAGATGGGGGAAGACCAGGCAGTGTAGTTGAAAGATCTGTTTAAAAAAAGACCAAACAAACAAAACCCCCCCCACTTTGCTCAGTGTGCAGAAGAAATAAGCCAAAATAACATTGAAAATATAATTAATGGAATGGAAGATATGACTGACAATTGGGGTGGGGGGATGGGGAGGGGAAGCATGTTGTTAGTGTTGGAGAMAATTTTGACTCAAAAAAAAAAAAAAGAAGGGGGGGGAGGAGGGGGGAGGCCAGGCAGACAAGGTAATACCATGCTGGGTTATCTGCAGTATTTTTTTTTTTTTTAAGGGGGGTGGTGTGGAAGTCTGGTGATACACGTGACAAACCTAAATGCATTTCTGGTTCATGATTCACAGTGTGTTATGTAACTTGTGAAGCTTCGTGTTAGGGATATCGATTAGGCCAAGAGCTGGTAGGCTTAAAGCTTGTGGGTGTCTTACCTGTCAAAATATTTGTTTATGCATAATGTTTAACAACACGGTAACGTACTGATAACAGTACAAATATGTCTAAGTAACTAGTGGAATTGAGAAAGGACCCTCCTCCTGCACTCTCCCCTATCCCTCAACAGATTGTTTTGCTGTAGGCCCGTATTGATTTTTTTTCTGTACCTAATTCTGAGATGGCTGACACTGCCTGCTTTCAGGGACTAAATGCCACAAGCTGTTTTTCTGTAACGATATTTATTATTTGAAACCTAGAATGCTTCCTTTTTGCTCACTGCTTCTTTGTTCTTACCTCGACTGTTGTTTGTAGCAGAAGGGTGAAATTTTGTTTAGGCTCCTGAGGTTATGTCTGTACCACGCAGCTGAACATGATGCAGAGACCCGTGAGCAAGCTCTAAAACTGGAAGGAGTACTATTACATCAGCTGCAGCTCAGTACACAGCTAATGTGCCCATTCTGTTTTCGAAACTCGAGCTAGGATCTCCGAACAGCATTGTATTGCACCGTGTAAACGTACCGGCTTGCTAGCTTGCCGGGGGGGTGAGAGAGGGGAGGTATCTCTTAATATGGTACTTTAGTGTGCTGTTCACATTTCCCATAGAAGGAATAAGGAAATTATTTAAAATGTCACTGTAGGATTTTCTGGCTGAGAATAACACTTTGTCTCCAAAATAGGAAGGCTATCTGTAGAAAGCAAAATGCTCTCTCTCATCTTTAGGATTGATAGTCTTTTGTGTCCATCCTAGCTGGAGAAGTTGGATTCTAAATTAACTTGAAAATGCTTCTCTCAAGCTGGGATGCTTGCAGAGTCCACTGAGGTGCTGAGTATTCCCATCGCTAAAATTTATTGTGGCAAATACTCTCAGCACTGGAGAGAATGCCTGTCTGTACAAACATTGCGGCACGCATGTTTCTGCTGCTTATAGCAGGCTTTGCTTGAAACTGAATTTCTGACTGGGGAATTGTTATTTAAATAAACTCTTAGTGTTAAATACAAATTAATAGCTTAGTATGACTCCTTGTAACTCAACAGTTAGTTGCAACACCAAGCAAGTTTGAATATAAGATTTTATGACAGTAAGAAATTGTCACTAAGATGATACTGTATTCCTGCAGCTATCGCATTTTGCATTCTCTGAGGCATTTATAGAGGCCCAGAGAACTTACCGATGATCTTCTGGGGAAGGTTGACATTAACTTCTTTTCCCGAAGTTTATACAGTCTCTGGAATCCTTTACTAAATTTGGCAAAAGGAATAACAGCCTTTCCAATAATTTGAAACCTTTGTATTTTCTATTATAGAATCTGTACTAGTTTTATTAGTATTTTTGCTTACGATTAGGGCTGTTTAGTTTCAGTGTGAGCTGCTACTTAGCATTTGTGCCTAAAGCCATAGTTTGACATGCATTTAAGCTGGCACTACTGCCCCAAAGCTGTGCCCTGCTCGCTGCTCATACCGCTTTGCATTGTGTCTTTCCCCTCACTCTTTGCTGGCACAAGCGTTTGTGAAGCTGCACTGTGAACCACTTCGGGGGAGTGGCAATACATGGCGAACTGTGGCCTAAAATCATCAATGCATAATTCTTGTTTGTGATTTTAAGAGCAAACTGAGCTTCAAGGTTTATTTGTCCAGGTAATGCCCCTTAAACTCCAAAGCATGGGTCTAAAATTTCCAAATGATTTTTTCCTTGCTATTTTTTCATGACAAGTGAAGTTTATCTCATAAATGTAATTCAAGTGGTGCCATGCATGGAAAAAAATAGGTGCTCATTGTCATATATAAGATTTTTCTTCTAAAGTGTCTTAATATTTATTATAGTAGAACAACTTTACCAAAATTGAGTTCTTAGTTCATGTAGACTGTCTGTATGATGTCCTGAAACACTGAGGAAACTAAAATACATGTTATTTAATACCCTGTTTTAAGGCACTGATTTGTTACTATTTTGGCAAAACCGCATCGTCTCTCTGCTCCCATGTAGTTTGGCTGGTACAACAGTGCAACATCAGAACGCTCTGAAGAAGATTTCAGCATGCAAAAGGCCGAAATGTTTTAATAAATTTAGAGGTAGGCACAAAAGTAACTCTGAAGCTTTGAACTTGTATAAAAGACCATGAAAGGAGTGTAGTCATTTTCCTTGCTCGTTTGAGGACATCATGGTACTGATAAAATAGGTGTATCTGAAGCTTGCAGCTCTTGATCTTCTTGTAAAGTGCAACAGGAAATCTTAGTTTGCAAATGCTGCTGCTTCGTTGTCTAATAGTCTGAGTGGTACGATGCTGCTTTTGTGATACTGCCTTACTCGCTGTGTGCAATTAAAAAAAATCCAGGAACCAGAGATCTATGTGGTGAATGACTTTACTGGCAATGTGTTTTTTCTGTATAATGCTGCTTATGTGCCCCAGTCAAATACCAGCACCTCATTTCTGAGATAAACTCCTAATTGTTATTAATTATTTCTGAAGAATTTAACTGTGATAATCCTGGAAAGGTTTAATTTGTTGCTTAAGTAACTTGTAGTGAATAGCCCAAGTGGCATCAAAGTCTTGTTTACTAATGTAAACAGTACAAGTGAATGAAGAAAGGAATGTCTAAAGGGTTTTGGAAGAGAGATGTAAATCAAAAAATCCATGACTTTGTTTCTCTTGTTTTAAGAATGGTTGTGTTTGTCTGAGGAATGTAAACATAGGTGTCTTTTTCATTCATCGATTAGATGTTAAGAAAAACTGAAGAAACATTAGTTCAGAAGAGGAAAACAAAAGTAGGCTCTTAGCTAATTGGTAAAATAGTGTTTTGGTTAAAATAAATTTTATCTCATAATTATAAATATATCTATTTTCAAATCAATAACACGTGCTAAGCAATTTGTCAGGAAGCTGAAACGTCTGTATTTATGTGACGGTACCCGGAAGCACTAGCGGAATGCTCTGTTCAGGGCACCGTTTCCTTATGTGATCGCTGCGGCTGTGGCTAGGAGGTGCAGGAAGGGATGGTGCTCGTGCCTGCTGTAGCGAGGTGCCGTCTGAGGTTGTATACGGCTTCTAAACAGATTAGGATTTGGGGCAGGGATTTTCCTCTACTGTCTTCTGATGGTGAGGAGGAGAAGCAGTCACAAGGCAGGCCGTGAACACCGTGGCAGAAGAATCCTGTGCCAGTGTCGAGGGAAAGATGAGGGGGTGAAGGAGCTGCAGAGCTGGTACCACAGTGATAGAAGGAAGGGTAAGTTAAGAGCTAGCTGGTGCTGTTGTGCTGCCTAGCAAGATGAATTTCAACACCGCYGCATAAGGTGCGGATCTCCTCATACTGGGAGTTGTCACTGTGGTTGAGTATATAGGCACTGGATTCAGTAGTTCTGAAATATTAAAACCCAGATACTGAATCTGTCCCAAGAATGCCTTTAATGTGTATTGTGGCCTCTGCTTTATGGGTACCACAGGCTGGTGACTGATCTTTCGGGATGCCAGGTTGATGTGATCTGTAGGGAAATTTGTTTTCTCTTCTCGTTGTCATTTAGAAGGCAATATTTGCCTGCATTTGGCAGAATGATAATGTGTCCTGTTCCCCGCTGAAGCAGAGAAGCACGCTGGAGAGCTAACAGCGTCAGAGTTCATGCATTTACTGGAAGAATCGGTTTCTACTCCAGAAGACTCTGACAAGCTACTCTGCCATTCAAACAAAGCTTTGCTGGCCTTCCGCTCTGAAAGCAGCCTACAGACAAGATCTTTTTATTTTTATTCCCCCCCCCGCCCGTTCCCTAGAGCTGCATCCTTCACCTAAACAAAACAAAGCTTCTGACTCTTCATCACAGAAGATTGTGGTACTTTGAGGGGGTGGAGGGAAGATAAAGTAATAAAAAAGAGGCTTAGTTTATTTTTTAATTTCTTATGCCATGTTTTCAGTCTTAGTAATTTTCAGAAGTTTTGTTTACACTATTTAAGTAATCCCAATACTAGGATAATGCTTAACTACAAAGCTAGCTGAGTATAATAGACACGATTTATAATCTTGTGTGATCATCTGAGGAAGGGAATAAAAGCTGTAATGGATCTCTGCATTTTATGTTCTTACAACTTTGAGGTGTAGGTGTGCAGGCAGAGCTTGATGGAAACTGCTGATCGTATGATTTTGGTGTCCAGTGGGATGCGAGTGCTAAGTAGCATGGACATGGATAGTTGCCGGAACTGTTACTGGCTTTAAGGACTCTGGTTTCTCCTGCTTTGCCCTTAATTCTGAGTTTCTAAACAGAGTGGGGCAAAGAGTGAGGGAAGGTGAGAAGGAAAAGGAGAACAGTGATGAAGGAAAATGTATTTATATAAACATTTTATGTAAAATGATTTTAAAATAGATGTTTTATTCATGTCCTGGAAACTTCTAAGGGCTTCTTGAAACTGCAGTGATGACTCTTCCAGAATTTCACAGAGAACCCTCTCCAGATAATGTCCCTTGACTTTATTTTCACTGAACCTGTAGCTAGCTGTTTTGAGCAAGGTTGGGCTGATTGCAGGATCTTAACTTGGAAACAGATAAGGCTGGTTGGGATTCATTCAGGTTGCTCTATCAAGGACAGCTGCCGACTCCATCTCAGTTCCCTTAATTTGTTGCAGCTGTTGCATGTAAAATTATGTTCTTGTACCTAAGGCCTACTTCAGTCTGCTATGCAAACTGTATTTGTTTCACAGGTTATAATCAAAACCTTGTTTTCTTTTTTTCTCATAGCTTTGTGAATAGTTTTTCACCATAGTACTAAGCTACGGTTTAAGGGTAGCATTAAGCTATGAACAGGTTTGCCTCAATGATATTGGGAGATTAAGACTCTGTATACCTGTATAAGACAGATTTGTGTCTTGCTATTTTACTTTTATGCTTTGGGCTTTATTGCTCGTGACAGACCATACTTAAAATAATGTCTACCCATGGTAGCGTTACTTGTGAAAGCATGTGGACCGTGTCAAATAACACTCCATAATATCTATTTTTGTTGTCGTTGGCTTGATGTGACCTCGGAGCTTTTACTCTGGGGAGTGACAGAGGTAAAGCCTGCCAAGACTTGGCTTTCAAAGGGTGTCTGCAAGTCTCTAAAGAGGAAACCATTATTTCAGATATAAAAAAGTCTCCTCTGTAATAAGGTTGAATTTCCTGTTACTATCAAAGATATCGTGACTATCAAGGGCAGACATGATACCAGTTTGAATTTGGAACGCTGCCTATTAAAGAAGCCTAAATTCTAAATTAGAGGTTAGGTGGGTTAGAAAGAAGGAAAAGGTTGCTGAAGAGGCATTCTGTATTGTCTGCTTTGTGTATTTTTTTTCCCCTGTGACTCCATGGACAGCTACTGTGCAGGAGAAGTGCAGTTGGGAGCAAGGCAACAGGTGACTGCCTGGCAGGGGTTTACTTGTTCTCCTTGTTGAAGCAGTGGACTTTGGCAGCCCCAGTGTTACTTTGGTTTGTCTAGAGAACCACAGACCTCTCAGGCGTAATTTCATAACAGTCTGAAAAAAATCTCTCTTTTTGAGCTTTACCTCTTATTTAATTAGCAAACTATTCCTCTTTGGAATTTTTTTCACCTTTCTTCATGCCTTTTATGAATGTACATCCAGAGGAGTTGATTCAGATCCTTGGTTTAATTTTTGCTACATTATGAAATGAAGGAAGAAACCTTTTAATCTGCTTTGGTTAATCTTGAAAATGAGCACTGAGAGCATGTTCTTTAAGAGTGTGAAGTAGGATCCTAAAGTTGAATGTAAAATGGGATTGAGAGTGAGCTCCAGAAATATTTGACTGGCTCATGATTCTTCCTTGAGAGACGGAGATCTAGATTCTGAGCAGTTTAAACCCAGGGAGGAACGATAGACAGCTCTAAGGCATCCATTATTTGTATTGTGGATATACTTCAATGGCAAGGCATGGAGCCAAATTCAAGCTCTGCTAGATCTGTGCTCGTACTGTACTGAGCCATCTCCACCTGTCTTGGGCTTCTGGCTAAGTACTAATTGGTACTAAGTGGCTGGTACTAATTGGTGGGAGAAGCTGAAATGACAGTGGCAGGGGCCATAGAGCTGGAAAATGAGAGCAAGACAGTGAGGGGACGGGAGGCGGCAGTGTGGGGTCACGCTGGAGTTAGAGGCAGGTAGTTGCAGTGGGATTTGAAGGAGAGGAGGCAGTTGTGGATATCAGTCTGGGATGTAAAGATGTGAAGAAAGAGCACGGCAGTGTCAGAGGTTAGAAATACCGTAATAGCTCATCTAGGCTGCATATTGCAAGCAGTTACCTTTTGAAGGGTAACAACAGTTAAGTCCTCAGGAAACTGCAGTATTGCATGCCACAGCAAAAGTAAAGAGAGACTTGAGTGCTGTTAGTGCTCAGGGCCTTGGCATTAGGGGAGAATTTGATGCAGTAAGTGCATTCAGAAGATGCTGATGTGTTGTGCTCCATGCTGTAGAGGGTGAAAAATTCTCAAGATTTCTGTCAGTCTTTCCAGTGAAAGTAGGAGCTGGAGAAAATTATTTCAGAGAGATCATCTACACTGTCTGGAGTATATTCTTCAGCTGTTTTAGAAAGATTCACTATCAGAACTCTTTACTTATTTCTTTGAAACATATAATACTGTTCTGATCATCTGTTATGCAGAACAGCAATCGTGAAATATTTGAAAAATCACAGGCGTCCTGACAAGCTTGATTCTTTCCTTTGCATGATGCACTCACCTGCTTCTTGGCAAATAATATAGCATTTCTTCTGAAAGGATGGAATGGAACATTTTGAGGATACACTATATGACACAAAACTGGGAGAAGTGGTTAATAAACAAGATGGTTGTGCTGCCATTCAGAGGGACCTCAACATGCTGGAGAAATGAGCTAGCAGGAATCTCACGAAGTTCAATAAGGTAAATGCAAACCTGCTTCTGGAGAAGACTTGCCCCATGTACTGGGACAGGCTGGAGGCCAGCCAGCTGGAGACCAGTTTTGCAGAGAAGGACCAGAGGGTCCTGGTAGGACAGCAAGTTGAACATGGGTCAGAAATGTGCTCTTGAAGGAAAGGCAGCCAATGGCCTCCTGGGCTGCATCAGGCAGAGCACTGCCAGCAGGTTGAGGGAGGTGATCCTTCCTCTCTGCTCAGCCCTGGTGAGTGCTGGGTCTAGTTCTGGGCTCCCCAGGACGAGAAGGACATAGACCCGGTGGAGTGAGTCACACAGAGGGCCACAAAGATGATGAAGAAACTGGAGCATCTCTCTTATGAGGAGAGGCTGAGAGAGCTGGCACTCTCCAGCCTGGAGAAGAGAAGGCTCAGGGGGATCTTAATATCAATGAATATTCAATGGGAGGATGTAAAGAAGATAGGGCCAGACTCTTTTCAGTGGTGCCCAGTGACAGGACAGGAGGCAACGGTCTCAACTGGAATACAGAAAACTCCAGCTGAACGTAAGAAAATACTTCTCTAGTGTGGGGGTGACTGAGCACTGGAACAGGTTGCTCAGAGAGGTAGTAGTGTCTCCATCCTTGGAGATGGTCAGAACCCGACTGGACGTGATTTTGAGCATCCCTGTTGTTGCTGATCTTGTTTTGAGCAGAGGGTTGGGCTCGGTGATCTCCAGAGGTACATTTGTCTCATCTGTTCTGTGATTCTGTGACTGCTGTAGGAAATTGTTGGCTCATGTTCGTGTTAAAAAGCTGCTAAACTCCAGCCAAAACTGTTCGCAAATGTCCTTAATTTGCATGACGTTGCCATGCATTTACTTCTGTCTTAAGGAGTCTCCTGCAAATGTTATGCTACAGGGCAGCAAATGCTGAAGGATTGTTGTGTGCTACAAGACCGCACTGTTGTGCTGTAGTCCTCACAGCAGGAACAGACAGTTGCCTTTATTTGCATTACTCATGTTTTGGCATAGGAGTCCCTGATTCTTTTGAATGCACATGTATTTTGTCTCGCATCACTGTGAGCCCTGGCAACCTGCTGAAAATGATCTGTGAGCTGGTCAATGTGGTTGTCAGGAGTCCAGTGTTATGTAAGCAGCAGAATAAAAGCATCTAGTTCTGCGGGACACACCACACCACACCACACAAAATGACATACTTAGTCATTGCTTAGACCTGCTTATTAAGGAAGAACTCTGAGTCATTCTTGTGGTATATCCCCAGTGGGTGCTTGCCAATTCCAGAGGTCAGAGTTAGTATTGTAGGGTGTGGTTGATGTGTACTTTTGCTCTATATTTCTCGACTTTTACAAATTCAGCTTTAGCTGTACTTTAGCTTGCCAGTTAACTTCATATTTGTATTAACTTGAAGTTTGGAAAATAATTGGTGGGCTCATTTCATTCGTGATGGTCCATATGCTTGCTCATGTCCTTGTAAGCTCCCCCAGATAGGAAACCCTCTTCCCAGAAAAGGGGAGATTGACTCTTCCGCATGGGCATAGACCACCAAATGGAAAGTGAAGAGAACTCCAGCGTTGAAAAGTGGAATAAGCAGTATAGACTGGGCACCCACAAGCAGCTTCGAAACAGAGTTCTGGTTTTCTGGGTTGACGGTAAAGCACTTTTGCTATTTCTACATGCAAAATAGTTTTGTTTGACCTTTCTGTGTCAGGCCTTGTGATATGAGGTGATGAGCAGTACTTTGTGAGGTTGAGTCTAGGCTTGATACCTTTCTAAATCTTCTTTTGGTGCCCTACAGCTATGCGCAGTGTGGAAACAGGGGTGGCTCTGCCTCTCAAAAGAGGTCGGCCACTGTAGATGTGCGTTCCCTGTCTGATGCCACAGCCTGACATGGATATTTTGAAATTATTCTCTACGATGCTAAAAATGTTTCTAGCTACACCTTGCTTCTAGTGGTAGAACGTGGTTTAAAATGCCATGGTAAGCAAGTGAAACGGAGCCTTAAAGAAAGCTATGAATGCTTAAGGAAAAATGTCAAACTCCTGTACAAACTTGGTATAATATTGAGGAGACTGAGAGGAGGGGCATGATGAACATTGCCTTCCGCTTGCTGGTGCCGGTGATGGTTCAGTTTCATTTGCAAACAAAGCAGAAATGTGCCCAATTCCCCGGGCCCCCTGCAAACCCTGACAGATCTGTTTGGCAATCTGAAGGCGTTCTTCAGGAAAGGGGCCTTTCTGGTCCCCGGACAGTTTTTCCCCTTCAGAGTTATTACATGTGCATGATGTTTATGCAGTGATCTTTTTAAATTGTGAAGTGCTGCTCGTTTGTTTGTTTGTGTAATAAACGTTAATAAAAGAATGGAAGGAAGCAAAAGTGAGGCCAAGCACCTCTTCAGTTAGTAAACTTATTTATCACTGCTGGTTCTTTCTGGCAAGCTAGACTTGTGTGGAAGACTGTCTAGAAGGTCTGTAGCCTTTTTTGTTGGTGCAAAAGTTGTTGCTGTAGGAGCTAGCCAGATGTGTTTCTCCTGGCTGGTTAGCCTGTAATTCTGTTAATAGGTATCAAAAAACTTAGCAGTGCTGCTGCTTTCATCTTCCCATGGACCCGACAACTCGGAGTATGCTGCTTCTCAGCTGTAGACTGCCAAAGCCTACTTGAAGGATTTGGAACCAGACACTTTTTCCATTTACTCTGCAAAGTTGTTTCTCTGGTAGTACAAAGAAAAATGTTCTCTGAGCTCTTGTTATGCAAGTTGAATTTCGGAGAAAATAGCATGCAAATAGTCATTAGTATAATCATGAAATTCCTTTATTTATCAGTTTCCCAAAAGATAACATTTAAAAATTTTTAACAAGTAGATGTTAAATCAGGAGTCTTGCTTGCATTTCACTAACTTCAGAAAGAGCAAGCCTCTTGCCACATGAACAAATGACGTTTGTTAAAGGCAAGACTTCTGAAAAGTGTCACTTGCTTTTTTCCTTCTCTATCCAGCGTGATTTCTATCTGTATTCTTTATGGGATTTTTGTAATTCCTGTGTTACAGCTGTATCTTACATGGGATTATCAGTTCAAATGGCATCTTAAAATGCCTGTATGGAAGCAAATGATACATTTCCACATCTTTCTGTTCACTTTGTAGAAATAAAAGCAAGAACGAGGGTGACATTTTAGCGTTGCAAACAATGTAGGATTATTATTTATTTGCTCTGAGGAGTTTTTGACTTTATTTTTTTGAAGGAATGCCACTTGCAGCTGTTCATTAGAATGGTAACGAAGCAGCTTTCAAAGCAGTGTTCATCACTGTAGTGTGTCTAGTGGAGCTTGTTTCCTTTCAGTTGCAGATTTGGTAATTAAATTAGTATATATTGTGTAAATGCACTTCTGGGAAAAAGTGAAGAGTCTTGAAAATTGAAAATACATTCCGAGTTCCTGGATGTAAAAGTTGTGATCCTAGTACACTGGAATAGTGTAATATCTGGCTTACAGAGGCAGAGACAATACATTTTTGTAACTCTGGTCATGAATCTGTTAAGACAGGGGAAGTTAAGTTAAATAGTCTTAATAGTTGTTTAGCTGCTGCCTATGCATTCAGTGCTGAATTATGGTACCCAGACTGCATCGTCTTTGGGTGCGTATAGAAACATGACATGACTGTAGTTTGGCATCCGTGCATGTGATGAAATTTGGTGTTGTTTCATAGCAGTTTGAGCCTTTCTGGCACGAGCTCTCTTCCAAACACCTGGTGAGGTGATCTGGGCATTAAACTTGTCAAAACAACACAGCCCTCCACCTGTGCTGCTTACCCCTTTGCTGGGTTTGTTTGCTGCCGGTTTGGCACCCGAAGCTGCTGCACCAAAGGCTCGGGGGAGCAGCAGTGCTCGTGCAAGGGAAGGAACAGGCAATATGAATTTAGATTGGCTCGAGCGAGCTGTTGTAGAACTGTAATTCAAAGGCACTTGCTTTAGTCAGGGCAAATAACTAATACGGAATTAAATTATCTTGTACGTGGTTTTAGGCACAACGGTCCCTTCCTCTTGTTCTGAAAAATCTAAGACCCTACATGTGTTGTTGAACAGGTAGATGGAAACCACTGGCAATCCTGTTTTTTCAAGTGACTGGAAAGATGAAAACTGAGGAGAAGAAACTGTGACCTTTCCTAGCTGCAAAACTTGAATCATGGGTGATGCATAAAAGACTATGGCAAGAAGAGTATGAAATGTACTGTACACAGGAGAACACTTCACTGTGAGGGGTGGTCGAACACTGGAGCAGGTTGCCCAGAGAGGTGGTGGAGTCTCCATCCTCCGTTCCCAATGGGACATGGTCCTGGGCAGCCTGCTGTGGCTGACCCTGTTTGAGCAGAGGGCTTGGACCAGAGGTCCCTGCCAACCTCAACTGCTCTGCGATTCTGTCGTACAGAAGTTTCAATACCTTCCCTGTTTTGATGGTATTACTTTTAGATTGCCCGGTGTTCAACATGATCTTGTATAACTGCATATTTTCATTACAGTTAGTTCTTTTGTGCTTGGAGTCAAGGGCACATTAAATTCTAGATAGCGTTTTTTCTTCTTTTGTGTATTTTCTAGTAATAGATGTGAGCCTTGGATTCTGTGTGATTTCTTTTGGCAAAGAATTTCATAGTTGCTGTGCTGACAATTTTCATGCTGTCCCCAAGTCCTCTCCCCGTTGCCTACACACTGGTGGCATTTGTCACAATGTACCTAAAAAAAAAAAAAATTAGCAAGCTTGATTTTTAGCATTGCAGAATGTGAGCAAGTGTTGGTTTTTCAGTTCACCACAGATTTTGTATAATAAAACTCAAAATCTAAATTCTGTTTGGGCAGGGTGAGTTTAATCTGCTCAATGTTTAGTTACCAGGCATAGTCCTATGTGTAGACCAGATACAATGCTAGTGACTATGTTTAACCTTGGGCAGAGGTTTGTAGTAATTAGTTCCTACTTTTGACCTGAACTTTTCTGGTCCATTTGTGAAGAGCACAGGGCGGAGTGCTGTCCGGTAAGGAGGGAAGGAGACGCCATATTCTGTAACGGCCGCAGGAGCAGCAGCGCATGGATTCTGATCATGAGACTTTGTGCCAGTTTAACAAGTGCTGGTCTGGGATTATATTACTGAACTGCAATTGTAGCTCACTTCATTGCCTCCTCTCTTGGTGGAGTTTAGTTTAATTTTTGTTATGTATAAAGTAATATAAAGACATGGTTTTCTAGAATAAGAACCAGGATAAAAAGGATGATTCTCAAGAAGGTCCTATGCCTGTGTCGAGGAGACTTGGATCCAGAATGGTGGCTGTCTCCCTTCTCGAGAGCGTTTGTCTGGTATGTCAAACCAGTGAGGAACTAGCAGGTTCTTGGCATCGAGACTTTCAGATGTGGCTGAAGACTTTTGGTTGTGGATGATTTGAGACATCATAGCATGCTCTGAGTTTTAGAGGATATTTATGTAACTTCTGTGGACAGTTGTGACTCTTTCAGGCAACTTAATTTGTCAGTCAAAACTTGTGATACTTCAAATTTTCAAGTATTTGGGAAAATTTTGGTGCTGATAAGTACTGATAGTGTAAGCCCATATGAGGTAAGTGTGGTGTTAGGTATTAATTTGGCAACTTTTCTCAGCCAGTTTAGTTATCGAGTAGATTGACAGATTCTTAAAATGGCTTATAGCTGACACATGGCATCAGATTGGGAGTATAATGAGCAGTAAATTACACTGGCAGTAGATGAAAATTGGTTGAAGTGAGTGTCCCCTGCCTTGTAAATCATTAGGCTTTACTGTGACACTTTTAATATTATGAATGCTAGGTAAGAAACAGTAGGACAATATTTGGTCCCTTCCAGGCTAGTGCAAGTGGTTGGTTGTTGGTCCCTTCCAGGCTAGTGCAAGTGGTTGGTTGTTGGTCCTAGCTTCTTTCTAGCCAGAACTTTTGACGATAAAATACCGTCCTTGACTTCCTCTGTACTGCAGTTCTGGTGCCTTTTTGGCTGATTGGCTCCTTATTGCCATAAATACTTTATCCTCCACTATGTAATCTTCAGCTTGCACTTAGTTCTCCGATTATGCCTGACCTTGCAAATGGCTATGTGTGGATAGTGACTTCTGAGGCCTTATTGTCTAATTCAAAAAAAAGAAATAAGTGCAGCACAGAATGAAGTCACTACTTTGAGTTTTGAAAAGATTTCCTCCAAGCTCTGTCACCATAATGTGCTGTTTTTATATATGGGCGGGTTTCTCTGAAAGACTCTGCAGTGCTTGGCCAAAAGTTTAAAATAGAAGTAACCGAGATCAGTTACTATTATTATGGGTATCATTGCATGTATCTCATGATTTGCATATCATTTTGCAAGTGTCCAAATGGAGAGGAAAATACTTTTGCACAGTCTGTCTGGAACTGGATTTATAAAGAATGTGCTTTAAACTGATTCTTGCTGTTAGTGCGTGTGTATGTTTAAGAACTTAATTTTAGAGGCTAGCAGCAAAGTTCAGCGTTCAGGTAGAGAAGAGCGGGTTGTTCTCTCTTACAGTTAGGATAGAAAAAGAATTCCAGGGAGAGCAGAAAAAAGCAAATATTTTAGAGTCTCTTAAAAAGTCAGGGTCTAGGCCTACACTAATTATTTAGAGGAATTCTTCCATTATTATAATCAGAGAAGTACCATAATATTAAAATGTTGATCTAAGAGATTAAAGAAGCTGCTGACTCTTTAAACAGTATTTCATACTCTGAATGCGACTAAAGGGCAATGGTAAAATAACTGTCGTTGGACTCTATACAGTACTGTGGCTGCAGAAATACTGTCAATACAGAAAATTACCCTGAAGTGTAGGTAAGATCTAAGATGTCTATTTTGCTATCTGTGAGAAATTTTGAAACCAAACCAGACTTTTGCATAAGACACAAGGTAATGTTCATTCATGTTTGAAAGAAATGTGGAGAGACAGACCTGTGAAGTGAATTAGAACACTACTTCAATAAAATATTGGCCCTTATGTTGTGAATTAGCCTGTGCAAATGCAGAAAGATGCATTTGTGCATGCTTCAGCTTTTTCCAAAACTGGCATCAATTAACTTGAATTCAGTAGCTGCAGCATTCAGACTTTAGAAAGACATGAATCTTTGTTTCAAAACATATATGAAGAAGGATGATGGATCAGTCTGGTTTTTATATACAAATAAAATTCTGGTTCTCCCAGTTTTCTGAATTTTTTTCTCTGTTTCCATAAAGGTTTTTCTCTATTTCCATCAAGTTTTATGTGCTCTGAAAAGGTACAGGAAGTCAGATCCTCATCTGAAAATGCCGTCAAGTGGCAATGGAAGTTGGAGGAGGAGGGTTCTCTATACATGTTTGCAGCATATTTTCTGAAAAGATAGCACCATGCATAATGTTTAATATATACTAATAAATACCAAATTATCCATTAACTTAGTTTGTGTAAGCTGTCATGTTTGTTTACTTTTACAACTGGTATCTATGGGAATATTTAACTTCCCATATTATGATTGAGTCTCAGAACTGATGGCTAGATTTTTTCATTTCGTTGGAAGATGAGGCAGTGAAAAAGACCGAACATCGTGAAGTGATTCCCGAGGATGCTTGTAGGATAGCAGCAGGATGGGGCTTTTGTGGACTAAAATTAGGCAAACATCTGGGGTAATAATCTTGGTCATTTGAAGCTTGTCTTGACTGTGCAGTCCTAGTTGAGGATTAATGTGGTACCTTTGACCAGCAGAATAATGTCAAGGAGTCTTTTGGTCTTAGAGGCTGTAAATTAATTTCCAAATAGGATATACTAAGTACCAAGCCACAGCTTTGTCATACTGTCTTGACATCTGCATGCCTCTGGAACAGTGCGGATACTGGAGCTGACGGCAAAAGCTATGGCTGACTTATCCTGTTTTGTGGAGAGTCAACTCTTGGACAGCTTTCTAGAAGACATAAAACGCCTCGAGTCTCCCCCATCTTTTGGAAATATTAAATTAGGTTTTTTTTTTCTTAGTCTCGTTAACAGCTTTACATCTATTATACCCTTTTATCCCTGAGTGCCTGTCATCTTTGTCTTGAGAGAGCTAAAGTTAGGAAATAGTTGATGCTCTTAAAATAAATTGAAAACGGAAGTTCAGTGCAGGCGTGTGATAGTTCAGGGGCTTGCCCTTTCAAAAGTTTAGTACTATCTTAAACAAGGTTGGCTCCTATCAGAGGTGTTGAGTTGCAGATATATAGTTCCAGCCCATCCTATATAGTACCTATAGTCTGTTTTTCCATTATTACACAGGTTATCTTGACATATGCTCCCCAAAGTAGTAGAAAGGTGGATGCAATACATTGTGCAGCACTTCAGTAAGCCTCTTCTTTAAGTGAAAATTTTATGAAAAGGGAGGAGGCAGTCAAAGAGCAGGGATTTCTTCTGACATTTTTCTTGACTTGCTAAAGCATAAACATTCTTTCGAAGGTATCACAGGGCTTTATCTAGTGGATTTTAGTCTGCTTGTTAATGTACCTGCTTCCCTTAGTTATCTGAGGGGTTCCATGAAAAGGCTGTAGAATCTCTTGGAACGCTGCCGTCCTGAAGAGACGGTAAGGAGAAGCAGTGCCTCTGGTAGGGAGATATACTGGACTCTCAAAAATTTGAAGAGAAACCTACAGAAAAGTTGCAACACACCTTAATTTTGCAGTGATTTACAACTAAGCTGTATACAAAGTGGACTTTCATTCTCGACTGATATTTTAATTTGCATCTTTGAGTTAATATGTTTGGAAGCATGTCTTTCCATATGAAGGACACACAGCTGCTATTAGTTGTTTTGGATACTTGGAAATAAATACCATTTTGTCAAAGGAAGTGTTATAGTGGATTGAGTATGTAGCTGTGCATAAGCAAACTCTTGAATTCCTTCAGATTTTGCTCACCCTAAGACTTTGAGCAAGTTACGTGGGCATTTGGCCAACGTTCTTTCCATGAAGTGAAAGTGTCTCCCTGTTTGTGCCTTGTTTTTGCTGATGACTACATGAGAAGTTTGGCTCATGTGTGACTACTTTGAAGCTGGAAATCATTAAGTACAGATAAGTAGTAGATTTATCAGCCTCTGATTCTGTGTATAATAACTTCATTAGTTGTTTGCATAACTAGGAGTGCTCCATTTTTGAGGGATATACGCTTACAAAATAGGGAATGAAGACAAAGTGATAACACCACATGGTGGCATAAAATGCTCAGTTTGCCAGGGAGGCAACCTCTAAGTTAAGTGTTACATTAATGATGTTTGTCCCTTGGAGGCTTTTTGCAATGGTATCATGGCTTTCCTATGGCAGAATTTGAAAGCAGATGCTTGTATCTTGTTTGCAGATTAGGGTGCAGGGGAGCATAGGAATTGCTAGAATTCATCCGACTGGAGCTGTTTGTGTCTTGTCTCTGGTAGCGACGTGTAGCACATCTTTTCACTGTGGAATTAAAGAGCCTAACTTAAAAAAACAAAGCAACCACTCCTTTCCAGCTGCCAAATCCCCACCAGCCCTCCCTGCCATCCGTTGATCACTGCAACTGAGCAGATGGCTTTTTCTGTGCATTGTGGGGATTTATGTTTATTCTTTCAAAATTTTTCAGTCTGCCTCTTTAAACTGTCCAAAGTTTTATTATCCATTTAAACCAGAGATCTGTAGATGGCAATGGATTCTGTTGATTAGATCGTCCTTCCAAATACTCAGGTTCCTCTTGGTTATTTTTAGGCATGTTGCCTTACTATTGCATATTTTCATCGTGCACTTACTTGGGATGTGCGTACTGCAGCTCTGAAGAATAGCAGCCTGTCTAGCACAGTAGCATCTACAGATGCTTGCTTTCCAAAAATCAAGAATGTGCTCTTGAAGTAAGGAAGGTGGTCAGCTCAAATTTAACACAATTCAACACTACATCTTGCTGTTATTTTTCCTAGAAATTGAAAAGCTGTGTCTTGCTGTTGGATTACGGTTGCGCTCCTAACCCATAATTAGGCATTTGTGTGAAGCGATGTGGTTTTTCCGAAGGTGAAAGCTCCTGTTACATCAGTAAGACTTGTGGTCGCTCTGCGTTCTGTGGAAATCACACGTGCTTAGTTCACTTGTGGAACCCAGGAATGCTCCTGCCCCACATAGAAGATGGGTGTTTTGGGTGGTTTTTTCCTCCCCATAATTGCTAATAGTTGCACCTGTTGCTACATTGCTAATATATGCACCTTACTATTTTATCTGTACTGTAGTGAATCACAGTATAGTCTATTTGGAGTGTATTTTAGAAATTTATATCTGAAGTTAGATTGCATTTGCTTCAAGATCCATGAATACATAGTGTGTTTGACCAACTCGCTTTATTCTCTGCATCCTATATCAGCAAATAACCAAGATGTTAGCTGTTATTTTGAGGTGGACGATTATTCTGTTAGACATTTTGTGTTTGGCACAGAAACCTGTGCATGTTTCGACTTCAAAACTGAACTTCTTTACAGGTATACTATCCTGAACTGTTGAACATGTAGTGGAGCTGCTTAACATGCAGTGAGTTTGGCAAGAAACTTAAAATCACTAGGAGAGAAGGTAGACACTCCGTCCCTTATCTACTTTTTCTACAGTATCTCATGCTTTTTTTCCAAATTGGTGCTCAGATTAAAAAAAAAAGTACACGTCTCAAAAGAGAATGAAACAAAGGTAAGCAGTATAAGTGTTGGGAATGCAAGAAAGTAATTAACCACATTATCCAAATCTGTTTTTCCGTTGTGTTGAAATACAGTAGATCCCGTTGTCCTACAACTCTTATCTGGAAATCCTTTCAGTAACTATTTTAATTAAAAATCAATTGAAGAAATTTAAGAAAATTTGAGATGGAATAACAATCAAAGAATGGTAGAGGTTGGAAAGGACCTCTGGAGATCTAGTCTAACACCCCTGCTCCGGCAGGATCAGCTAAAGCATGTTGCCCATGACTGTGTCCAGATGGCTTTTGAATATCTCCAAGGATGGAGACTCTTCAACCTCTCCAGGCAACCTGTTCCAGTGCTCAGTCGCCCTCACAGTAAAGAACTTTTTTGTCTTGTTTAGACAACTTCCCGTGTTTCAGTTTGCGCCTGTTGCCTCTCGTTCTGTCGCTGGGCACCACTGAAAAGAGTCTGGCCCCATCCTCTTGACACCCTCCCTTCAGATACTTACACACATTGATAAGATCCCCCTGAGCCTTCTCGTCTCCAGGCTGAACAGCCCCAGCTCTCTCAGCCTTTCCTCGCAGGAGAGATGCTCCGGTCCTTTAAGCATCTTAGTAGCCCTTTGCTGGACTCTCTCCAGTAGCTCCATGTCTCTCTTGCACTGGGAGCCCAGCACTGGACCCAGCACTCCAGACGTGGCCTCCCCAGGGCTGAATAGAGGCGGCAGATCACCTCCCTCGCCCTGCTGGCAATGCTCTGCCTGGTGCAGCCCAGGATACCACTGGCCTTCTTGGCCACGAGGGCACGTTGCTGGCTCATGGGTTACTTGACCACCGGGACTCCCAGGTCCTTCTCTGCAGAGCTGCTTTCCAGCAGGCCAGCCCTGTCCTGGTGCACGGGGTTATTCCTCCCCGGCTGCAGGACTCTGCACTTCCCTGTACTGAACTCCATGAGGTTCCTCTCCGCCCATCTCTCCAGCCCGTCGAGGTCCCTCTGAAGGGCAGCACAGCCCTCTGGTGTCTCAGCCACTCCTCCCAGTTTTGTGTCATCCGCAAACTTGCTGAGGGTACACACTGTCCCTTCATCCAGGTCATAAAAAATGTTCAGATGACAGATGTAAATGTGAGGCCAGTGTCAGTCACTTAGAACTTTAGAGAATAACTTTTTACTTTTGTTCAGATTGGACTGGAAAGACTCGTGCAGGCTTGCTGCCCTTATTCCATAATCTGGGAAGGCCGTTTCAGTAAGATGCGACTCGATCATGTCCTTAAGACATACTGCTTTGAAATACGCTCTTCTGAAAGAACAAGATGGATGTTTGTTCCTCCTCTTCAGAGGTCTCGCGATACAGATTCAGTGTAAAGTAAAGAATTCGGGGGACGCCTCTGTGTGCAGAATGTTTGTTAGCTGTTCTGCTGATTAGCTTCATGTAGATGATGTACATTTATAAACACACACCTGCTTTTTGGGCTCACTGAGCAACATGCTTGCTCGTTGTGTTTAAATATTAAGCATGTGCCTAAATACTAACAGAATTGGGGCTGAAGTAATATGAAATTTTCCTATAGGGTCATGTAGTGAAGTAGGGTTTCTCTCGACCACAGGCACCACAAAAAATATCAGAGTGGCATAGGATTTCCGTAATACTTCTACGTAGTAATTGCACTGTCAAACTTGTGTTAAAGTGATTATCCAGAGCTGTTCTTCTCACCCTTTGATTTTAAGTAGAAATACACCAAATAGCCACAACTACAAATTAATTTTCAAAACAGAGTTTGACTTTTAAGGGGATCTGTAGGAGCAAAAAGCTTAGCTTTTTCCCATGTTCTGCCTTAAAGTATTCTTGCTTTTTTCAAAATATCTGACCTATATGATGACTCTCTTGAAAAACACTCGATCTCTTTTCAGAGCATCGTTTGAATTGTTGGGCTTCAAGATACAACTTTAATTTAAGGCTGCACTGTTTTTGGTTCAGTTTATCATTTAATAATAATATTTAGAAGACATTGTAGGACAAATTCTGGGAATATGAAAGGCATTAAATTTACACACCTTAAAGAGACATAGTTAAATTTTGTGTACTCTGTTAATTGATATTGGCTTGAGTTTTGGGTGTTTATTATATTTCTAGTTAAGTAATTACTGATAAGCAGATGAGAAAATATATTGCTCTTTCTAGTAGTCCTCTCTGTATTACACTGTCTTGTCTTTTCTGGGTTCTGACGTTATACCTTGCAAGGTGGTTCAGATATGTGGAATACTGTCCCTAACAATGTGAGTATACATTTTGGGGTGGGGAGGGGAGAGGGAGGTAGTGTGGGAACACTTACTCAGTGTAGGGACTGATTGCTATTTTTCGTTGGCTTGTAAAGCCAGCGTACAAAAGGGCGGTCTGGAGTAGGACTTGTTAGAACCCAGTTCCACAGTTGCAAGAGGATTTTGAGCAAGTAAAGCCAAGTTGAATTCTGTTACATGTTTCCTCTATGTGAATCATCTTTTGAAATCACTGTAAACCTGTTTCTGGACTTGAGTGTCTTGCTGCCTCCTTAAAGTGACAGGGGCCCCAGATTGAATGTGGAATACATGTATTGTTGTTGCAATTATTCTTGGAACAAGTGAAAATGACCTTTAGGTTTCCTTGACAACCTAGAACTTTCTTTTAAAGTGATGTCAAGAAAACAAACGTGTTCTTGAATGTAGTACAAATTTCACAGCTGAGGCTGAGGGCTATGAAGTGGAGGGGCTGTTAACCCATATGCTGCCGCAGTTTGAAATAAAGGTTCCTGTTTGTCCAATACTGCAGTATGGCTGGGGTAACTAAAAGGAGTATATCTGATCTGCTGGTGGTGATGCCTTTGCACAGAATGTTAGTCACCTGCTTTCTTGCTCAAACTTTTCTTTGAGCTAAAGGTTATGTGCAAGTTTGTTTAGGAAAAAAAAAATCTTTGACCTTCAGTGACCTTTGGTTAATAATAACTTAATTTTTTTTTTCCAGGATAGGAGGCTTGAGAGAGAATTCACACTGGATGAAAACAATTTTCTGAAGCTGGGTATATTCCAGGAACTGTAACCCAAATGTTTCTCTGTCCGTGGAGCAGATTTCACTTTTGAAGTAACTTCTACTGAAGGTATGCACGTCTAACTCTCTCTTTAAAGCTCAGCAGTCACATCGTGCATTGTACTGCTATACAATGGGTTCAGGTGTTTGCTAGTGTGATTGTTCTTGATATTTGATACGTAGAGGTATTTGAGGGGGAAGTGGCCTGTCAATGAGATTAAGACCTGGTTGCATACAGCTGAGAAGCTCAGTACCTCTGCTGTCAGTGGCCTAGAGTCTAGGCATGGTATGTTAATCAGGTTACTCTCTAAAACCAGGTCTAACTAGTAAGTGCCTCTCCAAACTTAAACTCCAATTTAATGTACACAGTTGATGGGAAGAAGATGGAACTTAGGATTTTTTTTCTGGTGGCTGACTGTACTTTTGTCTTGGGAACGGCTTGTGCCTATTTCAAGAAGTAACAACATGGAAATGTCACAGAATGAGTTTTGTCATTGGTTCAGGGAAAGTGAATAAGCAGTGATTACTTGCTATTTTTTACAACATGAGAAATTGGAAGCATGCAACAAAATTATCAGGCAAGCAATTTAAAGCAAACAAAAGGAAGTGCGCTGCCATGCTGTGTGTGATTAAACTGAGCACTCGCTGCCTAAGGGTTACTTAGAGCAGGAAGGATAAGCAGGCTCAAAAAGAGGCTGACTAGAATAGTGGGTCTAGAATAGTGTCTGCTGTGACTTAAGTGTCTTGGTCTTGGTGCAAACTTTGTCTCAAGAAGCCTCTAGTACTTTGTTGGAAGTTGGGGGATGCACTGGGACAGAATGTACCTTTTCTCTTTTTTTCCAGGTACCTGTGACTGGTTAATGTGAGATAGGATTTTAGGCTAGATGCATCTTTTGTCTGGCCTATATTCTGATGTTGCGAGTTTTGTGTAAGAGCTGTGAAACCTTTCCCAGACTTAATTTCATTTTTGTTGCTTGAGGGAAAGCTACAGTTACACCAATAAAAGCAGTGGAACTGACTGACTTGGTCACTTTTCCTATTGGTGATTCAGTTTGAAAAGCTTTCTTAGTGCTTCAAAGGCAAGAGATTTCTCAGGTAGGAAGGCCTTCCGGAGTGAATAGGGTACGAATGAGGCCCGTTTCTTCAAGAAATTTACTCAACCTGCTGAACCGTTTTGTTGCAGAAAGGTGCAGGCGTGTGAGTGAGCTGTAACCAGAGGCGCTGTGCTGCTATAGCTAGTTATTGTTCTGTTGCATGTAAAACCTGATGGTTTGAAACTGATGAAATTTTTTCTGGAAACCATTTAGGAACTGGAGCACATGGATGGTATCAAGATGTAGTTATCTATGCCAGCGAAACCTGTAGAAATGGAAAATAGTAGTCAGCAATAGCAGTGTAGCCTAGTCTAACAGCTTAGTCATTCTTAAGATCCAGCCAGCTCAGTCCTCTCCGTTACTAGCTCCTGCTACAGTTATACTTGGGGGAAAATTTAGAACAATATGAGTACAGAGATGGGCCTCCTATTTTCTGACAGTCATCAGGTTACTGGTTTTTCTGAACCAGCAGTCACTGTAAAGCTTTTGATGGCCCTTTATAAATCTTTCCTGTGAACTAGTCTAACCAGCTCGGTTTTTGAGCTCAGCTGAGCTTTTGGCTTCCATAACCTTCTGTGGTAGTAAGTTCCAAGGGTCTCTTCTTCCCATGCAGAATGTAGTTAGTACTTCTTTTTGCCTGCTTTTAAGTTGGCTACTTGATAAATTTATTAGATGCCCCCATTCTTGCATTTATAGGAAGCTTAATAATTTGCTACTCACCTCCTTAATAACATTCATGTTAATAACATGAAGTCCTTTTATGTAATGTATCTGCCATGGGAAGCTGTGCTTGCTCTAGTTGTGAGCAGTCTCTTTGGAGAGGAGCTCCTCAGACCAGCTGCACTTGTTCTAGCGCTACCCTGTCTCTTAAGAGAAGCTAACCAGACCAGCAGTCAAGATGTGGACGCAATAGTCACAAAATGATGTAATGCCTTCTGTTTACTTGCCTATTTTTCTTTGTCATAACTTTTTACGTTACTTTTACCTCTTTGGCTGCTGCTCTATATTGGGATCCTTGAACAGAGGCTCCAAGATCTCTTCCAAATGGTTGTAACAAACAGGATCTGTTTTATTTGTATGTTTAAAATGTCACGTTCCTTCGGAAGGGTTTCCGTGCATCACAGAGACAGGCTGCTGGTTTGCTTCGTCCTGGCTGCAGCACACAGGCCGGGCGAAACCCTCCGGAAGGAGGGGAGATGGCTCCTTCCTGGGAGCGCCGGAGCGTGCTGGGGGGAGCTCCCGGGATGGGGGGCGGGCGGGCGAGCAGAAGCGCGAGTGTGTGAAAGTTCAGCAAGAAAAATTTGCAGCGCTGTAGAGCGTGGGAGACGTCAGAGATGAGCAAGAGGCGGATGAACAGCCTGGCTTCAGAACTGATGGAGAACGAGAGACTTCCCTGAGGACCCAGGAGAGACTGCGGATGTTGACTGAACACAGAAAGCTCCTGAGTGAGACTGACCCGAGCCTAGAGGAAAACTTACTCTTTTGGGGTGCCCACTATAAAGAAAAGATTTGGGTGTCCCTGTCCAAAACTATGCCTGGATGGCCATAGCTCCCCAATCAGAGTGATAACTAACTAGTTAGTTAACTAACTTAGAGGTCATTGTTCGGTGATGGGCTTTCTTCCATGCTTAGTACTTTGCACTTTTCAGTACTGCATTAAATCTGTCATTATATTGTCCAGCTGCTTATTAACATAAAATCATTCTGCAGCTGTTCATGTCAGCTTTGGTTAGGTTTAAGCTAAGTATTTTTGTATAACTAGTAAATGTTGCTAGCTTGCTATTCATCTTTCTTCTGAGATTGCTTTTGAATACATGGAACAGCACAAGTTATTTTGGGAACTTACTTGCTACTTTCTTCTATGTACTCTTCTTTTTTATTTCTTACACTTTAACCAGTTGCGTCTTCAGCAACGACATAATTGCTTTAGTTATGCCTGTCCTTAATATTTCCATTACAGAAATGATGCTACAGGAAAGTCAAAATATTCAATAAATACTCTCTTTTTAGAAATAAGCAGGATAATATACTTGTCTCATCATCTCCATGTGTTTGCACTTAGTTACTAAGTGGAAAATGTTAAATGTTTTATCAGGAATAGGCTTAATTAAAAAAAAACCAAACAAACAAAAAACAAACAAACAAAAAAAACCCCACAGATGATTTCCCCCTAGTTTCCCGGAGGAGTTGCCTGTGGTGGATCCTGGCCCTCCAATGTTCCTTTTTACTGATTTTGGAGTACTGAGAGCCCTGGACAAATGGAAAAATAATGCAAATGCAATACTACCTTTTGGTTGGTGAATTTTAACCACCTTTTAATTTTGCAGACTTCTCCAGACTTTTCCTAGGAAAAGTCGAGGTTTCTCTACCAAACCTAAGGGATCTCAGAAGACGGTTTTGTAAAAGAACTGCCTACTCCCCCACCCCCACCCTGTTAACTAAAACTCAGGGCACAAAGTGAAAATCGCTGATAAATAAGGTGAAGTGAGACAGAAGGGGTAAAAACGTGGTTATTAAAGGCCTCAGAGATGAGCAGGGAGATTTTTGACGTTCTATTTGTGTGAAGGATGACTTTGAAACAAACATGTAGTCCGTGGAGGGAAGGTAGGGTTGACCTGGATGCACTGAAGGCAGAAGACTGCTATGGCAGAGCTGTTCTAAACTAGGCTTAAGGAGAAGCTTACACAGTTTCAAAGCTAGAGCCTGAAAAATAAGGTTCCCACAACTAGTCTATTTACCATTGAAAACTATTGAACACTTGTATTCTGTTCAGCTTTTGTTCTTTCCCGTTACCTATCTGCTTAGCAGCCTGCTTTTTTATACCCCCCAGAGCACAGATAGTCTTCCCTTAATGTCTGGAAAGCATCTGCCTTCCTCAGAAGCAGTTCATTATCATAAATGTATAAAATTTCCTGTACAAAATGTTCTGAACCTGGCATGTTTCTTGCTGTGAATCATAATATGGAGTGTGTGCTTTTTTTTTTAAACAGTGTGGTATGTCAGATCTTTCTGTTGGTGGCAGCATTCAGTGAAGTGACATTTATTCTATCAACTTAATAAAGAATATTTAGTTTTCAAAAAGTCTTATTTTTGGAACACCAAGCAAGAGCAGAAGAAAATTAACAAATCAAAGGACTAAATTATGAACTTTATTTTGACATGAAGGTGGTTTGTCATACATAGGCTGCAAAGCACATTATAAATTGTATACAAGGCTGTTTCTCTCTGCTACTTGCCTTGCAATCTGTAACTTAGCCCCTAACCAATACAAGATGGTCAAATCCTCTTCTCTTGCTCTATAGCTGTCTTTCAATAAAAGTTTTCTAGCACTCTGTGGTATCACTAATTTTGCATACTTATGATATTAAAGGTGCAGAGGGTGGAGGGGAAAATGCTCTTTATGGATACAGATTGAAGATATACCTATATTATTTTGGGTGTAAATTAAAATATGATTATAAGGAAAGTGTTTGGTAAGCTTGTTGCCCAAATAAAACTACCTAAGGCTGGGAATCAAGTGTGCCAGTGTGATTGAATTAACTCCTTAAAAATAAGCATCTGAGATCTTTAATTATACACCGCTATAAGAAACGTGAATGAAAAGCTATGTGTGAACAGCACTGATCCTGTCTGTAGTGTAGTTTGGAGACATTCTGAAGGTGTTAAGGTCAGTATCAGTAATTGCTTCACAGCTGATTAAAGCACTTGGGAAACTAAGGCCTCAAGTCTCTTTCAGACTTGGTTATGAACAGCATGTCTGACTGATTCTGAGGTAGAGTTGTGTGATGGCCTTCTATCATCTCCTTCCCCATTTCAGTCTGATCTATACTTCCATAAATACTTCTACTCACCCCAACAAATGAACAGTCCTTATAAAACACAGCTGTGTTTTCAAGCCTTCAGCACAGTCTAGGTTCTTGCTGGAAGAAAGATCTTGAGCTTCTGCCTTTGCAGGATGTAAGTGGTGCATGTTGTTGCTTGTTGCCTTTCCACTGCTGGAGAAAACCTGCAGCCTGGACGAGTGTCATCATAACAATTATAACGAGTACATTTCATTTTTTTCCCCCCCAAAATATAAGGGCTAGAAACATCTTTAGAAGAAAAGTATCAGGAGTTACCTTGAGCAGCAAGAATGAGAACTTTGATTCTAACACCTTTATACTCATCCTGATATAGCTTTTTCTTTTTCTTGTCTGGGGAAGGAAAGTGAAACTTGAAGCCGTGTTACTTGGATTGTTTTGAGTGTCTGTACATTTTCTGTAAGCAGTTCATTGGTACCTCAAACAAACCTCTTGAGAGTAATGTTTCTTCTTATTGCCTTCCGACATGACTTCCAGCGTTCAGCCTGTATCTCTTGCCTTTTCTGGGTTCTGTGGAAAGTGTCACCCAACGATTGTTCAAGATTAGAAGCCTAAGTCATCTTCACTTAAAGACGATGGTCAAATAGTCCAGCATTTGCAGAAGTAGTAGAGAAGTAAGATATATTGGTGACAGTGTTTCAGTACCTTTTCTTGACGAAGTGATTTTTTTTTTCCCCATCTGTTTTGGCAACTGTTATTTCTTCCAGGAAGATATATGGGAGGTTGGTGATAACCATGAAATCCTAGGAAAGAGGACAGGAGAACTCAGACACCTGTATAGTTGCATTGTATTGCTTTTCTGATTGGAAGTGTCAATAGTAAAGCTTGTTAGAATCCGACAGAGACGTGCAGTAAGCATTCCCTGGAGTGAGGACCTAATCGAAGGTTAGTAAATTTTGAGTCTCCTTAGCAGACTTGAATACTTCTTAGTTGTTTTATATCTGGATAATTAAAGCTATGCACAAGATGATGCCACATCAACAAGGCCTAAAGCTAAAAGGCAAAGAATTGAAAAAGCACGTCGTCTTTAGAGGACAGAGATGTTCATCAGCCTTTCTACAGCGGTACTGTTAAATTAAGTGCACTTGGCTAAGTTTGACTTTCAAAACTCTGTGAGCACCACAAGTCACTAAAAAGTTCTGTAGAAACATGGCGAAAAGCTCAAGTTCCTGCTGGTGGATGGGCAGCCAGTTGTACATATCTCCTTGATAAGGTTACCTTGTCTTTGCTACCATGTAAGTACAGGTAGTTCGGATGCGGTAGCTTGTTGCATGTTGAACACGGTCACAATATTTTTCCTGTTGGTAGGTTTCTGGAGGTGCCGGGAGGCTATTGAGGCCCTGCTAGTACGAGGGCTGTGACCTTCTCAACAAGAATGAATGAATGCAGAGTAGTCTACACTGAAAGGACATAGAGATCGCACTGAGTTCTGTAAGAACATTCAGTAATTTGACAAGAGGAAACTAATAATTCAGGCCACAGAATTATTCAACACAGACAAGCTCTTCCTCCTCCCGTGACCAGCAGATAGTGTCCCAGCCTTGGAGGAAGAGGCACGGGTTCCGGAGGGGCCACTTCTGCTTTTGCCCTCATTCAGTTACAGCTGTGCACCGTGAGGTTTGATAGTGTCCGAGTTATTTGTGGTGAACAGAGTATATTTCATTTCCTAAGCTCTTATTTACTGACTTCCCTACGCAGGTATGTTTAATATGACCATTTCCAAAACCAGCTTTTGCAGTAGGGAGTAAAACACGCCTCAGCTTCAGAGAACCCTCCCATTCACGCTTGGTGAAAGGGCCTGCAAGAGCCATGTGGTGTTAGGTCATTCAGAAACTGCATTAACCACCCTCACCAAAACCTAAAGCTAGAAAACACAACTCTATTTAATGCTCAATAGTAGCAAGCATTTGAAGTTGATAGTTAGCATCCAGCCTCTTTGGGCTGTTTTGTCTTGGAAGTTTACAGTATTTTTCTTTAGCATCAGGTGCCAAAGTTGCCTCTGATTTGAACTGATTGCCACATGTTGCTAGAGAAGACAGAATACTTTTTCATGTGCCTGTTTCTGGGCTGCTCCCTGTCTTGGTCTGCCTCTCGTTACGTGCAGTTACTTTGTATTCCTTAGCTTTCAGTTAGTGGTTTCCAGTATTTAATGTTTCGTGTTTAGGAGTTCCTCAAGCTTAAGTTAACGTTTCCTGTTTATGCGATCTTTAAGACTGTGGTTCACTGTGGTGAAACTTTATAAATCATGTATCATCAGAATCAATTATATTTAGAATTTGTTAGGTTCATAATACTCAGGAACCCTCTAGTTGTCTTGGTTGCTCTTGCTTTTCCCGTTGCTCATTAGGCGTTCTTTCTTATCAGCAGTTTGGAATGAGGCAAAAAAGCACTTTTTGAATTATAGAAAGGTGAATTTATTTACTAATGCTAAAGAAAAAAAATAGGGCTTTTCCTCTCATTCTTGGTTTCTGGTTCTGCAAGGTCATAACATCATTTAAGTATGTGGATTACTCTGGCTTCTATGGTTTCTATTGTAGGTCCTGCTAGATGAACTGCGGTTTGGTGATTAATGGTGCTTAAGTTTTTCACAGCAGCTCAGGTTCTTTGTGCAGAGATCCTATTTCTCATTAGCGCTTCTGTTCAGACTCTCCATGCCTTGTAGAGAACAAGTACCTTGCTAGTTATGATAGCTTACTTAAAGTGAAACAATTTTTTAAAAAATTAATTAGCTAATTGTTGCAGAACAGGGACAGTTACTTTACTAGAGTTACAGTTTTATTTAAGTAATCATGAACATTTTTATTACTCTGTTATAGGCATATTAGTCTGTTCTCTGACACAACAGAACATGCATCAGGGCATAACTTTCTCCTCATTCTGAACTTTTTTTCAGGCTCTTTGTCCTGTGTTTTCGAGATGTTTCCACGTGCTCCAGCAGTTGTATCGCAGCAGTAGGTTGTAGAAGAGTGCGTATGCTTCATGCAAAAGTCCACGTATTGAAATCGGTGTGTGCGTTATGTGTATGTGTACGTATGTGTATGTTGTTCTGCTGCTTCCACAAATTGGTTGCTTGGACACCTGCTTTGGCATAACTGTCTGTTGGTTTCAATGCACCGTGAACAACCATTTCCAAATCTCTATTGCTGCATTTTATTGAGTAACCTGTAAGATCGCCGTAACTAAAAGAGCTTTTTTTGGGGGGGGGGGTGGCGGGGTGGGTCTCTTGTTGCATATGCTTCAGGTAAAGTGGTGGGAGAGCGAAGAAAAGAGAGAAAAGGGAAGAGAGAAGAGTTGGCTTCCTTTCCTAAAGGCAGCCGATTAGGGTGTTTCCTGCAAATTAGACAGCTTTTCCTGTAGGTGCATAAACGGTTTTGAAAACCTGTTGAACTGGCAGATTTGTAATGGTTTTGAATTTGAAAAGTAAGATTTACATGTATATTCCATATATATATTTAGACTAACAGTGC
Source organism: Casuarius casuarius (assembly GCA_003342895.1). NCBI lineage: Eukaryota > Metazoa > Chordata > Aves > Casuariiformes > Casuariidae > Casuarius > Casuarius casuarius. The sequence continues at coordinate 491,436 of PTFA01000265.1, forward strand.
CCCCAAACCTTCCYAGTTCAAGGCCTTTAATATCAGCTTTTCTCTCAGTGAATTTATAACTAACTACAGTTAATTATAAATCTCTGAAGAAATGTTTGTAATGAACACACTGCACAACTAAATAGTGTTACTTTCGTAAAATGCCACAAAGTTTGGCAATTCGGATGTCTGTCTGTGACTGAGAAATTCAGTTTGTTTTCAGCTGGCTGAATGGACAGATGTGCAGAAGCTCTTGCTTATTGCTGTAATGCTAATATATATTTTTTAAGTTTCAAGATATTTTTGATTTAAACAGCTCAAATTATAATCTGCTTCTCTTTCTGCTACATCTTATGCTAATTTCTGTTGGGAAACTAGTTCCCAAAAGATTAGGATGAGACTAAGCTAATTAACATGGCAGTTTGGAAAATTATTAGGAAATGGCAATGGTTGGGCCCTATGGGAAATTTTGGTAAGCTTTTTTTTGGACAACTTTTTTCCAGCATTGTATTTCTGTACTTGGGCCTACCATAAATAAAGCCTATAGCTTGATATTCCTAAGTGGCTTTACAATAAACTTGATGCTGCAAGTTTGACTAGAAACATTTGATATCTGATATGTAAAAGGAACTCCGTGAGTGTGAAGTGGTTTTCTAGCTGTGACGTTTGGTGAGGGTCTTAGCTCTGTTTCCGCTGGGGTCAGGACCATCTATTTTTGCATACAGTATATGTGATCTCTGTCTCAGGATGCTAAAGGTCTGGTTTGAAAGCAAAGCCAGCTAGTAAATGAGAACCGAGGGAAGAGAAAGGTAGTTATAAGGGGGTTGTAGTTAATGTGGTTTGATAGTTCATAGCTTGAGTGTTCTGTTTATTATCTAGTCTTGCAACACCAGTACGTTTGAATAGGGCAGTATCACGGGCTTTGTCGTATCAGCAGTGCTGTGTCACAGAAGACATGCTTGCAATGATTTTTTTCATTTTTTCTAAATCTCTGAGATGAATAAGGAGATTGAAAAAAAATGATTTTGAAATAAAGTAAAGCTCTCTGAAACAGAAGGGTTATCTGTGACAGATTTTGAAGCTCTAAGTGCCACCCTAGAGAGTCTGCTATCAGATATCCCAGGTAACAGTCCTATTCCAAGAAAAAAGTAGACTTAATTTGATAAGGAAATCATTTTTCTTTTAAATTCTTAGATACACACACAGAGGATCCTTAAATGGAGAAACTGAGCTGGGGTAGAGAATGCATATAAGTAATTTAATTGGTAAAAATTAGTGTGTTTCATTTAATGTGTTTCATTCAGTAATGACTATAAGTCCTTCAGTTTTCCAAAATCCTGGGGGTTTAGTGGGAAAGTTATATGGAAATGGACCCAGACATTTAAGCGTATGTAGAAAATTTGGGTACTTAGCCTTTTAAATTGCCCTGGTAATGACAATGGTAACTGGAAAGCAGAGCACTTAAATGCTAATGCTTTCTCCAGTTTTATAAAAAGCACTTTATCCTTCAAACTAAGCTTAACGTAAGGATGTGGGTCCATGTTAGGTTGTGTTAGCAGCAGATGCAGTAGATGCCCCGCAGACTTTTCCTGCCCCTTTCGTTGTGCTAGTTCAGCACTTGGTGGGGCCTTGTTCCCACCTCTGGAAATTGCCTGGTTAGAAAACGCCACCTCCCCCCTCCTTCAGTAAACCTCATGGGAAAAAAGTTTTGTTTTTGTTTGTTTCTAAAAAGGGTCATTTCACAATTTTGTCTTTACATGTAGCTATGTAAGCAATGCAGCTGGCAGAGGATCAGGTGTTGTAACATCTTTGGATGCTGAGGGAAAACAAACAAGAATGGTTCGAGCAAGTGGTCCTGCTGCCGCTGAAATAGTGGTGTGGGTTAGGTAAAAGCGTTGTGACCCTGTGGTATAAAATTACACGCTTAATGTTTTGGGAATATAGAAGATTCTTAATTCACAAACAATTATTTCCTTTTTTTAAGATATATTTTAGCTCAACAGAGTTGTTATACAGAACTTATTTTTATTTTGCTTGAACTATGCTTATCCTCTTTGTCAACGGGAAATAACAGTTACTCCCTTATTTTCTTTAGTGTTAATGACTTTATTTCTCAAAACCGTCTTCGGTCTCTGTAGCCTACAACAGGATGCTGCTGCTTCAGGGTCTCCTATTTCGCCTAATCTTCTGTGTACCATCTGGAGCCAAGGATGCACTGGCTCTTCTCGCACAGGGCTCCTGCTCTTTCAGAAGCTGTTTTGCTGTTCATTAGACTTGTGTAAATGTCGTAGAGCCGTGGATTTCGAGTGAGGGTGAGATAATGTCTGAGGAAGAATTTAGTCTGCAGCACTTAATAGGAGCTAGAAATGAAAGGCTGTACACAAATTCTCAGATAATGAGATGACTTAGCTGCTTTTTGAAGTACAGCCATCTACTGATGAGGAACTAAAGTTACCTTATACTCTATGAAGACACTGAAAGTCTTACTAGGAAAGAAAGAAGAGGTGAATTATACCTTCTTGCTCCCTATAGGTAACAGTTAAAGATATGGCAATGAAAAATAAAGTTCAATAATTTAAATTGTGCCAAACTAGTCTGAGCTCTTTCTGATATTTTAAACAAAAGAAATGTAGGAAATCTTGTTTCTTTGTGGACATCATTAAGATATTTGGTATGATTTTCATAATTTAAGATTGTGGAAGGTCATAATTGGTGGAAGAATTGTAGTGGATTAGCCAGTTCCTTAGGTGAGATGTTAAAAGAAAGAATTATAAGGGAAACTGTTAAGCTAGAGGAAGACCACTGGAAGACTTTCTTAAAGATCAGTCAGGACATTATCTTGTTTTGATACAATTAATGACTGTTGTAAATGTTGAAGTTTATTGGGGAAATTAACTGAAAAAACGTAATTAGTAGTTAGAGTTCATAAAGAGAAGAAACAGGATAACAGAAAGGAAGGAAAGGGCTAGAGGTAGAAATGGGATGAAAGTCAGCAATATAAAGTGCAGTTCTCCATACTCAGCAAAAATTAGTTGACGGGGAATATTCATACCGTTCTGCACGGTGGTAGTGAACGCTTGTCTGATGCACAGTGTGCAGTTCTGGTCACTCACTGATGACTGTCGCAAAGTGCAGCAGATGCATGGAGGGGATGTGAGAGCAGACCAGATCTTAAGCATTGAGAAAGCTCTGTTAGAGCCGGGAGGTGCAGTGAGCACTTCCAGGGAGACTTAGAGGGGACAAAAATAGACCTGGGGCCATGTCGACCCCTGATTAGGAAAGATATCTTATTGTGGTTTTATGGGACTAGAATCCAGCTCAAATGAGTCTTTTTTAGTCTGTCATTTTTTAAATATATGCAGTGTATCATTTTTATCACTCTGGTGAAGAGCTGCATCAAAATCTTTTATATCTAGCTGTTTCTATGTGAAACTTCCTGTGACAGAGAGTGATGGTGGGGAGGGTCTGCTTTCAGCAAAGGCTCATGAAGACTTGAAGAAAAGGAGACTGTTATTTCAGTTTCTCTAACTTTGATTTATAGTATCCTTTTACCACGTCTGTTGTTGGTAAGCATCTGTTAGTCCGAATCTCAGGACCTAGTAAGATGTGTGAACCCATCCTAATTTACAATGGATATGTGGAGATTGTTAAATGTTGTCCCTTTTAGGATGGTCAAGAATAAAATTTGTGCATTATTGTGCAGAGCAAATTTTTGCTGCCCAACTGTACACCCATTAGGTGATATGAACCGTTAGTCTCTGAGTGTATTTTGTCACCTGGGTAAGGTTAGAATTCAGACTTTTGGTCTTTCTGCACGTACTGCTGTCCAGGGAGCTGTTTGCAAGGTATTGACGATGTGTGTTCAGTTTCTCCTGCAGAAGTTAATGATCCTGCGGAAGCACAATTCTAGAGTTGCAGATGTTACAGTTGCAAATTATTTTTATATGTGTTTGTGTGTATATGTATGTATACATATATATATATATATAAAACATACTCCTCTGCCCCCCAAAAGACCAATCTTACAGTTTGCCATTTTCATGTTGTCTGTAGGTTTAATAGCATATTATAGTATTCTGAGAGGTTTCATATTTGTAAGTAGTTTGGCTATAGGTTTGCTGACATTATCAGTTGCAGTATCCAGTAGTTTTTTTTTTTTAATGCTTTGCAATTATGGTCTATCTTTATTTGTCTCTTGTCTTTATATATAGATTGGAGATCTTTCTTCTGTTTACGCAAATCATTGATTGTTGCCATTTTGGCCCACAAGCAGGGTTCTGAAGAACCATAGTAAGAATACCAAAAAAACCCCCAAACCCTTTAATGCAAACTGTTTGTAGAGGAGTATGGTTTCCCTGTCTGTGAACAGCCTTGACCCTAATCCAGCAGAGCATTTGTATGTATGAATGTACTCTTTGATTTCAGTTCTAGTGATTTCAGTTCAAGCTGCTTGCATTTGGAGTTAATTCATGCATATATCCTCTGCCTTGTTGATGTAAGACAGCTGTAGTCTGAGTAGTATTAGTTTTCTGACGTTAAAAGTTTTTGTTAAAGGAGTTTAACTGATTTTTACGTGCTGACCAGCAGTTGTGTTAAAGGTGTTCTGTTCAGAATACCTACTGTTACGCAATACAGAGGAGGAGGAAATAGCTGAGAAATGCCTCGTGAAGACCGAGAATTAACCCCCAGTCTTTTGCGTTACAGCTAGGTGTGTCCCATCATCATGTTCTGGAAGTTTGATTTGAACACAACATCACATGTGGACAAGCTACTGGATAAAGAAGATGTGACACTTCATGAGCTGATGGATGAAGATGACATCTTACAGGAGTGCAAGGCTCAGAACCGCAAGCTGCTGGACTTCCTTTGCCAGCAGCACTGCATGGAGGAGCTGGTCAACCTCATCACACATGAGCCCCCCGTGGATATGGACGAGAAGGTCCGCTTCAAGTAGGTATTCATTTTCTATTCTGTAGGAGGAAAACTGAATGAGAGACCTTCAGGTAGGAAACTTTCTGGTACAAGATGGATGTAATCTTTTAGGTCGTGGAAAAAGGCTTTCAAATACTCTGAAATATTTCAGGGTGTTTTATTATTTGTAATGAATTTTCGGAAGCTTTTTTCTTTATTTTTAATGGTTTTCCAATTAGTTTGTCTAAAAAAATCATCTCTTGCCGTTTATTCAAAACTGTGTAAGTTGTATGATCAGTATCTCAAAGTACCTTCAGTAGATTATTCTAGAAGGAGAGTGTTTGCTTGCAGGCAGCCTTGAGTTTCACGTGCGTGATTATGTGCCCTTTCCGCAGGTTGGGAAGGTGTGTGTGTGGTTTAGGCAGCTCACGGTCCCTAGGGGCCAGGTCGGCTCATCAGGAGAGATAAACAAAGAGCTGCGGTGGTGAGACCAGGCCTGCCTCCAGTGTTGCAGACCCCTCTGTCGGCAAGATGGAGGAAAATCTTGTGTTGGGAAGACCTTAGGTTGACAGGGAAAGGCACAATCCCATTTGCGGATCTCAGTCAGACGATGGCAGTAGGATATATGACACCAGTTCTTCAGGAGGGGTCCAGGGTGATCCAAGGATCTGTGAACCAGTAAATCTGACTTCTGTATTTTGTGAATTGATAAATATATGACATAAAAATACGATTTATAGACACATTTCTAAATGTGGGCTCTTTGCCATTGCACAATAGAGCTTTTGTGGAGGGAAGTCAGGCTTCATAGATCTTCAGGAAATGTTTGATGGATCATGGTGATATGCCTGATGTGGCGTAAGGACATTTCTGAAAAGCTTTTGAAAAAGTCTCTTATCAAAGACTCGTGAAAATAAGCTGCCATGGGATAAAAAGGAAGGGCTCTGTCATCAATTAATACCTGTTTAAAGAGAAGAAATAAGGGCAAGGGAAAAAAGATCGGTTTCAACTTTCTGGGTTTGCACTAACTCTTCTGAGTCCTGTGCTGTTTGACGTATTCAGCCATGAAATAAGAGGGAGGATGAATTATAAATGTAGAGAGTTTGTAAGGGAAAATTATTAAGGTTAGCTAAAAGAAATAGTAGAAAGATTTCATTATATTAAATGGCCAAGCAATAAAATAGCAAGTAGAGTCAATGCTGATAAAAGGTAGTGACCGATGACCCCATTTACACATGCACACGGATGGGCTTCAGATTAGTTTTTACACCTCAGGGAAGGCTTAGGGTCCTTGTGGGCAGTATGCTGAAAATATTCGATCAGCAGTGAACACAAGAGTGTGTTCACAATCCAAAACACGGGGCCGCACACAAAGCGGTCCAATGCATGTGCGTAAAAAGTTACTGTTGTTCTCTAACATGTTTCCTCATCCTTTATTTGCTATCAGGGCAAGAAGTATTTTCCTTGTTAAGAACCAAATGGAATGATAATAAAGTAAGGCTTAAAGTGAGATTTAGGTGGTGGAATTTCTTCCAAAAGAAAAGTTACACTCTAAAAGAGTGTAACAAAACCAAGCCAGTGAAGACTATTGGAGTGGGGGAAAGGTGAGAATAGGGGGATGCATTTGAAATCACAGTGTCTGAAGAGAAGCCTGAACCAAGAATTGGGAGGAGTCACTGGCAGCAGAACATCCTGCCGCGTTAGGCCACACGCCTCGGCGCAGAGAGCAGAGCCACAGGAACGAGCTGCCGTGGGAGAGCTGGGGCGATGCACGGGCAGAGCAGGCGTGTGGACGATCCCCTGCGGAGAGCTGTGGCTCTGGTCACCAAAGAGGTGCAGATCCTGAGAACAGCCACGTTGGATCAAATGAAAGATCTGCCTTGCCTAGTCTCCTGTCTCTGACAGCAGTCCTAGCAGTTTTGCTTTAAGATGGTGTGACCTAACATACCGTACTTGAGATGCGAGCATCCCTTGAATTCACACAGTGACATAACATTTGTCATCTCCGTTCCTTTCTTATAATTTCCAACAATCTGTGTGTGTCCCCATCAGTCCAAGGACTGAGCTGGAATTTCCAAAGACCTATCTACAATAATTCCTTCCCTGATTGATGGTCACTGGCTTTGGAAACGTGCCGGATGTTTGGAAGCAAACTTGGCTCTGCAAGGATGGGAGATTAAAGGTGGGGGTAGAAGGTCCCAGTTCAAGGTCAGGAAGTGGTGTTATGATTTCTTGATTATCTGTTAATGAGGTTTAGAGCAGAAATCTAACTAATCTGAACTAAGAGAAAAACACAGTTCATAAACACCCTGCAGCCTGGGTTCTGTTGTATAGTCACAGGTCTTATTGCCAAGGTGTTAGCAGACATGAGAATTATTACTCATTTCCACTGCTCTTTTCTGAGTGATTTTTTTCTTTTTCTCTAAGACTAAGGTTAGAAAAAATCTTGCAGCGTATTGAAAGATTGTTCCAGCCTAACAGTACTACAAAAGTTAAAGTACTCCCTTTGCATTGTAGAAGTATTATATTATTGCAAAAGTGTTTTATATTGATTTTGGAGCTGGCTCATGTCTGAGGTTACAAAAGGTAGGAGGCCTTGCATAATTACTAAGGAGTGGGAAATCTCTTGCTTGTCTCTCTCACGGAATGGCACAAGTTTTATTTGGAAAGTGAATGCACCGCTTAAAGAATGAGCATGCATTTGCCAGAAGACTATTCTGTAGGGTTTTTAATAATTGCGATAATTAATTTCATTGACAGTTTTCTAAAATATATGGTACATTTTATTTTTGTTTTTGAGAGAAAGATGATAACCAGCTCTACTTGCAGAGAAAAAATGTCTCAAACCAAAAAGGATAGGTTTTATTTTTTCTCTGTGTTTCTTGATAACAAATCAAAACTACTTTAGGAAGCAGACAGGTAAGGACTGTCCCTCAGAGGGGCATTTGGTGGTCAGAATTGCTTCTTCGTACTTAGTACTACTGAACTACTCAAGCACACCCTGTCCGAGTCTTTAAACAATTAATGGGGTAAGAATGAATCATGGTTTAAAAATAAACTCCAGCTGTCTTTTGACTCTAGAATGATATATATCACTGAAACTATGAAAATAGTGTTATAGTTCAGTGCTCGGTCCAATTTCACCGCACTGAGGGACTACTATTTCTGATTACAGTAACCTTGGTGTGATGGTGAAGTCCTGAGAGAATAGGTCTTTCCCTAGGAATTTTCTTAAGCCTGCTTTATGGATGGGCAGTGGCTAGAATGTCGAATTAAGACATTAATTGAACAATGAAACATCTAAGTGAGGTTTTTAAAGAGTCAACAGTAGCTAGACAGAGGTCAGGGTTGTATCGGGCTTGTAAGCTAGCCGCTCGTCCCTTGTTTGATTCATTCATTACATGAGTGATGGAGAGACTGAATCAGGGAAACATTTGCAGAACAATGCAGTGTAACTACAGATTACAGTCTGTTTTTAATGTGGAATTTCAGTCTGAAGAAACTAGTCTTTTAGCAAAACTAACAGTGCTCAAAGGGCATATTTTGTGTTTCAGATTACTGTGGTTTGTACATATGTGCTTTTGTGTTTGAGACTTTGTCTAATTATAAACATATGATTAATTATAAACACATTATTACCTTTTCTGATCATGAATGGGACCTCTTTCTGAAAGCACCACATGGAAGAACAAAAAACAAAGCCAAGAAAAAAAAAAAGGATTTCCTTAGCTGCCAAATTTCATTTCACATTCTGATTTTAGTGAACAAAATTATCTAAACGAGAATCAGTAATATTTTCTGGAAAAAAAAAAATTGCAGAAGATTGTAGGCATTAGCGAAAGGTTGAAACTCAGAAAGGCTGGCTATGAATTTTTTGCTTGTACATAGTGTACACTTGTACCTGTTAGGAGTCTAGTGTCAGGTCAAATGTTCTGTCTCTAAATTCTAGCTCTCATTGTTATGTAATAAATTATTACGCTCATTTTTATTTCTGCTTCAGTGGTGGAAGAATAATTTTTCAGAAACATTTCAGAAACCTGTTAAAATATGCATTCTTCAAACCAACCTTCAAATTTTACATTAATTTTGGTTGTACAAGTTAAATTATTTTAAGACCTTTTTAAGTGTATTGAAACTAGTTAAGTGCTATTTCTAAAAATCAGACCTGACTGTAGTTTGAAGACAGCTGAAATGTATATTCCAGTGATTAAAAAAAATTAAAAATGATGTGCTACAGGATATAGCACTTCCTAAAATGTACCATGAATGTAGTTGACCCTTGTTTATCATGTGTTTTTTTCCCTTCTCTCCAGGAAGGAGGATCATGTTACTCTTCATTTTATAATTTTTATTTAAGTGAAGATTTTCTTGAGAGTTTTCATTTCACCTTTAGTTGCTCTGGTTCTGTCCTTCTAGATATCCAAACACAGCCTGTGAACTGCTGACCTCTGATGTGCCACAGATCAATGACAAGTTGGGAGGAGATGAAACTTTGCTGAATATCCTGTATGACTTCTTGGATCACGAGCCTCCTTTGAACCCTTTGCTTGCCAGTTTCTTCAGCAAGACTATTGGGAATCTCATTGCAAGAAAAACTGAACAGGTAGTGTTTAAGTTTGCCCTGACACAGATGCACAAATGAATTTACTGATGTTTTTTGTGTTGTATGGCAATATCGGTGGTATCCTGATGATCTCATTATAATCCTCAGAGTTGAAAAATAGCTATTCTCTTTAGGGTTGGAATGAAATGTAGGCTGTGTAAAGCTCTTCAAACTTCCTGGGTTGGAGTGAATTGCTGGCTCATGTAGCACCTTTGTGTAGATTTTGTTTCAGAACTGCAGTAGTTTGGGATATTCCTGTGCTAATTGTTTATTGTTTGTATTAAAGCATATTGATAACATCCTTTGATCATTGCCCAGAAGCTTCTTATTACATAAGTAATGCCTCAGTCTCTTGCCTATAAAAGGGAGGTTGGAAACATTTGCTGTATAGTGTTTTAGGAATACGTGCATTCCGATACAAACTTCCTTTTTAAAACGAAGAGTGTAAAATTTTAATCAGAGAGCCTTAGTGGAATGAAAATTTCTTCTGCTTCACTAGTGTCCTTGATATTCTTGTTCCTGTGGACTTGGTTTCTTTGTGGCATAGAGGAAAGAAAAGATGGCTAAAAAGATTTGATTTAGTATTTCCTTGAAATGAGAATGTTACTCCCTTCTTTTTGTCCTCTGAAGAAGAATTCATCAACCTAGTAGCCATTTTGCCTGAAGATTTATTGGTTAAAACAAGAACACGAAGTGTAGAAAGTTCTGTGCTGCCATGTCCATGTATTGTACCAACAACTGATGATGATGTTTTTATGTTTAGGTGATTGCATTTTTAAGGAAAAAAGACAAGTTTATTAGCCTGGTGCTAAAGCATATAGATACATCAGCAATGATGGACCTCCTGCTTCGTCTAATCAGCTGTGTGGAGCCAGCAACTCTACGGCAGGAAGTATTGAATGTGAGAATTTACTTCTTTTTTCTTTAAAAGATCGGGAACAAGGTTTTTTGTTTGTTTCTTAAAGAAATATAACTCTGTTTATCATTTATTACAAGAGTGCATCCACTCTTCTGAAAATTACATTTCTTAGTGCTAGGGTGAACACATCAGTTACTTTGGGTACTTGAGCCTGTTTGTGACTTGCGCAGCAGAACAAGCCTGGTTCATTCACTGCCAGTAGAGGATATGCTTCTTGAAGTTCCTGCCAACTCGTTTTTCTATATAGCAACCAGTAGCTCCCCTAAATGTTTTTACTATAGTGCTTTTATGAAGTAAAACAAACAGTAATTTGTTCAGTTCCTAGCTATGTTCAAGGATGTATGTGATTTTTGGAGATGATACACTGTGCCTCTTCCTCCCTCTTCCTCTTTAATGCGCATCCTCATAAAATATCTCATTGAGATGATTAGTTTGCTTTACAGGTAGGGCAAGTTTTTCTCCCTTCATAGCCCAGTCTGGGTGAAGCTGCCTCATCCCCCCCTTTTGTGGGCAGAAGAGATGTGCAGGACTGGATGAAAAAAAACTACTCTAGCTCCCTTTCAGTGAGCCAGAAGGACAATGTGCCATATGGCAAACTGCACTTGAGTCACTGGAGCCCACAGCAGGAATTATATGTCTGACAAGCTTTGCTGCCCAAGTCTTCTGTGTCCAGAGCATTGAACAAAATATAGCTTAGCAGGTAAAAGTTCTTTGCAGAAAGTAGTATGATAGATAATTACCAGTGCTTGAGTCTTCCTCTTAGCTGTGTGGTACACAGTGCAGTGTGCATGCTGTTCAAGAGAAGAAAAAAATACAGGCACAAGCTGATCCTCCCAGACTCGTATGTGCGTTCACCATGAAAGGAAATCTTCATTTTTAGCAGGAAGTTTGGCAATTGAAATTGGTTAGAAATCAAATAGTAATACCAAGAAAATTGCTGGGAGGAAAAAGCCTCCAAGAGACGGATGGATAGAGGATGATGATGATGGAGGATCCACTGAAAGAGAAAGCAGCTTTGCAGAGAAGGTCCAACCACATCCCAAGCTGTGATGGCACAAGTGTAGCCAGCTGAGTGAGGGAAGGGACGGCTCCCATCTGTTCAGCATTGAGACTCATCTGGTTACTGGTCCAGTTTGGGACTCACCAGTACAAGACAGACATTGCAATAACAGGACGGGTCCCGTGGAGGCCACTGAGATAGCTGGGGACTGGAGCACAGAACATACAAGGAAAGGCTGAAATAGTGGGGCTGGAGGGAGAAATGGCGAAGAGGAGACCTTACTGAGGTCTGCAACTGCCTAATGGGGCTGGGGAGAGAAAACGGAGACAGACTCTTCTTGGCCATACACCTGACGGCACGAGAGGCAATGGGCACAAGCAGCAACAAGGGAAATTCCAATTAGATAGTAGAAAAATTTCCACCTGAGGGTGGTCAAACATGAAGAGGGGCCCAGATCCCAGGTATCTTTGGAGATACTCAGAACTCATCTGTATAAGGCCCTGAGCAATCTGCTCTAATGGGACCTGCTTTGAGCAGGTGATTGGGCCAGACATCTTCAGAGGCGCCTTCCAACTTTGCATTATGCTATGACTCTAATACTCTATTGTTGTAACCTGGATTATTTCCTGAAAGAGTACACTAAACATCATGAAACTGCGCTTCATTAGTTTGCTAGTTTGAAGAACTATAGCTGTGTGCTCTTCATTATGAACCTTGCGAAGATTTAAGAAAGGTTTTGTGACCTGAGAGACTGGTAGAGTATTGGGCAGGTTGTCATCTTGTATTCCTCCTTTGAGACATTATACTTAATGTGGAGATTTCCTCTTCTCTCATGTCAGTTATGGAAGGTCAGATGAATAAACTCACCTGTGGAAGAAACATCTGATAACAAAAGAATCTCTTGTCCCACCATTTATTTTCTACTGTAGCATCCATTTTGTGAAGTAAGAAAATTTCTCATTACATGCCAGACTTAAGCTAGTGTCATTACCAAGATAAATGCAATAATTTTTCCTTGTGATGTTAAAGTGATATTTTAACTGAGTAACTTTTTTCCTGGATGGATGGCTTCCATATTATATCAACCATCCATAAAAGGTCGGGTCTGGATGGGAAGTATTTTAATCCCATCCTGTTAAAGGATGTTCAGGTAAAGATTTCATGCCAACTGAAAATAAATTAAAGATACCATGAGGCAGTAGAGGTGATCTGAATATTTTCTCAAGTAGTGTTAATATAAATATTGTCCCTGGAAATTTAAAAATCTAATGGCTTAAGGATTTTTCTTTGGAAAGACAAATGATATTAACAATATTCAAATTTGGGATTAAATGTATAGCGAAATAATTTACAGCAATTTTGGTGATATAGTCAGAAACTTAAATTCCCAGAAAAGTTAATGTGCAGTCTTTATTTTTGCTAGATATTAGAAATAAAAATTGTATTTGTGGACTTTCCATCATGTAAGGAAAAAACGCTGTTTGTCAGGTAGTAGCTAGAATGGATGTGAATGACGAGCTGCCTCAAAGCAGCTGTTCATCTGTTACTTGTGTAAGACAGTGACAGCAATTAAACTTAGTATTTTAAGGTTTCTATAATATTGATGTACACTACTACTGGATTTTATCTAAGGAGTTCTAACATTATATCGAGGTCTTCCAGGTAGCACTCCAGCTTCTTCCTAAGTAAAATATGATGCCATCTGAACAAAAAATGCTTTCTACTTTCCATTTGTGTGACTTAGGAGAAAGCTGGAAACTTTTGTGTCCAAATAAAGTTTGAGAAGCCCTGTTCTTCACTAGAAAGTACTTCTGTGGAAGGTACATCAGTTAGGGGTGTGAAAAGACCACTTTTCTGCCAGACACTGCTATTGGTTGGTTTGTTATGTGTTTCTTGCTGCCTTGAAAGGTAGTGTTTACAGTGGCAGATTTATGAAGATGATATCTTAAACAACACTCTGCATAACAAGTGTCCGGGCATCTCTCAGTAGGGATTTGATGTTCACATTGTCCCTTTGACTTAGCAAGTCAGAGACTCCCTAATACTTGCACAACAGTCTGTCATTTGCTAGCCTTCCATTTTAGAGATTCGAGGTTCTTTGACTGTATTAGTTAGGCAGTGCTGGTAAGTTCAGTTCACTGAACAGACCTTTTAAAGTGTGTGTTTGAAGTTTCCTTGGCTACTCCTTGCTAAGATGGTGTTAGCGAGGGCAGAGTTTCTCATAGTCTTAGTGCAAGTGTTTTACTTCCAGTACTAAGAGAAATTGGGTCAATAATTCCACGAAGCACTTTACGTTGGCATTACCACAAAAAGAGGCAGTTCTGCTCTCCCTTTTTCCTAATACTTATTCTGCTCATCCAGATCCTCTTGCATCTTTGCCAGCTGAAGCGTTCATGTGGTTGTAAGGTGAAATGTCCCGGGACCTGATCCAACTGAAAACACCTTTCTCTTATTTGTACTTTTTGCCAGGATTGTTTTCAGCCAGATCACTTCCTTGCTTTGGTTTTCTGCATGGCCCTGTGCAATGGTAAGGGAGGAGAAAGGGGTAGAAGGTAAATGGATGAATACAAGCTGAGAGAAGGTGGCAATGCCAGTTTATGCTTTTTTTAACTGCTTGCAGAACTGCAGTATATGATGCTTTTTCCTTTTCTCTTCCTGGATCTAGAACTCAGAAGGAGGGCCTACAGCTTACAAGAAAATAGGATATTTCTTGCATCTCTCTGCTTCCTTGTGCTCATATGTGATAGAGGAGTGATTTTGTTCATGTAACTTAGACTCTGTTGTCTTGGAGAGCTGTGCCATCAAGAACCTTGCTAGCACAAGCTGCTTCTACACACTTCTGCCATAGGTATCATGGCAGAAGCACAACTGTGTAAAGATGCCTCCAGATTCATTAGCCCGTGGGTAGTTGCAACATAAGTGAAATAATCTGTTGTCTACCTCAGTTTGCATCATTACAGCCCTTTCTCCTCCTTATTCTGGACTCTCGTGATTGGAAATACTAGAAGAGTCTTCATCAGAAACCTCTAAGGAGGTCCTTTAAGGCGGCCTATCTTTCAGACATTTACCTTTTGATATGCTTGGACAAATCTTATGTTGTACAGATAGATGACAACACATTTTATTTTCTTTGATCACTGTCATTTGATCCCAAAATGTCTCTGGGAAAGAAATAATATTGACCTTAAATAATTTACTTGTTGTACAGCAGGAAAGCTGAAATGTAGGTTGCTTCTTGAAGCATTTTTAAAATCAGGACAGATAAACGGCATCAAAGTCTTCTGTCCTCTCTATGCATGTTATCAGTACATACAAAATCTTACATAGAAAAATACAAAAAGAACATGATCATTTTGAGAGGGTTCCACATTTGATTTTTGCTGCTGTATACTTGGAATTTTGATGTACTACATGTTTCAGTGATCCTGTATTTATGTGAAGCAGATCTAGTTATTCTGGATGTCCCTTCTGCACTTCATCTCCTACTGCTTTCCTTAGTGACAAAAAGTATAGTTTCAGTTTTATAATCTTCACTGAGGAGAGTTAGCGTGTCCTGATTCAGGCCCGAAAGAGAAGATGCAGCACAATTCCTCTGGAATACAGTGAGTCATTGGGATCTCATTGCGAAGGTCCACCTTTGGATTGCAGAGCTGATTACGCCAGTCAGCATGTCTGATAAGGTTTCCATAGTGACAGGGAGAATGTGATCGGTCGTATTCTGAAAATAAATCTTGTTGTCCTGGATGGATCAGTTTCTTCTCTCTGCGCCCTGTTGAAGAGCACAAGGCACCGCCACCACCACCACAAGGCTTTCCAAATTGAGTGACTTTCACAGAAATACCTCACTAGCTCTGTATCAGTTTGGTGAGCTGATGTTCCAGTTCTTCACTTTGTGTAATAGCAACTGGCATATCATATAGCCTGTGCATGTGTTACTGTATATTGTCCCACATTTTTCTGCTGCCTTCACAGGTAACAAAACATAAGAATAAAAAGGGCATACTCTTTTTGCCCTTTTGGTTAAATAAACTAGCTCTCAGGGCTAGATGAGACTACCACAGGATTTTCAGATACCTTTCTTTTGCAAGATCAGTGCAAGATTCATCCTTCTCAGATGAGGAACGTTTAATATGAATACTTCAGTGAAATGTCTGTTGATGTTGTGATCCTCAAAGGATCAGACAGCTTAGTCCGTTGGTTGCTGTTAGTTGCGTTTGACTACCATCTTAAATAATAAAGCATGAACTTTCTTTTATTGTGTCTGAATAAGAGTATCCCAGCCAAAGTTACTTATTAGGTATATTTTCAGCGGCTTTCAGAAAAAGAAGTTTTGTTGAAGTCCTAATATAATATACTTTCTTAAATACCGACCGTGCAAGACGGGTACCTTTATGTTCTGTGCTCTAGCCCCTAACCATCTCAGTGGCCTCCACGGGACCCGCTCCGTTATTGCAGTGTCTGTCTTATACTGGTGAGTGCCAAACTGGACCCAGATGGGTCTCACCAATGCCAAATAGAGAGGAGACATCCCTTCCCTCACTCAGCTGGCTGCACTTGTGTCATCACAGCCTGGGATGTGGTTGGTCATCTTTGCTAAAAGGGCAAACTGCTGAGTCCTGGTGGAATGGACCCCAGAACTTCTTGGGCCTTTTCTGCAAAGTTGCTTCCTTGCCAGTTGCTTCCCAACCTGTCCTGCTGCACAGGGTTATTCCATCCCAGGTGCAGGACTTTACATTTTGCCTTTGTTGAACTTCCTGAGGTTCTTCTCAACCCATTTCTCCAGCCTGTCCAGGTTCCTCTGGATGGCAGCACTGCCCTCTTGCATATCAACTGCTGCCATCCAATTTCGTATTGTTGCTGAACTTGCTAAGGGTGCTTTTTTCCCCATTTGCCAGGTCTTTAGTGAAAATGCTTAACAGTATTGGTCCCTGATATTGACTGGGTTTTCTACTGATAAGGTCTGCCTTTAGTCCTCCAATGTCCTTGAGCCTAGTAGCAGAGTCTGTGGGAGTGAAGCATTACTGATCGTAGAGAAAGGTAAGAATTAAAGAGTATTTAAGCAAAATGGTCCATCCTGATGTGCAGAAAGCCAAGCAGGCATGGGAGAATCTCAGCATGGATGAACGGGGAACTCCTGTCTGACCTCAAGCACAAAAAGGAAGTACAGAGAATGTGAAAGTGGGGATGGACTACCCGGGAGCAATAATGAGAAATTGCCCAAGCATTCAGGGATGTTACTAGGGAAGCAAAAGCTCAGCCAGAGTTGAAACTGGCAAAGGATATGACAGGCAGCATGCTGGGCTTCCCCCTGGTCTGCAGGGTCCTGTAGTCGCTTTGGATATGCCTAAGGTCTCCCTGGATGGTAGTATTGGTGCACACGTGGATGAACAGGAAGGCCTGGGTGAGCCTTGGCAGTCTCACCACACATCAGGGAATCTGAGCTCCTGGCAAGCAGCATACTTCTTAAAACAGCAAACCTCGTTGGTGAATGGCTTCTTCCGTTCCCTGCAAAAGGGAGTCTCCAGCCGCTCTCATCTGCCGCTTCCTCTTGGTGTTGAGGTATGATTCAGGCCCAGCTAGTTCTGATAACTCCATTGAGGAAGCTTGTTCCCCCTCACCTGTTACCACCATGCCACTGTAGATATTCTGTAAGCACACATCTGCAGGTGGTGAAGGAGCTTTCCTCAAGTTGCCAGCTTCCAGCCACTCCCAACTTGGGAATTTCCATCCTCCTCTCATTCCTGTATAGTCTCTGGCTATCCCTTCTTCCATGGAAATTGAGGGTCCAAGGAACCCTGAGGGTTTCCATGGTCTCTGCAAAAAACCTGTTAATATTCTGTTCATCCCATGCTGATAATACATTGTCTTCTCCCCTCCTCTCCATAACTTCTCCACCTGGCAGCACAGTCCCTTGCTGAGAGTGCCTGTGCCGCAGGAGAGACCGTTATCTCCATCAGGAGAAGCCCTCCCTGCTGCCTGAGACCTCGTTGGCCATGTTGTCTCTCAGGAGCTCCACCTGGGTTGAGGCCACCCATGTGCCAGCTCTAGTTACAGTCCCCAGCACCTGCTGAGGTGCCTTCTGGCACGTGACCACCATGGTTGCGCTGCCTCTTGCAGCACCGTGCAGTCTCAAGTAGAGCTTCCAGGCCATCTTCAATGCCAATTACTGCATTAACTGCCAGGTCCCTGTTTGTGTAGACCAGTTTGCCATGGCCCTGCTTGTTTCTGTTGTGCCCGAACAGCAGTTATGCATGTGTTCCCCAGCAGCGGTCGCTTGTAAGTCTAACGCTCCCTAATCACGAAGCAGCAAATGAAGTGGAAGCTTGGCTTTGTTGGCAAACAGCTGCTACGTAAACTGCCTAATTCCTGCTCGCTGGTCCCGTTTGCTGCATTCTTCCTTTTTCGGTAGAATAAGTCATGTTGAACACAGGCACAAGTTGTCTGTCCATCAGTTCCTTGCAAATGCATCACTTATCCTGCTGAACTGCATGTAGTCAGTGGAGTCTGTATCTCAAGTGTGAATCTTCTCTTAAGGGAGGTGCTGAGGTAGCAGCACTGTACTTCAGTCCGGATAGGTAGGGCCTTGCGATTGGCACAGCTTTTCTCTGAGGAGTGAATTAAAGATTATTCCTTTTCTTGCGAATATTCAACTCCATCTCTTAGACATTAGCCTCTTAATTTAATACATTTTGGCATTGCTCTGCTGATTTTAACAGATTATTTCAGTTGTTTTTTCACTTTTCATTTACATTTTCTGCGTCTCTCAGTTTCCAAGGACAGTAAGTTCTGCTGTTCAGATGGATGATCATGCTTCCTGTCTTTAGTCCCTTCCTCTGTGGCCACCCACTTCCCTCCAGAACGCATCATTATGACAGTCTAGGCACAAGGAACAAAACTTCTTAGCCATGCTTGCCATTTAACTTACATTTTTAATTAATAAGGCCCATAGGGTCTTAGGTCTAGGACCACAGGTCCAACCACTCTGGGTGGAAAAAAAAAAAAGGTTGAAACAGAATAAAGTTGAAAGTACAATGGAGGTTTGGGATTTAATTTACTGTACTCTGTGGTAGAAAGAAAATGCATTTAATGCAGGAGTATCTAACTCAATATGTTGTTTTCTTCTGGACTGTGGAAGTTGTATGGGTAGATGGAACTTCTGTAGGTAAAGTGTTCCTTTGCTGACAGTGATGGGCAAGTCCAGTTCTGCCTGAAATAACAAATAGGCTGAAGTACCCGCTGCAACATATCTATGGGCCTTATTATTTGAAGAAAGGAAACTGGCAGGTAAAAATGGATATATTTTTTTGTTACTATTGCTATTCAGTATATTGACACTGTGGGAATATCCAGGGGTTGCAGTCAGAATCTCGGTTTATAGTCATGGTGCTGTGCAAACTTGGGGCGTATAACTGATTATGAAAAGATGAAACATGCAAATATAACACATATAAAGGGAAAGGAGAGATGGGTAATTTTATCGTTACAGAGACTGCCAGTAGGCACAACTGATGGATTTCAGCAGCTGTTCTTCAGAACATATAAATGAAGAGATTTTAATTAATCTTGATGAAGCTGTTTTGGTAAATTGCCAACTAACATCTACCTTAACTATCATCAGAAGACTGAATCTTAGGATTTGAAAGAAGGATTTCAGTAGTCTTACCCAAATACATGGAAATGAGAATGATTCTTGTAGAACAAATAAACAAGTAATGGATTGTTGCTTTTTTAGTGGAATGGAGGTGGCAAGACTGATGTGTTAAGACATAGATCAAGTAGGGGTCAGCTGCACTTTCATGGACCTGAGAAGAAGGTTCAGAAATTTAATTTTGATCCCAGAAAATTAGAAATCAGTGGAAGAACCTGAAGAAACAGATTGATAGAGAGATTGGTCAGGAAGATTGCCTTAGAAGCTCAGTTTTTTGGACTTTTGGGTAAACTGGATATCAGGAAGAAGAGGTTATAGAAGTTGGATCTGAAAATATGGTCTCGAATGAAATACTTGGTTACCCAGCTGTATACTGGAGAGATTTTTGGACAAAATTAGCATTTTCACAATGATACAGAACTCCAGAAAGGAGACAAAATCAGAAATTTCTGTCTTAGTAGGAAAACAGCAGTGTTGTTGGCGGCAAAAGTCACTAAAAATGGTGATCCTGGTGAACAGGATTTTTGTCCTGTTTTAAGTCACTGGTCATATTCAATATGGCATGGGTGAGGACAGGATGAGATCTGTAGGAAGGTTATTAGAGCAAAGCTAGTAAAGAGTCAACATAAAGACTGCAGTTGAATCATGTGAATAGATGACATGAAAAGTGAGTGTTCAAGGTGAGAAGATGTGTGGAGCTTTCTTATAAAGAAGCAGTAGAAGGCAGGAAGGTTTGTAAATTTTCCCAATGACTCATCTGAAGAGTGAGAGAAGATCATTACAGAAGCTTCCAAAATCGTTTTCCACTTTAGTTAAGGTTTGGTCAGTCATTTCAAAAGCAAGTGCAGTCATGTGGTGTTAGACATCTGGCCATTTGCTTTGGATGAAGGCCCTAGAAACTTGAGTGGAAATGGTTTTGTTGAAATGAGAAGCTGAGCTTGTAGATGAAGCTGGGAAGGGAGAAATTTGAATGTATTGATTGCAGATGGCATTCTTTGCATGCGGTCAGGGAGGGGAGATAAAGTGATAGATTGCATTAAGGGAAGGCAGTAGTCTGAGGTTGGAACTGGAGCAAGGAGACAAGATATAATAGCACTTATGTCATCTGAAAGTCTAAAAAAATTCTTCAGTGTAAAAGAGTAGTAGGACTATAAGAATGGGAAGTGGCAGGAGAAAAACATGTTGATAGTTATGCTCATGCTGCTTCGGATAAGATAGCATTCATAACTTATCTATTCTGTGTTTTCTGAAGGTATTTAAGTCTTTAGGTTCATGAGCATGGTACACTTACTGATGCAAATTAAAATACATCTGTCTCTGTGCCTAAGGGAAATTGTATATTGCCTGTGACTTTGGTTATTTCATAGAGAGTATGAAATACTTTCCCTTCTTGAAAAGCCTGTGTTATGTAAAGATTCCCAAAGATCCTCTTGTTTGGAAATTTGTGATGTCAAACAAGGATTTTCTTTTGCTTTTTTTTCCTTTCCTTTCCCTCCAGTGGCTTAATGAAGCAAAAATTATTCAGAGACTTGTGGAACTGATCCATTCAAGCCAGGATGAGGACGTGAGTATGACAAAATTGAGTTCCGTGTTTGTGGGCAGAGGCTCTTGTAAGGTCCAGAAGAATCTATCTCCATCTCTTTGAATAATATCAAGGTGACTTGTGGAGGGTGATAATGAGGGATGATCTATATGAACATCCTGTCCTTTGGTTGCTAAGCCTAGTACCAAAATGTTTTGTTTTATTTTTGATTTGGTTTTGACTCATTTTGCTACCAATTTCTTAGTTCATTTTGATGTTGAATGAATTTGTCATGGTATCTACAGTTAATGGTAATTTACTTGATTTTAAGAAGGAACATGCTATTTGAAACAGGCTATTGAATGACTTCATAATTTAGCTAGTTCACTGTAATCTTCAGTTCTTCTTAGACCATAAGTGAATGAGTATTTGGTTAAATCTATAAGATGCAATTTTCTGAGCCTATGAAAAAGATATGCTGAGTATTAAATCTCACAAATGCTCTCTTTCTTTTTTTTCTTTTAATAATTGTCACAAAACATCCAAGCCAGGACCTCTAGTTCTGGGATTCAGCTTCCTACACTAGCATCTCACAGTTGGGTATCGACTGCCATCCCTGACGCAGAGCAGGAGAAACGCGAGGAAAAGCATTGATATCCCTGTCTGGCTTGCTTTGATTTAGATGAAGATGGGGCATTTGTTAAAACATTGCTGTGATTGCCAACAGCAAAGTGAACTTGATTACACATTATTCTTTTGTTAATATTATGATTCCCTTGGCTTATCACAGGAAAATTGCTCTTTTGAGAGAAAAAATGGGAAGTAGCAGGCTGATTTGTGTGTCTTTAGCAATGCTGTCTTATGGATAAATGCCGAATTACAGCATTAGACCCTATAGATATAGTAGCTAGAGAGAGTTTTTGATTAATAGCTAGGTCGAGTTTATTTATTTATCAAAATACTACTTTAAAGCTTTTTAATACGTTGTCATTAAATTTTAAATGGTTTATCAAGCAATTTATTTTTATTCCTGGAAGGAACCTCCTGATTAGTGATAAACAAGAATGAAATATTTGTATTTTAAATTCACAATTTAACATGCTTGGTCAGAAAGTTGAAAAAAAATCCTCACTTTCTGCAATCTTTAATTGCATTTAATTGAGAAGTTCAGGAAGACCCTCTCTTTGATTTAAAAATCTGTTAATTTTTATGCTAATGTGAATTATTAGAAACATAAGGATGAATAATCTAGAGCATGGTGACACTTGTACTGAAAATGCTCATTTATTCATTTTCTTGCATTCCCAGCTGTTAAATTTTCTCTGAAAGCCAGGATGAGCCAGGATGAGAAGTTAGCACTGACATGTGCTCTATTTTGTGTTTTACAGAGGCAATCAAATGCTTCCCAGACCCTGTGTGATATCATAAGATTGAGCAGAGACCAGAGCAATCAACTCCAGGAGGTACCTGAGCCTGATCCACTTCTCACAGCACTGGAATCGTAAGTACTTTTCAGTACTTATGACTGTTGCTAAACTAGCTACTAATATTGTCATTTGCTGATAACTCTCCAAAGACACAGACTAGAGAAACAAACTGTTGGTGTGTTGTGTTGGTAAGTGAGTACAGATCTTTATAGACACAATGGAGACCTCTCTCTTGAACTGTTGGTGTGTCTGATAGGTGCTGTACTTTGTCAGATAGCCATTAATATTGCTAGACTTAATCTAGTAATAAAATGGTACTAGTGTATAGTCTGCAAAAGTAACATTTATAGGATTCAGGGTTTTTGAAATACATTTGACAGAAGTTGTTTTCTTGAAAAAAGAGATGTAACGTACTCGCGATCACAGCTACTGTCGCTCAATACTTCTTTTCAGAACTTGCTCTTGTATGTCCAGACAACTTGCAGTGAAATTCTCAGTAACTTCTTTCATTTTAAGTTTTTTTTGATCTAGAGCTAGCTTCTCTGATATTTTTGAGGGAATATGTTGATAAGAAAATTGCACTTTCACACAGTTTTTTTGTTAGGATTTACTTCCCAAACAAAGTTAAACATACGATGTATACCAGAAAATGTTGATTTTTCAAGTTTACTCCATTCCCTTGGCATTGTTTCATTGTGCTTTGTAATTCAGTTTTAAATTACTTGCTTTAGCATGTTTCCACTTTTATTTGCCTCAAACCTAAAAATATTGGCTGGATATTCAATGTGAGATTAAAAACAAAAATGTTCCTTTAGATTCCTAAAGGAATCTTTTGACAGAAAAGGGATAAAAGACTTGCAGCAGGTGAAATGAATGTTAAAGTATGTGGTAACTATTTCTAAATAGGTTTTAAAATTCCTCTTTTATGTGTTTTTGTTAACACAGAACTTTCTTAATTTGTGTGACACTGCTGTTATTTTCTGCCATTTCCAAGCTGTTGGTTCATAAGCATGAGTACTAGGGGCACCATGTTCCTCTGCTGGGAATCAGCAGGAAACAGTGTGTACAGGTGAAAACAGGATTGCTGTTGTGCTGCTCACAAACTTTGGAAAGCCCCATTCTGCGGAGGTGTCTGCAGGATCTTCCAGATGCTTGACGTATAAGCCTCCCCCTTGTAAGGAAATGCTCTTTCTTAAATGCTTCATTTCCCTTACTGCTCCTGCAGAAATAAAGGACATCTGACCTTTTATCCCATAGCCTACCATAATATTTTCTTATCAATCGTTTAGTGCAATGCTGGGTTTTTAGTGTAGATTGCATCCCCGATCCTTGGAACCTTCAGCGTTTCATCAGGCCCAAGTCAAATCTGAGCCCTTTAAAATTTGGAGATGAGCCTCCTGCTTGGTTATTTCACCTGCCAAATCCAGGCCCTTTAACAAGTGTAGTGGTTCTCTATAGTATGAGGGGGGTAGGCCATGGAGAACTCATCCTGTGAAGACTTTTTTACTAGTTTAAGAGAGGGGTGCGGCATCCTGCTATGCTTGGGGCAGAAGAGTGCTGCCCATGGTCTTTCATACCTATGTTTTTTTGGACCTGTGGTCTTTCATGAGAGCCTCTGTGGCACTGATGTTATGAATTAAGTTTCCTTGATAGAGCTTTACAGAGCTGAAATTTGAAGTTTGGCTCATGCTTTACTGGGATGCTCTTTAGCTTCTTTCTTCCTTCTTCTGTTTCTGTCCCCCTCCCAACCTTCCCCCACTTCCATTGTGTTCTTTGTATTTGCTTTTTTAGGCACTACCTGTAACATCCATGGAATAAATAAAAATTATATTTTTGTACTTCCAAAAAGCATTTCTAAAAGTTATTATATCACTTCACTGTTTATAAGAAAAACTGTTTTGAACAAAAGTTTCTTTTGTACTACTTATCTTTCTGCTGATGATCTATAGCTGTTACATATCTCATTACTTTTCTCACCCAGTTCTTCTGTGTAGTACTGGTAAACTTTTTTGATCTTTGGATAACATTTTTGTCTGTGAATCATGAATTAATGATCAGTAAGTGCTGCAGGAAGGAGCCGTGACCAGGTTTACAGAGTAAATATCAAATCTTGATTTTCAGTAACTGTTTGCGTAAGCCATCTGCAACAGTTTGTTTCGCAGTTTAACTGTATGCAACAAAAGTGAGTTTAGTTAGTCACTGTGGACTATTCTTTTATTTTCCTGATGCTACCTCTTATGCTGATGGAATATATTTAGATGCTATTTATTAAGATAATTTAATCTCATATTTTATTCATGTATGTTTACATTTTTTCTCATATTTTACTTGTACAAATGTAAATGAGATTTTTTCAAATATTAGAAAATAGTAAAAGTCAATCTGAACTGAATAGTACTGCTTTTAGCAGAACATGTGACTTCCCAAGGTGAGAAAGGCACTTACTGTGTACTGGGTTTTGGAGAACTTTCAGTTACATCTGCAGAATCAGCATAGGAAAAGAATTTGAATATAGAGGTGGAAGTAGGCACTGCTGCAGTCAAGTAACGGTTGATGAGTAACAGCGCCAGCCAAAACCTCATATTGTTTGTATCTTTTATTCATTTTGCATAACAGATTGCAGAGAAAAAAGTAGGCAGTTACCATTGTGTTGTTTATTCATAACTTCTGCGGGTCTGAGTGTCAAAACTATCTTTAATGCTCCAGCAGTCTTCAAATCTTCACTTGGTGATCCCTCCAACTGCCCCAAATCTATCAGTGTTTGGAGGGCATCTTGTCTTGGTTAAGGCCTCAAAGAGATGGTGAATTGATTAAAACTTTTCCAGGACTATGGAAAATACGCATATTATTTACAATTCACAGTTGTTGGCTTCTATTTCCAGGTCCTGGGTCTTATAATGCCGGTGGCAAAGATAAGGCTCAGTTTACATTTGTTACCTTTTTTCTGGGACTCTGATGGATAATTTTAGACTATGAGTTAATAGCTTCATAGTGTCTTTAAAAAATTGAATAGACCGAGTTAACACTTCGGTTGCCTTCCAATTTATAATCAAGAGGCATATCCTGTTAATATGAGAGAATCACTTTCCGGTTTGGAGTCTGTGTGTTTATAACCCAGTATTGCCTTGGTGATGAGTAAGCAAGTTCCTAAACCTAGTGTAGCTCCATTCTTGTCATATGAGACTTTTTAGAGAGGAATGTCTTTATTCTTTCTCCAGAGAAAAATATGCAGCCTTTTTTTTTTTTCAGAAAATCCAGAAGTGACTTTTTGTGATTAAAGCAGCTGTAAAAGATTTCTGATTGTAATACCATTAATGTGTGTCTGTGTTGATTAATAGGCAGGAATGTGTGGAGCAGCTCCTGAAGAACATGTTTGATGGAGAACAGACTGAAAATTGCATAGTGAATGGAACACAAGTTCTTTTAACATTGCTGGAAACAAGGCGCTCTGGGTAAGTTAGCACTTTCTTCCCTAGCAAGAACAATTTTAGGAACTCAAATCTAGTTTTACTTGGGCAGAAAAATAACTTTTACTCTAATGTGAAGTGCCATCTGGAAATAAATACAAGCAAAGCTGTTTTGGTTTTTTTTGATGCAGTAGCTGTACTTCATGACAGTCAGCTAGCAGCTTGGCCCTTCTGTGTGCTCCTCTGGTTCTTTTGCACCTGTATAGGAAAGTCTTGTCTTGTCAGCAAAATATATGCAGAATGTGAGAGAAAACAGTGTAGCATGCATAATCTGTATGATGATGTATATATAGCTATATAGTTTAAATTTTGTTTCTTAAAACTATATCCCCTTTTTATTTCTTTTTTGGAGCTAGAGAAGGGAAAAGGCAAAAGAGAATTGTGGGGAGGAAGGGAGACATTGAAGTCTCCCTCCCTTTCTAAAAAGAAAAGGAGAAAGTAAAGAAGAACAAAGAAGGTAATGGAAGATTAGGAAATGGTACTGGAAGGAAAAAGATGGAACATGGCACTGGGCACACAACCAGTTGCTAATCAAAAAATAATGTACAGAGTTAAAACTGAAAAGTTGAGATATTAATTCTACTGTCTTGTCCCCAGGATCTGTGAAGATTTATGAGGGTAAAGGCTTAAGTTTTCCTATCTAGCCCATTCCTGGCTTTCTGCTGTTACTGGAATGAAAGCTTTTATTATTATTATTATTTTTTAATTCCAGTCTAAGACTGTTTTTGGAAGGGAATAATAATAGTTATTGTAATTTACTGCTTACTGATAGAGAAGGAGGTATGACTATGAGCATAGCTACATCTGCCCTTTTTTTAAGGTACATCTTTCTGAACACTTAGAGAAGGTTGTTTTTTTAACAAATGTTTATAGTTAACACTCGCTGATGCAGCTTACTCCTGTTATTTGTGAAGCTTTAAAAACCATGAGGAACTTCAGTAATTTGTCTTTGCCATTTTCAGTCAGCTGTGCAAACAGTTTATTCTCTCTTCCCACTCTATCTCATTCACAGTTTTGATTATGTAAATATAATCTTGTAAATAACATAATACTTACGTAAATATCCTTAGTGGCTGTAAATGATTATTTTTCATATTCACAGTTACTTTTCAAGAGAAAATGATCAACAAAAACAAGGTGACTGGGGACCATTTTAAGATTTTGTCAAATCTTAACTGTTGTGTTTTTCTTTTTGCAGGGTGGAAGGACTGATGGACTCATACACTCAGGGATTTGAAAGGTCTTACACTGTCAATAGCAGCATTTTATATGGTATTGAACCAAGGCTAAAGGATTTCCACCAGCTGCTGCTCAGCCCTCCCAAGGTAAAGCATCTCAGCCTGTTCTAGGAGCAAAAAGGCTGCTCACCTGCATTCCAGGGCTTCCCTTTCTTTGTACAGAGGCTTCCTGGATATTTTCTGAAAACATTGCATGCTGGAACAGGCAAACTCTAACATATCTCTGAAGAAAAATTGATGCTTAAAGTTTGCGATTCAAGTGCCTAGGAACCAAGCAGGAGGAATTGAGAGCAAGCATACTGTGTATGAGGGAACCAAGATAAGTTGTGACTGGTGGCTTCTGTAAAGATGGTTGGGGAAGGAGGAGACAGGAACTTCTAGTTAGGCCTAATGCATATTTTGACTTCAATCTTCAATTTTGGAAGTACAATCCATTGTAGCAGTGGTCGTGAGATACCTCTCCCTGTAGAAAGGACTCAGGTTTACCTGCAGGGAACGTTGATATGAGGGAATTAGCAAGTTGTGTTTAGTCAAGTCATTGCCCAAAGACACTGAAGGAAATGTTGACCTTGTTGAGGCACTCAATATCTGTTTCTCTGGTAGAAAACAGCAATCCTAACTACGATTGGTGTCTTGGAGGAGCCACTGGGGAATGCTCGTCTTCATGGATCTCGACTAATAGCTGCTCTGCTTCACACAAACACTCCCAGTATTAATCAGGAACTATGCAGACTCAGTACCATGAACTTATTACTTGTGAGTAATAGTGTGACATACTGTGAAAGAGGGGTATAACTTTAAACTGAGAATCTTTCTGCTTTCTCTTTGATCTTTTCAGTGCAAAGTAGTATGTTTCATGTGTAGCAGTACCTAATTATTTCCCTAAAATGCTGAAAGTAGGAACATCCATTCTCAAAATAGCTTTTGTAAAACAATTACAGTTGCTTAGTATGTTGAAATGAACCTCATGCTTCAAATTTATTGTTACAGTAGCTTAGTAGTGTGTATGCAAAGTAGTCTTGTTATTGAGAAAGCTCAGATGAGTTGTGGAGACAGATCTTACAATACTGAGAGCAGATCTTTCTGTCTAACCATGAACAAGGACATGTCCTGAAAACTGCCGCTATAATCAGGACAGTCTTTCAGAAAATATTATTTTTGTGCTTATAAATGATTTAATTAATATTTTTCATATAAGTAAGGCAGCCACAGAATAGGTAATGTATTTGTTTAAGGTATCCATGCTGTGAATCTATCAGGGTATTACCAATGTGCTCGGTTCGTGTGCATCAGAGCTGAGAAAACTGAGTACGTTCAAGTACAGGACACGGACATTGTGACGTATAAGTGAAAAGTTGTCTTAGTACAGTCATTCATTAATCAATTAATGGGGCTGTGTTTTTATTTCATATGGTTGTTAAAAATGGGAATATGTGTCATAGAGTGGATTTTTTTCTGTTTCTCATTTTGTTCCAGGACTTATTTTTTAAATACACATGGAATAACTTTTTGCATTTCCAAGTGGAATTGTCCATAGCAGCTATTCTCTCACACTCTGTACAAGAGGGAAAAACTACTACTAATGACCTAGAAGGCAAAGAAGAGGTGCTGAATGGAAATGTGGCCACAGAGAGCCTGGAGACTCCAGAAAACAATACTGAAAATATCATGGTGACTCATGTAAGTCTGGTCATGTCACCTGAGAACTTTAGATGGATTGATTCAGTCTGAATTTGCATTAACAAGAAAATTATATGACAAGCTGTTCATAAGAATGGAGTTTATCTAAAACTGTCTGTAGACACTACTCAGTTCTTCCAGTTCTGGATGGAAGTATATTTGCTTTTGTACATTTGATTTGTTCATCCAATTACAAAAGAAACATACTACCAGATCTGATTTAATGAGCTTATGAATCTATTTTTATTCAGTTTTTTTAGTAAAGATGCATATAAACTTAGGACTGAAAAAAAATCATAATAACTGTAACTAGATAACTAGCTTTTAGTTCCTGCATTGTGTCCCTCATGATGAAAAATTATTGTAGCGTTTGTAAAATCACAACAGTATTTTGCATTACTGCTCTTGTGAAGCCCCAGAAGCACACTAAAGATGTTTAAAAGTGTTGCTGTTTTCCATGGATCCTCTGAGAAAAAAAGCTCAAGTGCTGAACTTTAAGTTTTTGTTCAGTAGGAATGAACAAAAGTAACTGCAGTTCAGTACAGGCTTTCTAAGGCATGAGTCTTTCTTTGGCAAACTTTTGAAATGTTCTTCCTATCTCTTGTTTTTCTCTAGCTGTTCCAGAAATGCTGCCTAGTGCAAAGGATATTGGATGCCTGGGAAGCCAATGACAAAATACAGTAAGGACTTTGGGTTCAGAATGCTGTTGTTCTAGGGCTGCAGATTGTGAATATTGCCTTGAAATATTATTTTATTTGTTTGAATAATTTACAATTTAATGGTGTCTTAAATGATTTGGAATTTGGATTATGATTTGGAAGTTGGATTATTTGCGTGTTAAAAAACAAATTTACCAAATTGATGTATAATTAAAATACTCCCAAGCATGGAAAAAAAAAAATGTCTCAGCTCAAATGCACAATAAGTTTCTTTCTTGCTTTCTCAAGAAATTTTACACAGCGTATTAACATTTTACTTTTTTCCATAAATGCACAATGATTTTCTCCCTGGAGTGAATGACAATATGGAAACTCAGGCTGGCAAACGTTTTTGCTCCAAATTGCTCATTTAATGCTCTAACTTTATAGAACACTTAGATATCATGCTGATAATAAGAACTAAATCATTAAAAAAAGATTCAAGTGAAAGTGTTATCTAGGCTCTTGTTTCTTTACCCATCTAAATGTTTTTGTCCTTCATCACTGTTTCTAGCTGTCTATAGCTCCAAAGTGCTGTATCGTCCCACTCTAATTATTTTAGGCTTGCTGTCAGGCCGTTTTGGTTTTTTTACTTCCTGCAATACATTGGGCTGATGATAACAAATTTTGCTGATAGTTCTATTGCACAACTATCACTGTGCACAATTTTGTAGGTAACAAAGAAACATTATAGTTCCTATGTAAGAGTTTTCTCATTTTAATTAGATTGGAACTAGAGTTCAGACATATTTTATGCCATACACGGCTCCAGTCTCCAAATTGAGAAGAATTTTAATGTCTAAAAATATGTATTTTTAGTTATCAGAGAGGTATCTCAGATGGTGTGCTTAAGAAGTTTGAGGTTATATGGAGATTATGGTATGCACTAAATGAGGAGATGGAGTGGAGCACTAGGAGCCCCAGGGTAAAAGATTCAAGAGCTTGGGAATTTAAAAAAGCAGCAGAGAGAATTCTGGAAATATATTTTCCTGTTGGAACAGGGAATTTCTCTTTGAGTTCTCTTGGTTTTAGGTATTCTGTATATCTTTCATAAAGGACTTTGTAACTACTAAGGCTTACCTACTAGGTAGCCAACATATTCTTTTATTTCAGTTCATTTGATCTGCCTCATTAATTAGAAT
This sequence comes from Casuarius casuarius, assembly GCA_003342895.1. Lineage (NCBI taxonomy): Eukaryota > Metazoa > Chordata > Aves > Casuariiformes > Casuariidae > Casuarius > Casuarius casuarius. The sequence goes on from PTFA01000265.1 coordinate 521,670, forward strand.
TTAAAATAAATGAAGTCTGGTCATCAGTGTGAGTTTGTAGTAAATGGTGGTTTGCAAAGCTGCCTGCCGCACATCTTTGTTTGCCTTCTTATTCATGTAAATGTAGTAACCACCATTTGTGGTATGGTTGATAAAGAGTATAAGAAAGTGTTGAAATAGAAGTTAATTTTGCATGTTTGCTGTCCTATTGAGTTGGAGTATAAAAAAACCATCACAAGTCTTTAGCAAAAGGCTGTGGCTTGTCATTGGAAACTCATTTACAGGTGTTAATTGTATTTTAATAGTTTTAAATCCTAGATTTGGGGTGCTAGTTAAAGTGCTGTCTTTATTAAAGGACATATGATATTTACAGTTACGGTCTGCATTTGTTTTGCGTTCTGCTTTTTGGTACGTGACCGTGTGGAGTGGTAAGGGTCCAGCCTCTGCCCCCAAACCATCTAGTCTCCTCACCTGCGTATGATCTGCTCCGATATTAGGGGACAGCACAGGATCATTTCAGTATGAATTTACTTTTTTTAAAGATTCAGGAGGTGATTGTTGCACTTTTCAAGGGAAGGTCATAAAAAAGCTTCAACATTTAGCTGTAACTCCATGTTTTTAGGAGGAGCTGACATTATTTGCTGTATTCTACCTCTCCTACCTGCTTTTTAGTAGCATTACACACAAATTCCCAGAGCAACAATAGGGAAGAATTTACATGAGCACAGCATACCAGCTCAAAATTAACTCTGATGTATTCCAATCTGCTGTCTTCCCCTACCCACAAGGAAAAGTGAGTCTCTATTATGTGTTAGCTCTGTTAGTATCTGCGAAAGAAAGCTTTGTTTTACAGCCGGAGACTTAGTAACATTAGGTGGAAACTTCTTGTCATCCTGTTTGTGAGTTGGGTTTTTTTTTTTCCGCTTGCTTCGATTCTGACCCACCAGTTGCATTTGTGGTTGAGTCGATCTTGCATACTCCTTGTGCTACATCAAGAAATGATAATCTCTGAATTAAACTTCAGTATTTGGGACACTTTAAAGTACATAATATTACAATGACTAATAGCACTGTATGTGTGAATTTTGTCTAGGCTTACTTTCAGCTCCTGCCAGTTTAACAGCAGGAATGCTGTCTCTAAATGCGTTACTGCAAAATTTCTTACCACTAGAGTTCATATTTTTATTCCCAAATCTCATCAGTTCTTGTCTGCATACTGTGGAAAGCAGAATTAGCTCAGGCTCTTTATCCCCTGATTTTCAAATTCTTTCTTTGCTATCCAGTGAAGGGGATGCAACGGAGATTCAAAGAAATGTGACTCAGTGACTTCTTGGACTTAGTTTTGGCCTCTTATATTTTTTGTAAGGGGAAAATCCAATGGTTGTAGGTTAGTCTCTTTTGTCTTCTCAAATTCACCTGCTAAATACTTCAATTGCAAGTAAAACTCTAAAGCTGTTTCAGTAGTAGTGATTTAAATTCTTATTGTTGTTGTATGTTTTCTTTAGCGGAAATTATAATGGGATTATTTGTTTCTGTACTAATCTTTCATTGTACCTGATTAGCTTAAGATTTAAGGCAGTTAAAAAATAAAGAATACCTAGTCCATTCAGAACTGGATGAGCGGTCTCTTCCCTCTCAATACATGGAAAAATGCAGAAGGGTTCGTTTGTTATGGGTAAACTCATCCTCTGCCCTGCCTGCATGGATAGAGAGCATTCCTGCCGATTCTGTGCTGCAGCATATTTTTATTAACCCCGTTGATAGTAATGCTTGCATATGTCAAACTATTGCAGCAGCAGGGAACTCTTAGCATTTCTAGATTATGAAATTGGTTATGACTCTATGACCCTGTGACTCTTGGTGTCTGGTTATATTGCTGCTGTTTGTTTTCTGTTTTCAGGGCAGAAGGTGGAATGAGGCGAGGCAATATGGGCCACCTTACTCGGATAGCCAATGCTGTAGTACAGAATATGGAGAAGGGCCCCATGCAAACTCAAATTAGTGAATTTATTAAAGGTATATGCTCCTTTTCCTGTTCCATTTTTTTTCTTGATTAACTAATTTTTGCAGACCTTTTAGGAATACTTTTATTCCTTTTATTACTTTTATTACTTTAGTCCTGTTGAAGTTGTTGGAACTTTGTTTTTGCAAACAGAGGCTGATTTTATCCTTTTTGTCCGAAAGAATACTTTTTTCATCAGGATTTTTACTTACATCTATAGTGTTTATTTACAGCATTCTAGGGTGGTGTTTATAAGTGGTGCTCATATAATTGCTTTGTTGTCATACCTCTTTGAGAGGATGAGAGACACAAGAGTAAATGATGCCAGAGACCCTACATCTCTGCTGTGTCAGAGATATTCACACTGTGAGGCTTTGTCCATCATTACTTCACTGTGTTTTATTTTGAGAACTAGTTTTATCTCACATAAGCTTTGTGTGAGAGGAGATAAGATTTTCTCTTGGCATCTATTAATGTAAAACAGAGCCACAAATGTGACTCAGTTTCCTTTTTTTGGTTTCTAATGAATAGATCAAATAGTACTATAGTAGCTTGGTGTGTTGTCATATATGCATTAAAATTGAGAAGGAATAAATATTTTAGTAAAGACTGAAAGTTTCACAAGCCATAGCCGTTTCTCTCCATTATATCACCATGGAAGAAAAGGAAAAAAAAAGTAGAACTTAGATCACCTGTATGCTGATTTTCAGAAAGCTGCAGTAGAAGTTTTATAACTTTAGCCTACTGTAATTGCACAAATGAGTCAAGATGGTTAAGAACAGTATCTTACTGGGTGGCCTAATGAAAGATTTTCCTTTTTCTGCAGAATTTGCCATTTTTAGAAAGTCATAGGTAAAATGTAATTCACTTTGCAGAGCACTGATATAATGCATGCTTTACTTAGCTCATGTGCAGGTGTATATGCCTGCCCAAAGACATCCAAGTGACCAGTGCAATCAGCTGAGATATTCAGGCAAGCTCAGTGGGTTTTGTTAATTTTCTGTTAAGTGTATCGTAGGAGGAGTTCAACCCTATTTATTTAAGGATCAGATAGTTCCAAAACCAGTGCCCTTGATGAAGATACTGTTCCCAGCACAGGAGAGAGTGGGGCTAAATGCTTGCGTAGACTGGCATTGATCCTTTCTGAGTTGTGATAATCTTGATGGTAACCTTTCTGTTACAGAGCTACCTGAAGATTGCAGAGGGAGATGGGAGAGTTTTGTAGAAGAGACACTGACGGAAACAAATAGGAGGAATACAGTGGATTTGGTGAGAATAGTGATATTTTGCATTTTTCAGATTTTTCTGATCAGGCCTGTTATTTTCTGAGTTTTCTTCAATAGAAAATAGTGATATTTATGGTATTTTTCTTCTTTTGCTTTATTTTATGCAATAGGCTTACAAGGGCAGAGTGTTAGTAAGGAACATGTTCCATAATAGTTCTTGAAGCAGCAGCAGTTCTAATACGTTTTGGTAAACACTAATCCATGTTACTGTGTTATTCGTTGGGACAGTTTCTGCCTTCTGGGGAGTTTGGTCTTTGAATGTGTGTGTGGAATGAAAGTATTTGAGCTTTCTTAGCTTTCCCTTATGCTTACTTTTTTCTGCTTCCAGGTGAGCACTCATCATCTGCACTCTTCCAGTGAGGATGAAGACATTGAGAGTGCATTTCCCAATGAACTTTCTCTCCAACAGGTGAGCTAACAATGTGTTCTTTACTGTTCTTGGGGAGCTTGCTTCTTTGATTCACCCTTAATCCTTCCTAGTACAGATCAGCTTCCTAAATTTTACTCTTAGTTGGTGTGCTCGGCCGATTTGTGTTTTTCCAGTATACCTGCTTACATAGCGGACTCCAGTCTAGTCTCAGAAAGAATTTTGCTCAGACTGCATCCAAGTCCCAAATACGTGATGTCTCCCACATTCCTGTGAGAGACTCCATGTTTCTTTCTCTTGTCCTGTTTTTCTGCGTGGTGGTGGGTTGGGTAGTACAAACATCATAGACCAACTGCAGTGTGTTGCTGTATTTCCCAGCCAACAAGATAGTGTGCATCACCTACCTACAGCAGAATTGAAGCTCATAGGGGGGTTCTGCTTCGTCTTGAGCTATGCAGTCTTCTGTTAAAAACCTGAAGAGCCATACTAAAATGTTAGCAGTAAAGATGTATTCATTTACAAGGGAGGAGGCCTATCTGCAAGCCTCAACTTAAGAAGAAACAGGTTCACTTGAATGTAGCTAAGGTCTCAGGATCCTTCTTTTCTTCAGCTGATATGTTGAAGGCTCAAAGCTCATAAAAATAAGGGGCAAATGTATTGGCCCTGGGAGGAATTTCTGTTTTGCCTTGTATTGTGACAAGTATCAATAGAAATATTGACAGGAGCCCACAGAACTTTTCAGACAGGGACACAGGTGCATAACAGAACCTGCAGTAAAGTCTTGACTTTTTCTGCTTAGAGGCAGAAACAATCCTCTAAAGAAATAGAGAATGGGGCATGGATAGGTAGGCAAGAATGTGACCAAAAAAATGTCTGTGCGATAATACTAGGGTGCCTGCTGAAAAATAGTCAGAAGACCTAAGCTTTTGTGGGAGATCAAATATTGTGATGTGTGGGGGTGTTTTCTCAAAGACAAATGGAGTAATTCTTCCATTCTGCTTGGTGAGAGTCCAGTTGTAGACACTGAACTTCAAAAGTGATTTGTATGAACAAGAGGTAAGCTAGAGGATAGCACTGAGAATGATCAGAGGTGTAGAGCCTGACATACGAAGAAAAGTTAAAGTAATCGGGGCCACTTACTTGAGAGAAAAGAAGATTTTTTGGAGACGTGCTGCATCCTACGAGGAAGAGGGATATAGAGGAAGTGAAAAATACCTTCTTAACGTCCATGGCGGGGTTAAATTGCAATAAAGCAAATTTCATGTTACATCAGAGGAAAACAAACAAATGAAAAAACAAAACGATGTTTTAATAGAACAGTGAAGCAGAGGAATGATTTCCTAGGAAAATTTCACAACTGTCCCTGGAAGAATTTAAGAGTAGATCAGAGAAGCATCTATCCAGGACTCGTAGAAGTGTGATTGGTCCTGCTTTGAAAAAGATGTTTGGACTAGATGATTTCTTAAAGTTCCTCATTTTTCTATGATTTTAATGCCTCCTTAGAATACCTGTTTTCAACAAAGCTTAATTGAATATCTTTGGACACCTTTATGATAGATCTTTTTGCATTCCATTATTCAGGCCTTCTCAGAGTACCAGATCCAGCAGATGACAGCTAACTTTGTGGATCAGTTTGGCTTTAATGATGAGGAGTTTGCAGACCAAGATGATAATATCAAGTAAGTTTACAGAGCTCTAAGAGCTCTCTCTATATTTAGCATTTAAGGCTGTTTGCAACTAATCTTTCTTCTTCTGGTTCAGGGCATAAAATGAAGCTCAGTGTATCTTCTTTGGCTTGAAAAAAACAGAAGACTGATCAATGTCTTGGAGGCAGCTGACCTCTTTTCACAGTGATTCTTTCTACAGGATTCCGTACCTGTTCTCCCATGACAGTTGTTGAACCAAGGAAAAGTACTTCTTCATTTTGAAGAGAAACATTTTTAATAAAAAATGTGGATCTATATTCTAGAATACATTTAATTGCACAGAATGCAAAGTGTTAGAGCTAACTGCAGGCAATTATACCGCTACTCTCCAGTGGGATTAAGTCCTTAATTAAATTAGGAGTAGAAAGGCGGAGAATGATGTTCTGATGAAGTCCACAGAAAAATTCAACCCTTCTCTCTTATGAATAAGGAAACATAGATAAGGCAGGACCAAACAATTGCTGAATTCAGTGTTCAAAAGCAGTGTTGCTTTTATAGAAGAACTGCTGTAATCTAATTAAAACCACAACTCATCTCACCTCAAAAATTGTGGCTAAGGAAATGATTAGGACTCTGTAAATATCCTGCTTGTCCATAATAGTTCAGAAGTTGCAAGTATTTAGTATTACCTCTACTGTCAGAAAAATGCTCCAGGATGTTTCCCAATCTGTTGTTTCTGGTTGCCATTTTACCCTGTTCTCTTTCCTCTCACGGCAGTGTTTATCACAGTCAAAAGAAGTATTTGTCATCCAAGGTGAGAGAGAGCCAGTCTGATGATACCTGCTGTACATTAACATCCTGAGGCCTGATGCTCACAAGCCAGCAAATGCGGGGGTCCACTGTGCAAATGCTACAGGATCCTCGTGTCTGGGAATTCTGATTAAAATAGGAAGCTTTTAGCCCAGAAAACTACATGCCAAATGGCTCTGACTCTTTGATTGCTCCGCTTTTGATTTATTGAAGATCCTTTTGGTGGTTCTGCTTGGACCATAATTTTAGCAACTACTGGACTCTGTGAAGTACGTTAAATGAAATGACAGTTTGGAAATAGTTTGGCTGCTTCAGAGATGCTTTCAAGAATGAACCAAGTAGCCTTGTCCTGAAGGCCTTCCGTATTTGATAGCTCTGAGAGTCTTAAGATCCTTAGAGTCTTAGGAACTCCATTAAAGTGTTTGCCAAATAATTGGAAGTTGTATCTTAATGTGGAGGAAGATTCTGGAGTCCAGCTTTCCTGTTCTTTGTTTTGGTTTTTTTTTTTTTCTCTGAACAGTGCAACTGTAAGGAACTTAAATAAGGCTAATACATTTCAGACTAGCATGAGAGTTTAACTGAATATGGATTAGTTAGTTCCACACACACACACAAAAATAGAATTTTAGCTTCTTATGAGAAGTATCTGTGTGTGTAGGTGGACAGGAAGAGTAACCTCATTTAAGAAGCTGCTGAAGGTACTTAATGTGCATATTAAAAATGAAAGTGAAACTGAGCAAAATCTGTAACTGAGATGCGCCATCCTTCTCTATATTAATGACTAGAAAAGAAGGCAGAATACATTACAAAACTATTCTGGTGTAGAACATTCTAAGATTGGTGCTGTGTCATCTGTTTTCCGGCTGATGAAAACTATGAAGGATATGAATTTGAATATTATAAGAAGTTTTAATTGTGCTTCATTGTCCTGGTGATTTGAATAATAATATTTTTTGCTAACTAAACAGTCTTCTTAAAGGAAAATAATACTTTCCAAAGTTAGGAGTATCTAGATACCATGAAAAAATATTGCATTGACCCAAACTGTGGTAGTTCGAGTTTTTGACCTGCAGCACCCTCTGCTGTTCTTAGAACAGAAAATCTTGAATTCAAATGAGGAATCATGTTATTTAATGATTTTTGCAACTATGGTAGGTCAGTAATGTATCAGGGGATGTTGAGCCACTACGCACACAAAGATTTCCTAAGGATATTGTGATTATGTAGAAAACCAGATGGTTTCTGTCCCTTCTGGATACATGCTCACTATGCAGGATTTCTGTCCCTGGATCTTGTCTCATTCTGAGGAACTTAATGGAATTCTTAGCTGACCGTAGGACTGGAATTTCAGATGCAACTCCTTTTATTTTCTTTTTCTAATTAATTATGAATTGTCCTTTTTTATGTAAGCTTTGATTCCACTGAAGAGACTCACTGAAAAGTTTGGAGATAGCCCATATATTGCATGAGTACCATAAGAGTTGCAAAATAACAACCAGTCATTGGCTGTGGTTGCCCTGAAGGCTCAAAAACCTTGTCAACAAGATAATACTAAAGATCTTTCCCTAAGGTATTGAATGTAGGAATGAAAATCCTACATATTTTTTAAATAATCAAAAATATGAAATAATCATTCTTTCATCTTAAGGAGAGGAAACCATTGCACTTCATACAGCAGCGAATATTCAGGGAACAAATACAGAAGATGTTGAGTGGTCATATAAAGTGTCTCTGGGGTTAGGTGTCCTCTGGTCTTGCATTGAGGCTGCAAAAGTGCTGTTTGCTACTCCATGCCATCACTGAAGTTTCTTTCCCTTCTTTTTGCAGTGCTCCTTTTGACAGGATTGCAGAGATAAACTTCAATATAGATGCAGATGATGACAGTGTAAGTGGGTATTTTGGGATATTTGTTTAATAGGATGGATTCTAGCAGGTTAGTTTGTGCTTGAATCAGGTGTAGTCATTTTGTGAGAAAGGGATTTGGGATATTATTTTAGCAAATGAAAAGAGGCCCTACTGCCTGAGTCCAGTTAAGGAATTCAGGGCATTAAATGTACCCTAACAGAATCTCCCTACATTTTATTGCTTTGGCCAGAGTCTTCAGAAGTAGTACTCTTTACATTGGAGGAATCTTATTCTCTCTCTCTGCAGTGTGAATCAATTGCTCTTATTTTCATTTTGATAATCTTGCCATGCACAGACTAGGGAAAAAATACAAATAGCAGAGTATTGGGTTTCTTATGGGTCTGTATATTGTCATGTGGTATCTTGCCCTTTCTGTTTTACTGACCTAAGTCACTACTTATTGAAGAAGATGGATAGTGGCTTAAATGAGGTGATTCCAGACTCATCTCTGGACCGAAGGTTGTTTTAGTCAATATTGAGACTTAGATTTCCGTAGTCTTAAAATACTTTCCTTTCCACTGAAACAGTACTATGAAAAACTTTTCTTCTCCATTCTGGCTGGTCTAGATAGTGTTTTATAGATACAGAAAAATTGTTTCCTTTTTGAAATGGCCAGCTAAGTCTACAGCCACAAGTAGCTATTTATTTGCTTACATTAACTTGTTTTTTCCCTGACTAGACAGTTTTTTGTGTCTGCTGGAATTCTAAGACAGCTGTTGATTTGGCCTGTGCATCATCTTGAAATCAGCACTTACTAAATCTTCTAATTCAGAGATTCCAGATGGGCAGACTATTTGTGTATTTACAGGGATAACTCGCTTTACCAATGTCTGAAAGACTGTAATTTCCAGAAGGGAAGGTAGTATGTTTTGAAGGGTATGTTTGTGTGTGAGTTAAGTATTACATTTGCTTAGAAACTCCCTGTAATTCTGTTGAGAAGAAGGCAGTATCAAAAGAACTTGCACGGTGGGCTGTGAGCCCAGGTGGGACCGGTTGCATGCATGGCATCACTGTATTCTCAAGTTTCCAGCTGGTAAATTTGTGAATGGGTGATGTTCCATCTGAAAAATTTTTAAGGTAATTGTTTCTAGCCCTCATACTATCAGTGATTTTATATCCCTACAACCGTGAGTGATGCAGAAAGACACATGTAATAGAGCAACTATAAAGCCGCATGCAGAAACACCTGCTGTTTTGGAGGCGATGTGGGCTGAGATAGTGCTGTGTTTCTTCCTTGATCTGTGATGTGTTTGCTGCTTCTGAGCATACTAAGCCTTTTATTTTTCTATGCTATTTTTACTCTTCCACATCTGAACACTGCTTGTTACTTAACTTGGAAAGAAGAATGAAATAAATGCAAACACCTTCATGGTATTAGTTTTGTACAAATGCTGTTTTATGAACTTGCTCATCAACAGAGTTCGTCTCTTTCTCCAAAGAACAAATGGAACTTGTTTTCTTTTCGATACTCTTTTAGCCCAATGCTTCCCTCTTTGAAGCCTGTTGCAATGAACGGATCCAACAATTTGATGATAATGAGGAGGAAGAAGATATCTGGGAAGAGAAGGAGATAACCTATGCAACCCAAGTCAAATCAAGAACACGGTAAGATGAAAACAAAAAGTCGTTTTTATTTCCGAATGTTGTGAAGCTAAATTTCAGTTAATTGTTTGTTTAATTATTTGTTTATTATGTTCTGTGAAGCCTATTTCTTGCATAAAATAGTGTTTTACATTTCACGCTTCTGCAAAAAAGGTGGTTGTCTTGAATGTGAGACAAGGATGCAGCTTGAGGGAATTTGAGTCTATTATCAAAGATCAAAAAAAAAAAAAGCTTAGTTTGAAAAACTTAGAACTTCTTCCTTTCCTCATGTTTGAAAAGGAGGAGACTGAGAAGATTGTAAGACTGAGGGCAGTAGATATAAGAGTCTTTTCCAAAAAGTCCAACCAAGAAAAAATGTGTTTTGCATGACAATTAATGATCTCCCATGGCGCATCTCTGGCATTTTGAATCATTTTGCATTTTTCAACCTTTTGATACAGTCAGTTATTAAAAAAAGTTTTTTCTATAATTGCAAATCTAAAATATGAATGCAAGACGCAAGAAAAATGGTCAAGAACGTAAAGTTTATTTGCCTAATATTATTAAAGTGGTTTTGTTTTGCTAATACACAGCATTTATATCACAGTAGTATTCACCTTGTTTGCCACTGTTTTGTGTGCTCTTACCAATCTCCAGGCCTGAATATGTCATTGGAACTTATTTCCCATTACATTTCTGCAGATGTCTTTTGACAAGCAAAGCTCTTAGGGACTTAATACCTGCTGTTGCTTCTCTGAGTTTTATAAGTTTTTGGGAAATAAGCCCTGTAAAAGGGATTCAGCATCAGTTGATCAGTTCCCAACTTCTTGCACTGAACTACTCTTAAAAAAAAATATGGATTAGGTGTTTGTGTCACTTGCAAGTGCAAGGAAGAAACTGTGTCCTCCAATGAAAATAAATTGTGTAGAGTTTTGCAAAGCAACCGTAAGCAACCATGATAAATGTAATTAAAACAAAGGATAACTTGCAGAGTTTGGGTTTTTTGATCTTTAATAAGGATTTAAAAGTGATTGGCCATACAGATCAATCTTTAACATTTAGACATTATAATTTCTTACAGATAATTTGTTTTCCTGCTTACTTATTGACTATTAGGTGCTAATCTTTCATCTCTCATGTCCATTCTTTGGATGTAGAAAACACATGACCAATTATGGGTTTTAGTCAGGTTCCATTTGATAAATATAAAGGGAAAAATTTTTCTTTGCCGTATTTGCTTTAATTGAGTAAGATTTCCTCTCATCTAGTTTACTTCCTTCCAAAAATCTATAAAATGCAACTATATTAATTGAATTGGGCCTTGGATGTATCCCTTTTGGTATATAAGATTGAAATAAATTGAGTCAGAAACAAGTATCTTGTTACCAAGATGGAAAATTGTGTGCATGGTTAAGTCATAATTCACTCTGATTAGACACTAAATTTAACTAAACTTGGTGATTAAATGCTAATTAATTTTTTTCAGTCATCAGTTATTTGGAATTTTCTGAGAAAGTTATAATACAAGAAACTGCATTTACAGCATGTTATACCTTCAGTGTGTTTATGTGCATTGATTTAGTTGTTATCTACTTTCTGCCCTACTTTACATGAGATACTCTCAGATTATTTAATAAGTATATGGTATTCATGTTTTTCTTTAGTAACAAGTGGAATGTATATGATCATACCTGATTGCATCTGCCTATATACATTTGATTTTTTGTGGGTGTTATATTCTCTTTCACCGTCATTTTTACTATTTTTGTTCCTTGTATTTTAGTGTGGTAGTGGTATTGAGCTTTTTGTTTAAATTAGACTGTGTGATCTGCAAAGAAAAATTGCTTTTTTAGATTCTTACAAAGTACTGTAAACATGTAACACTTACAAATAATACTTGGTTTATAAAAAATGATTAACAATTGTTTGTATAGTAACTGAATGGTGGCTGATGAGGAGTTTCTTAAAATGAAATCCTTTAGAATTGTGCAGGGGAATATGAAAAAGAATTAGTGGGATGAAATTTGATGAACATCATTGGACTGTGACTATTAGGAAGAACTTTCTAACGGAAAGTTAGTTGGCTGTGCAGTAGTCTCAGTGGAAAATACAGAGCGCTCTGTCACTTTGATCCATCTAAACTGTGACCAAAGCACTGAAAGATATGCTATAAGAAACCATCCTGAATTGTTCCTTTCTTTTTCCCTTTTGGGGCAGGGAGGAAGCAGGTGAGGGATGAACTAGCTGCTGTAAGAGGTCTTTCTAATTCTGAGTTCTGCGATTCAGGTTTGGAGCATCTCAGACCTCAGAGAGTTCGTCAAAAAGTGATCTTGAGAACGGAGATCATGATGGTAGTGTGGACTCAGAAGAAGAGGAGGAAGCAGAGCAGCAATTGCCTCCTTCCTCAGCAAACACCAACAGGAACAATACTTCTGAGCAGAAAGACTCTGACTCCTCTGAAGGTAAAGACTTTAACACAGCATCATCCCATTTCAAATGAGATCTGTAATCCTCTCTGCAGAATAACAATCTGCAAATTGCCTGGCTTCTGCAGCTATTCTGTAATGCCACCTGTGCAGATGAGAAGCATGAATTTCAGTCTTCATTTTTTGCCTCTGAAATATTAGTGAGACTGAGCCCTGTCCAACTTCTTCAGCACAGGAATGTGTTGCTTCAGTTATGCTAAGACAACCACACAGGTACAAGTAATACTATTAGCTCTTTTAGTATAGAAACTAAAAAACAAAGTATCAGTGGAGGATTACAACATTAACTTCTTATATGCCTTGCCAAGTATCTCCACAACCCTGTATATCTTCCTTCTTCTGCCTTATTGCCTGTCTAATTTTAGTTTGCATGTTGTAAGCCCATTCTTGTACTGCCTGGAGGAAGACCAGATAGACAGGCTTTTCCCAGAGTAGTGATGCAAGTAATGCTGTGTAAGCTCATGAGACATGCAGCACCGTCAGCAGAACAAATTCAGTCAACTGAAACAAAGGGATGACAATGTTTTCCCAAAAGTGCTTTTTTTTCTGTATATGGTGTAATGCCTGCTTTTGGTGCAAGTATTTTAAGTTTTAAAAGTGTTCTTTTTTATATATATATATATATATGTATGTATATGTGTATATATATATATAGCTGGTGTTTCTGTGTGGTAACTATGAACATAAAGCATATATATTTTTGTAGTCAGCTCTCTACAGCCATTTAGTAGTGTCGTTATTTGCAGTTCTTACTAGGAAGAACCGGTATATACAATACAAATGACAACCTGTGGCTGCTGTACATCAGTGTAATTACCCTTTAGACACTTTGGCTCAAATTTTGGTTCAATTTTTGAGTGAGTCTAGATTTGTTGGATCTCTCCTCTTCTGAGTTTTGTTGCATGCAAATCAGTTTACACAACAGACCTATGCAATGCAAGTAAATTCTCTTTCTTGAGAAAAAATCATGAAAAATACTGTTTAAAAATGTACAATCTGTAGGAATAGAAGTATGTTCTAATAAATAAACGATAGGCTAGACCTTGAAAACCAAATTCTATTCTTAATTTTGCTCCAGATTACTTCTATGATCTTAAACATTTTTATCCATGTATCAATTCTCTATCTCTACAATTCTCTTGTAATTGCCAAGATTAGACAATTAATGTCTGAAACAGTTGAAAACTGCACCTCTTAACTTTTGGCAAGAAAATAATGTATTTAAACAGAGTTCAGCTGAAAACCACTGGCTCAAAGAATAAAGAAATTCATAAGGATGTTTTTCTTAATCAATGCTTCTCTCTTGTGGATAACAATATTTGTCAGAAAAGGGATTTTCAAGCTGATTGTCTGTAATCTCAGAGACAGGCAGCTTCCTATAGATAACAAAGAGGTGCCAGTCTTTCTTTTTTTGTCTTTTTTTCATCTCTGAGAGTACTTTGGAAAATTTTTGGGAAAGCCAAAGATTCTGAAAACTCATAGGAATTCCAGTCTGCTTTTTGTGTCTTCAGGGTCTGGATGGACAGCTGTGTTTGAGCCAGTGAACTCAAAGCCCCCAGCACCCTGTGTCGCCATGGATGTTGGATCAAGTGTGTGGGATTCAGCAGCCCCAGAGAACACCACGCCTGAGGAGAAAGGATGGGCAAAATTTACAGACTTCCAACCTTTTTGTTGGTAAAAGAGGCATAAATTCAGTCAATTTCTTTATAACTTTTGAATGAAAGAATGTTTGAAATATGGTTTGATGGAGTTCATTTGACTGTAATCTTATCTTCTTCCCCTTCCCTTCCCCTTGCTGCCCCTTTTATTTTGTAATATGGTCTGAGTATTCTGCATCAGGGCTTCATACTTCCCTTTACCTTCCAGTGCTTCTATTCGCTGACATTAGTATTCATGTCTTATGATACAGGGATATGGTATGTATTGCCACTGCTGCTAGACTGTGGCTATAGAATAAGTAAACAAGTAAGTTCAAAAAAGTTAAAGATATTTGTATAAAGAAATAGTAACAACCAAGGTATCTGCACTTCATTCTCAAGGCTTTTTTCCCCCCCCACTTTAGCTCTGAATCAGGTCCACGATGCAGTTCTCCTGTGGACACAGAAAGCAGTGATTCAGATGGAAACCCAAAGCAGAGTCAGGACAAGAACTGTAAGTGAGAATGTTACAAGACAAAACAGATATATAATTTAAGCTGTTTGAAGTATCGCATAGCATACCAAGTCTACAGGGGAGAGCTTACCTTCCTTAAAGGATCTCTTCTGTACAGAGTTCAGTCCATTAAAATAATACTCAGAAATCCTGAAGGTTTTTGGGGGATAATCCTGTTCCAGAACAAAAGTATTAAATTTAAGCTTGTAAGTGTTGATATCACAGAGACAATTCATTTGTAAGCTATTTGAAAGTGCTATTTTTAGCCATATGCTTGATTATAAAATCTCTTACCAAAAATTAAAAGGATATGGTAAGTTATCCTCTTGGTAATTGTGCCTAGCCAGCTGGTTAACTTCAGTCTGATTTATTTCCCTCCTCTTTTCTGTGCAAGGAAAAAAAAATTAACAAAGGACCTTGATGGAACTAAACTAAACTTTTATCTGTAGTTAAAACTGAGAGGTGGATCATACCAAAAGGGATAGTGCACTACATTTCTCTGTTGCATTCATTTTCTGGTGTACTCTCCCAACTAAGTTCAAGATTCAGTTCAGTAGAGCTCAAAGAGCATGTGATGACTACTTTATTGATGCACATTATTTAGATCTACCCTTCAGTCAGGCACTATGTGTTAAATCACGTTGCCTGAGCATATATCAAATTTGGGAAGAAAAGACTGCAACACTCTCTATGGCTGCAACACTTCTTTTCTACTTTCTTGAAAGCAAAGCTCTTGACAGGCATGCATGTGGAATGAAAAACAACAAACAGTTTAAAAAGAATAGCTGCTTAAGTTTTACCAAAACAAGTTCTCAGAGCAGTCATAGGCAACAGAGAGATCATGGACTACCTTAATCCTCCCTTCAGAGTAATCAGCTTTTGTGAGCTTTGCATGGAGTGAAGAGAATAGTCTGCTCTGCTGTTTGTCCTGTTCCTCCTGAACACGAACATGAGGTGTCAGGACTTTCCTGACAGATAACACTTGATTTGGGTTTTTTTTGTTTGTTTGTTTGCTTATTTAAAAAAATAATACTGCATGCTGTCTTAGTTGTGGGATCTGCACAAAAACCGTCATCTCGAAATTTGCTGTAATTGTAAGCATTCCATTTGATACCACGGTACTTACTTGAGGTTGTACCTGTGGAGTTGTTCCCACGTTTTTGGTCATTTTGCAATGTGAATTCTTTACTTTTGTTCAGTCAGCGCTGCCTCGCCCTGTGTTTGGAATGTGTGTGTTACAAGGAAAGCACCGCTGGTGGCTTCAGACAGTAGCTCGTCTGGAGGTTCAGACAGTGATGAAGAGGATGATAAGGCTGATATTGTCACGGAAACCATCAGTACAGGCTCAGGCCAGGAAACCATCAAGCTGACTATGGATGCAAAAAACGAGAAGGCTGTTTTCACCAGGTGCGAAAGGAATCACCTTGGGGTGGGGCAGAGCTCTATCCTGGTTTTTAGAGCATTGTGTCACTAGGGATTAATGTGTTCCTTTTTCTGTTTTTTCTACCATGGTTCAAAATGTCCTGTGCAAAGATGTCTTACTGCTTTTCTTGTCACATTATCATAAAATATAATAGGTTTATTCTATAAATATAATAGGTTTATTATAAGAAACATGCGTGGCTCATATTTAGCCACTGACCCATGTCACAGAAGCATCACACATCTGGCCGTCTAGCTGCAACTTGGGTTGGACTCATGGCAGGGATGCAGGGTTAGATCCCATAGAAAATTCATGCAAAGCCTCTGATGATGGGTAATACAAAGTCTGACATGGAATCAGGGTGCAGTCCTTGCAGAAAGAGGATTTAAATGACTCAAGCTATCATTTTTCCCTTATTCTCAAAGTAGAACATTATAAACAATAAATTATAAAAAGTGCAAAATACCAGAATAAGATATGGTAAATTCTGAGATTTGTTAACTTTTGGTTATCAAGCAGTTTGGTTAGAATTGCATCTATCTAATCTATCATAATCTTATCATTTGAGAGCTGCAGCTGGTTTTGAAAACAGTAAGCTTCTAGTTCATTTTGGCATGTCCAGAAATTTTACACAAAATTAGAGTGTTTGGATGTTTCCTCATATTCCTTACAAGTATTTGGGCTGTGATTCAACTAGTTGGGAATCCCTGTATTTTATGCATCTAACTCAGGAACAGATATTTATATTTTATAATGTTGTGGTTATATGACTTTTTTTGGATAGTCAGCATGAGCTGCTTGGCATGCCAAAGTACTCAAGCAAATAGCTACTAGGAGTTAGAAAGCAGTGGCTCAAAAAACAAGTGGGACTACATAACTAAGTAAAATAGAAGAGGAGGAAGTAAACCAAAGGTAGGTTTGGTTAAGCAAGTCTGAATTGAGCTTCTAATAACTGTTTTTTATTTTTGATGTCTACCTCAAATGTCCTTTGGGTTCAAAATCTAGTGTTCAGCAGTTGTACTCTTTGAAATAGCCTTTAATATGTTCCTTCATACCTTTACTAGGGGGATCATCATTTCAGGGTGAGATTGCAAAGTTAATTCTTTTGTCTATTTTTGCAGCAATCTTTACTGTTTTCTTTTTCTTCCTTTCTTTGCTTTCTTCCTATTTCTGCCTCTCTTGCTGCCTTTCTCTCTTGCTGTGGGTATTGCTCAGAATATTTAGACCTGCAGTCAGAGGGTATGTATAATGGTGACTTTTTCAGGGTTCCAAACATCCACCTGACAAGTAGTTTCTCCCCTTAGTTACTCAGTTCTGGGTTGGACGCAGAGCTGTTGGGCTGGGAAAACTCACATTTTCACAATCAGTTACAACAGATCCTAGAAATATTATTTTTAAAAACTGCACTTGAGGTTGTGTGTAGTCCTTTGTGAAAAGAACGTGTTCAGGCAACATATGTGTTAATGAACCATTAAAAACAAATACGGTGTTTAGTAGATTCATGCGTCATGTGTCCTTGAGCTTCTTGCCATTCCACCTGTTTCTGAGCTCTTTCTGCAAATAGGAATTTAATTTATTTTGAGAGGAAAATTCATGTTCTGTTCAAGATTACTATAGTAAAGCCTTGTGGTCTGCAGTTTGCTAATGCACCCAGTATTAGAATTGCTGCCTGTTTTTATTAAGTGGGGGTAGTGGTAAAGTAAAGCCTCTTGAGACCTTCTCATAATAACACTACTCAACATTTTACTTTTATGGTGTTAACTATAATGCAATACTGGATACATTATCCAAGTCAAAGTACTTCTTTTCAGTTTGCTTTCTATTTTAAATTGTGGTTCTTTACTAGTTATTTTCTAAAATTCATCCATTTAAGTGATGTTCCCCAGTCACTGTGCAAACTAGCAAGAATCTGCTGTAATTTCCGTATCAGATCAGAGACAAAAAGAGAAGTGCACTGAAATAAACCTGTCTCCTAACTGTTTTGTTTGAAGAAGAGTACGTTACAGAAAACATGTAAACTTTCATATCCAAAAGGGACAGTTACCTGATGAACAGAAAGTTGCCTGACGACTGACTTCTCTGGGCAGGAGATTCAGGAAATGTAGCTCAGCGTGCAGGTCCACTCTCCAGAGACTGTAGATTTTCAAAGTTGTAAGCTGCATGGTATTTTAAAATATTTTTCATTACAACATGTGCTTATTTCACTTACTATTTTACTAACTGATAATGTCATTTAACAAACTCCTGAAAGTTTCCTGTCTCTCATAAGCAGTCGAGCCTGCGTGGCATTTATCGCAGACTACTTGCCATTTGGCTGTACTTTGTTCCAGAGAAGTTCAGTGATACTCAAGCTGGTAGTGGTCAGTCAGGAGTGTTCAGAATACCAGTATGTGGAATAGGGACAGGGAGCGAGTGTTTTCTACGCTGTATTCAAAGCAAGCAACTCTGTAGCTATAAAGATCTTAAAATGTCTGCAAGGCTTTGCTGAAGTTGTAGAATTAATCCATGAACTAGAGAAGTGAAATGTTAGGGGTCCTTCAGCAGTTTTAGCTTGGACTTATGTTTGTTGATATATGGGCAACATCATAAACAGTAGTAAGATTTGCATTTGATATAGAAAACAGAATAATGAATGCTACGTGTATGCAATGTGATAGGCATTTCTTGTGGGAAATGACTTGCCATTTCCGTGTCTGTGCACCTAACTTAACTGTACGATATTAATCCAAGCTTTTGCATTTCTTCTTCCTTATTTTTTAAAAAGCTATCTGAAGTATTTCACTGCTGAGCTGTTCAAATAAAGTTTCTAAGCAGCTGCTTTAAAGATGAGCTGCTTAAAGAAAAAGGAGTCACAGCTTTTGCTGTTTATGGTGATAGGGGTTTGGGATGTTTATAACTTTTAGTTTCTCTCTCATTTTATTAACTTTTCCTGAACTACTGATGCTTTTTTCTTTTTAATCTATTTTTTGAAAATTGTTGAATATGTTTACTGTCAACTTCACCCTGTTGCCTCCTCTCCTGAGTACTCTTGATCGGAGACCAAACATGAAAATGGATATTTTGTTAAGCAACAGAAAAAAGAAAGTTTAGAATGGAGGCTGGAATTCCATCTGAGCAATAGTGCTTGCTATCTGTTTAGAAAAAATGTGTTTCTTTCTTGTCTATTTAATACCAGTTCTCAATTTGTACTTTCTTAAGCTTTGGAAGTAAGTGTTGTAAGTGCTGCAGTGGTTTTCTTAGAACTGAAGTGCAAATGAGACAGAACTAGTGATTTCTGTATTTTGGAAGTATTGTGTTTCTCTAAAATCACCTTAGACGTCTCCTCTTTTGTTTCTGATCGTATACAGTTCTAGGATGAAAATATTTAGCTTTCATTCTAAAAGCAGTGAAAACCTTAAATTCCTTCTGCTGAAATAGCTCTGAAATAACAGCTGGCGATGGTTCTTCCCATTGCCCCAGCATGGACTCCGAGGTGAGCGCTGGCGTTCTCTCCACTGCATGAAGGACCAGAAGGGTCTGTGTCAGGCACGGCGCTTGCACACAGCAACCGAGCAACCGGTTTGCTTTTGCTGTTACTGAGCGGGGAATTTTAGTGCAACGTCCGCTTACATGCAGTAGAGAAAATAATCCTCCAGTTTCCCAAGCTGAATGGAGTTACGTTGTCACAGTGGATGTTTCGAGCTCTCCCATTTTGGGATACATTTTTCTTTTCTGTGCCTGCTGACTGTTCATCTTGCATGACATATGGACTTGCTATTGTACTTTAAGAGCATGAAGAATCAGCACAAAAGACAGTTGTATTGCTTGTGTCTTGTTTTGCTGACTAACTGGGAAGAGTTGCTGAATGTTTTAAATAGATGATTAGGGAAAAATAAGCATGCTGTGGAAAATTGGGCATGGAGCATGACTCCAGCATTTTTGTAAAAATTGGCTATATATCAGCATACTTTTATTGGGAAAGAAAAGTAAAAGCAAAGTGACTAAACTGAGGTCCCATTTCACTGTAACAGTCTATTTTTTCCAACTGAAGATGAACATTTAGTGCAATAATTGGCATAGATTGGATCTTTTATGCTGGCACGTGTGTTGGCCTTTATAATGTAAGATTGCATGTAATTTTGGAAGGCAGACCTCCCATGTTGTATGACTTTGTCTAATTATTAGCCAACAGATATTTTAATAGTCTGTTAAGAAGTGTGTATTTAGCATGGCTGCCATTGCATCTCTTATTTTCTGTCTTTTGGTTGATTGTTGCAGAGTCTGGTTTTTAAGGACTTGCTTATGGGCTCAGCATGAGACTTGTGTTTAGGTATGCTTTTTATACAAGTCTTGCTTCTTTGTTTATAGTACCACTGTTTCTCCTAGCGTGTCTTTACAGTGTTTTGATGTCTGTGATACTTATTAATTGTTTACCAAAGAGACTAGAGGATATCTAGTGTATCCCAGGAGCCACAATAGTGAGCTTCAGAGGTGGGTAGACGTGAACTCTAAGGCTGTTTTATTCAGTATCAAATCCATTCTTTCCTGAAATACTTAAAACTCTTGGATCATTCATGGCTACAGCCTGAATTCCTTACAAGTCTTTTAACAATGAGATGTAGATCAATATTTCACTTAGCATCATGAAAAGCTGCATTAGGTGCTAAAGCAGGTGGATCCCTGTCTAGCAGTGCAATTCAGAGTCAGGCTGGCACATTTGAAATGCCTACCAAAACAGTTACAGTTTAATTTTTCTTGCTAGATCCAAGAGGCTCTCCATAAGCAGATGAATGGAAAGACAGGGCGAGAGAAGATGTGTGTGTTGTGGTAGCAGTGTAGAAATGGGTCTTGTAAAGAATTTTGCATAGTGAAACTGGGCACGAGAGAGGAGTTGAAAAAAAGTTGCAGTATAAAGTATTTTCTCCATAAAGCTGGAGGAAATTGCTAGGAAGAACTGAAGTGTTATCAAATATTAAGCAAGCACCTAACGTTTTCGTCTTTATAAATGGAGCAGCATATGACTTTATTTTAATTGTGTATCAATTTTGGTATAGAATAGTTTTATGAGAACTGCAGTAGTTACGAAGTGTGAACTTCATTTAATCTTGTTTTTTCTAGGAGGAAACTGCTCTTCGAGGAAAATAGTTCTATTACTAGTTTGAGGAGGCTTTGCGGGATTTTTGCATTAGAGCAAAAAAATGAGCAACCATTTTATAGTATCTGAGATCTGGAATTAGGATATGTAATATTTCCTATATTGCATGTATTATACTACATGTAGTAAAAGCTGAGAACTCCATGCAATCTTTATGGCAGATTTTTCTCCAAGAAACAAGTTTGCATAGTTGGAACTCATTAGTTAAGAGAACTGCAGGTTTTCAGTAGCATGGGAAAAGCAAATGTCTGAGGAGAATTCATATGAGGGCAGATAAGGAAGTGATACATCCTGTATGGGATCATCCTTATCATGCTTCTGGCAGAAAAATTCTCCAAAGACAGCTAGAAGCCAAAGTTCATTTTCTCAAATCTCTCGTCTAAAGTAATCTGTGTGCATTTGGGAAAGGGCCCTTAAAGCCTTCTTGAAACCAGACATGATACTGTTACGGCTTTCCTTGACTACCTTGTCTTCTGATTGTTGCTGAAAATGGTAAACCTGTTCACTTTTCCCAGTGGTGAAGCACTGTATGTGTATGTATGTGTGCGCATAGAGTTTGCACAGACACTAGCAACTTCGACCAGTAGTGTTTCTGTAGCCTTCCCTGTCCGATGCATGAATACATCCTTTATCATAAAATAACAGGTTTTGAAGAAGTTGTGTTATAAAAACTTCTGTTGATTAAGATCGCTATTGTAATTTATTATGTAATTATTCTAAGTGAAATTGAGTGCTTGGCAGTACGCATAACCTGGGGGAGACTTGATTGTACCTGCCTCAAGGAGCTTACTGCCTAAAAAAGACAAACCGCAGATAACGTTTAAGATACGAAATACATCAGATAACCAGGAAGAGTGAACAAGAAAATTATTTCACTTTCACTCTCTTTGCTGTCCCCTGCCATGCTTCAAAACACTTTGTGAATTGTACCATTCAGTGGTATTCCTTAGTCCATCCACCTTCGAGTGAGTAAGGCAGAAACCTGCCAAATGTCATGTTTGGAAGTTGGCTCCAGCAGGAAGTATTTCTCACCAGCGTCTGCAATAGCACATAGATATTTACCCCTCCCTGAGATTCCCAACTGATTAATTGCCTGCTTTGTTCACTTTGCAAGAGATTGAGCAATAGCCCATTGCTGCTAAGTTTCTTCTGCCTCTAGAACCCAAGATTTTCTTAAAGTTCCCGCTCATTCAGGAAGCCTTGTTGTGTAAAGTTTAAACGGACGCTGTCCTCTTCAGGATGTTTTGAGTTCAGCTGTGTCACGCCTACCGTGAGGGAAACTGGATCAACTCTGCTAAGCCAGATGCTCACAAAACCTCCAAGTGACGAGGAACACCCCCAGGCCCTGTGCCACGGCTGTCCAGAAGAAACCAGTAGCTGGGAGCAGACTTCTTTCAATTTATTTTATGCAGACTGTGTTCTGAGCTTCTAGTGATGCAGATGACTGGACCTAATAACGCTGGTCATATCTTCTAGTCTTATTTTCCAATAAGGCTGACGAGCTGGTACATTCAGCTTGTGCACTGAGGGTGCTTAATGTCTAAGGATGCATTGCAATGTTTGGAGAAAGAGAGCGCTCTCTGTTATAAGTGACCTTCAGAGAGTAGTATTTACAAAGTTGGTCATTAAATTGCACAGTTTGGCTGCAATATTGTGAAAAAAGGCAGTTCTGGACAGATTTCAGCCTACTGGTAGAAAATTTTTACAAGTGGCCTTGGATTAGAGCCGTGCTAATTCTTTCTAGGGTAGGAACTATTAGAGGTCTGTTTTCAGGGCTAACAACAGCAAACTGAGAAGAGGTTACAGTAGATATAGACTTGCTAATATCATTTCTTCCTTAACGTGTCTTAACCAACCTCGTAAGAGAACAGTTACATTCTTTCACGCATACAGTCTGTCCCTGTCCCTGTCCTCAACTCTGTCAGGATTTGGAGCAGCCCATAACCGGGTCGAGTGTTTGCCTCTGCTGATGTAGAAGTGGACCATTTGGTTGCTTGTACTGGCAAGAGGGATATACCACACTGGAGCTTAAAGGACACACCTAGCTGCTAAGAGAAAGCTCACCAGAGGAATATGTTAGTGCAAAATATTTATAGATACTAGGGTTTATTCTAGAATTGAATTAGGTATTGTTATTGGCCCTCCAACCTGGATCATAGTATTCTGTGTTCCACGCAACCTGCCAGTTTTATTTTTTAAAGTGTTAGTTTGGCTTGTAAGTGTTCTTCTGCAGAGATCTGTGTGTCCAGCTTTGCTTTTCCATGAGCCTGTTGGAGACGGATAAATTTCTATGCCCCCTTAGTGATTGGGTTCCCTTAGGACTTCGTAATACTGGAATCCTTGTGTCATGGAAATTTTAGTGATTGAATTTAAGTTTATCTTTGACCCATTTAAACCTCATGAGCTCAAGTTTCTTGTGTGAGAGGTAATTTTCCAATGATACGTATGACAACTTAATTCACAGAGTTAGTTTGATTCTCTGTTGTCTCATCTATCCCCCGCAGTTTCTCTAATGGATATTTTTGTACTTAAGGCATTTCTTTTTAAGAGCATGTTGGATCTTTATAAAGATAATTGTTTTTATGTCATTATTCCTCATTTTTTACATATTTTTTCAAGAGCACATAGAAAAGTAGCTGCAGAAGTAGAAACTAGATCTCAAAATCTGTCACATGTTTTATTTATCAGACTCTGGTTATATGTATACATTATAAACCCCTCTTTTAGTTGCTGACAGCATTGCTGCTCAGTCATCTAGTGAGCTGTCCTTCCATTTTTGTAAATATGCTCTCTGCTGGATAGATCAGAAAACATTCGTGAGACTGGACTGGGTTAAAACTGTTAGGAAAATCGTTCATGTGCTTGTTTTCTCTCTACCTTCTTCGGCATGTCATTATTCCCAGGAAAAAAAGTATGACCATATACTGTCTATCTATATCCTTTAGGTAATAGCCTACTAGAAGTATACAGTATGAAAATCATACCGCAGGCTGTCCTATATGAAGCAAGACTCAACTCTAGCAGTAAGCATCTAAACCCTAGAGTGAATACAGGCATACACATGTGTGTGTGGAGAAATAGATACAAGATTTAAAAAACAGATAAATGCACAACGCAGTCAGACCCTGTTAGCCAGAGCATTCTTCAGATGCTTTCAGTTCATCATCGTATAAAGTGGGACCCTATGTTGCAGAACTACTTGCTCCAGGACATCCATGGTTTAAT
The DNA here is from genome assembly GCA_003342895.1 of Casuarius casuarius. NCBI lineage: Eukaryota > Metazoa > Chordata > Aves > Casuariiformes > Casuariidae > Casuarius > Casuarius casuarius. The sequence goes on from PTFA01000265.1 coordinate 545,665, forward strand.
TACATTGATCTTAAACATGTTCATCCTTAGGCTTTCTATTTCAAATAAGTTTTCTTTGCATTTAGCATTATTTTATTTTACTGTATATAGAAGGCAAAAAAATAAAGACATTCCCAGTAATCACTTCACACAGAAACATGGAGCTTTTAAATATGCATGTAGAAGATATGGAGGTTTTCTGCTGGCATTTTTTTCTTTTTCCAGGATTTCAGCATTTGTTTTATTTTAGGCATACGTCATTGGAAATGTAATCTCGCAAGCGTGTGGACCTTTCACGTTGTGTGTTACTGAAAGCAAATTGCTTTAGCTCTGTTTGGCTTCAGAAGATACCATTCATGAACATCCAGTTAACTTCTTTCTTCCTCAGAGTTTTAGGTTCTGTACTTAAATTTAAATCTTCTCTAAGTGGACACAGAAGTATCAGTTACCACTTGGGAAAAATCTGTAGTTTATAGCAGCACAGGTACCTATGCTAGATCAGAAATGTGCTTTGCCAGAATGAACAGTTCAAAGAACTGTGGGCTTGGAAATTTTCTAGACTTTGTTGGGTAAGGGAGGACAATTCCAGGAATGATGAACTGTAATGGTACTGATAGTCTCCAGTTACTGTTACAGGTAAGTAGTGTGTTTCTAGTTTATTTCTCCTAGTAGCAAACCTGATTTTCTAGACCCTCTAAAGTCTTGACTGAATGTACTTCATGTTGCATCCTTTCTACTGTTAATCCAGCAGGCTCACAGTTTGTTTTCTGTGTCCACTCACAGGACAATGCACCAACAGAGTTAGTTGCAGAGAGTATTAAATTGTCTTGTTTTCAGGCAATGATGGTACACTGAGAATTCATAGGCCTGATTTTGCTGCAGGAAATGAAAATGCCTTTCTTAAGGAATTGTTGCTCTTGTGCATTTTTGGTGTCTTGCTGATTTGTAGAAAATGTAGCCTCCAGGATACATATAATGCTTTTAAATTCCAGTTTATTTTCAGTTCTTATTTCTTTATGGGAATTTTGTGGTGTGTGTTAGGTGAGGAGGAGGAGTGGTTTTTTTCTTCTCCATTGGAATTTAACTCCCATTAATTGTCATTTAACTTAAACTTGAATTCTTCCCACACAGTGATGCAGACTGCATGGTTATTGATAAGCTGACCATCACTGACATCGGAACGACAAAAGCATCCAAACCACTGAACACGGCCCAGCACTCTGAGGAACACCAGAACACTGCAGCTGTTGTCACAGCTGGTGCAGAAACAGCAACAAAAGACAGGTGAGCTGCTCAACCATTTCTTACCACTCTGTGTCAGAGAATCGATTTTTACCGTGTCACTGAATGTGGTTATTCTAACAGTAGTGTATGGTCAACTGCTATATCATTAATACGTCTTGAGTGTCTTGGAGTGTATTAGACTGAAGGTAGTATAGACTATGACATTGCAACAGTATGTTACACATATCTTTGAGTTTATCAGAGGTTCTATAAAATCACCTGTTTTATCGTTAAAATAATGGACTTCTGATTTCTTTCTGCTGCAGAACAAATATTGTTTCGTTGTTCGGATGAACTTACAGACATTAACAATGAAAATAATGTGAGAGGAAATTTGGAGAATGGGTTTTGAAACTGAAACTGGAAGTAGTCTTGAGGAGAAATAACACTAACAATTTTTATAAATGTGATAAATTCTAGGGACATTTTAAACATGCAGACCAATCCTTCTGCATATCTAGTGCTGTCATCTCCACCGCCTTGTGGCCTCTTGCCTCACTGAATCCTCTTGGGACAAGCCTGCTTTTAGACTGAGTCTCGAATGATGGTGCTTAGCTGAAGCTGGACATCTGGGCCATCCTAGAGGAATTTCTTCCGTTAGATACTTTTAGTGAGAGGAAAAAATCTAACCAGTGCTTAGGACTTCATGAAAATCCAATCCACCAAACTCTACTTCAGTAAAATATGGTCTGGGTCTCAGCTATGTTACTTCTTATACCTCCTCTGTACAGCTTCTGTATAGCATTTGAGCCCACAGCTTACAACTGGTATTGCACAAATTCTAGGGCTAGTTTTAACGCATACCTGGGAGCAAGCTGATTGTCCCTTTGGGTGATTGTTCTCTGCTGCCGCACCCCAGGTACTGTCAGAGCCCTGAGTACAGCTGTAGGCAAGGGTTGGTGAACTGAAAGCTGAGGGTTACAGCAAGGCAGGTAGAGGCTATCACCCCACGGACGAGGGGCGCAGTCCCGCAGGACCCCATCCAGTGACTGCCAGACACATCCTTGTCCTGGGACAAGGCAGGTCTCAGGGTCTGTGTCTCAGGACGGTCCAAGGCCAGGCACAGCGTGCATGTAACATAGTTTAGGCAAAGACCAGGGCCAAGGGCCTGAACTTAAATGCAGTTCCCAGGCTGATGGTTGGAGGAGGCCCCGATGAGACTGGTCAGGTCAATTAGAGCCTGTTTGTGTACTCAGAACCCTGATGCTTATGTTTCAAACTTTCTTATTCAATGAGTTAGTCAATGTTGTGTAATCAGTGGTTAAAGTTGACTTCTCAATTTCCGTTTTGGTTTCTAAATGTAATATTTTGTAAAGGAATCAGAAGAGGTTCAGGCTAGGAAGCTAATAATGCTCTAGCAGGTAGAAGAAACAAAAATAGAGGAAGGTACTGAAGGTACTGAAAAGGAAAGTTACCAGTGTTAATGCCAGGATGAAAGTAAGCTTTAGGAGTGAGCATGGTCCAGTAGTTATATTTCTCTAATATTACTCTTTTGGTTTGTCTATAGGAAAGAAGAAGTCTTGCCCTGTGCTGAAGCCACATTAAATGGCCCTGCTTGATGAAACAAATGCAATGGGACGTGTGTGATCCAGGCCAGGCTGCTACCTGGTGATGCAATTTGTCAATTTTTTTTTCATTTTAATTTTATTTTTTAATAAATGCTGCATTGATGAGAGAGCTGGCATTCAGGACCAGACATGCAGTTTCAACACCAACAATCTGTTCTGAAAGACACTTGCATTGTCTAAATGTAGCATTGATCAATTAGTCATCACAGGAATGATGGGGTTCTTCCCAAGCAAGCCTTCTGCCTAATTTTAGTTCTTTGTCCCCTTCCCTCTCTCCCTTGTTTTTGTTTTGTATTTGGGGTTCAGTCCTATTTTCTTAGTGTTATTGCACACAGTATTCAGCTTCTCTTCAGAAAGGTAGCAGGTCTAACGCTGGGACTTGGACAGTGCACAAAACGTCCCGCAGTCGTGTGACCAAAGTTCCTGATGGAGCTGTCTTTGGGCAGCATTTGCACCGCTTTTGTATAGCAATAAAGCCTTATCAGAAACATTTCATAGGAGGAAAAGATGCAAACACTTTAAATGGGATGAAGCAGGGAGGGATTTTATTTTATGTTTCTGTGGGGTGGGAGGGGAGTCATTGACATTGTCCCAAGCCAGAGGCCAGATAGTTAACTTACTGTAATGCTGAACTGTCTTAAGAAATGGGAAGTCTCTGCATTCCAGTGAATTGCTCAGTGCTCTCTCCTCTGGAGACGTGACAATTCACTGCAGGATCTTGGGTCGTTTAGCAATTGGTCTCTTCTGTCCGAGCCATCAAAATTCAACCTCCCGGATGTCGTCCTCTGTTGGCTGGAGAGTATGCAAAGAAGGTAGCATGTTGTTTGCCAGCTAAGAGGATAATGATCCACTGGACTGCTGCCATGCAGGAACAAGAGCAGATATGGCACAAACAGGTTATCAGGTGTTTGCTGGCTTTTCGGAGACTAATGTATTTTCAGATTATTATGGAAATCCGTTTCTGTTTGTTTTTTGTTCTGTTTTTAAAGTTTTTAATGGATGCAGGAACAGCAACACTTTTGCACTTTGTACCTAGTGACAACATTGGAGAATGAAATGGCCCCAGCACAGGACTCCTGCTGTTACTCCACAGGTAGTCGGTCATGGAGAGATTTTGGGTGGGGACTTACTGCTCCCATGGGATAGTAGAAAACAGTATGGAGAAATGGACTACGCTTCAAACTGCCTGGGAGCAAGGTCAGTTAAAGGTGTGTACTTGACCCTGGAACACAGGATCTTCTGCATAGGCTGAAGGACCTACTCCTGTAAAGACTGTACCAGTTTCAGACACAGGTCTGCACTGATCTGTGCTGGCCTCTGCAATGAGCTTGTTCCCAGACTGGACTTGTGCACTTAGGTCATACGGGTGTAGATGCTGGGCCACTTACAGAACCAGGCTCAGGCTGGTAACAGCAGATCGCCATGAACAGTGCTCATTCTATACCCCTGTAGTCTAGATGCAGAGCTGGGCCTGCTTTTGTGTGTAAGCTGTATGCTGAAGTCCACCTGTCCAATGTTAAATGCCGCTTATTTTATTAGTCCAAGATCTAAGCTGGAAAATCATTCACTTTGGAATAAAAGCATGAAGCTTGACACATAGGTAGCCAAATAGCTTATTTTCAAATATATTCTCACTTGTGCATAATGAGGGACTTTACCCTGTGAGTATGAAAAAGTACCTCACACAGATCTGTTGTTATGAGCAAAGGCATCCTAGCCAGACTTCAGTCATTTTAAAAAAAATACTTTATTTTTAACTGTGATATGTATGTAGTGCATATGAAATTTTCTTAACTGTATTGAGAAGGGGGTGTGTGTGAGGGAGTGAGATGAACAAAATGTTTTCACTGTTAGAGTCAGTCTGTTCTGCTGGATCAGTACCCGACGGTGTCGTACCCACAGCACAAGGCTATCATTATATGCCCAAAGACAAAATATTTTCATTTTTGATCTTGGGGAAAACAGAGAATTTCCTTTGTTCGAATGTCAGATACAGAGGTTACAGTGCAGAAAGTAGGATGAGATCACTGTGTGTGTCTTGGAAGCTCATGTGCTAGGGTTGTGGGCCACTTGTATGCTGCTGACATAGCTGTGATTTCTCTCAGCTGCAATTACTTGGTAAGCTGGTGCTTTCATGGCATAGCACTGTTGTTCTGGAAGTCTTCTCACTCCCTCCTTGTAATATAAAATAAATAATTTAAAGTTACATTGTGCTGGGACGAAAATCTCACTCTCTGCCTGCTATTTAGAGGTCAGTCCCACTCTTAGCCAAGATTTTCAGAAATGATTGGTAGTTTTGAGTTCCTAATTGGAGACGCATTTAAGTCTTAACTTTCAGATGATTGATGCTAGACATTTTCTGAAAATCAGGTTCTTTTCAGGGTGTTCGGTAAATGCCCACAAATGATACTATGAAAACTGAAAAATCATTCATCAAATACCGTATCAGTGCACCCGATTCCAGCAGTTGATTGAAGACCATGTTTGGGTTTCAGTCCCATTAAATACCAGATGATGATAATAGTTTTCTTCAGTCTGTTCCCATTCACAGTTCTTGCCTGTAATGCTTGCAAGTTCCATCATGCTACGATTATGACTAAGTATAGTCTGTTTAGGTTTGAGAGATTAAGGGAAGACGTCCATAATGGGCGGAGTTTGATCTTTCTCTTGTCTTGATACATTTTCAGCCACCTTGGTAAACAGATAAATGATCTTTGCATTAGATTACATCAGAGAGGTCCTTTTTCAGATCTTTTTGGAATGGTTTAAGAGGCATCTGTGTTAGCTTAAATCACCTTGAGCTGTGCTTCAAGTCATGCTGGCTGATGTTGCAAGAATGCTGATTAGTTGTGTCGATGTGATCTGTTCATGGTGTCTTGGTTTTTGGGGCAGTAACCTCCACCTGAGAAGTGGTACGGAACAGCTGGCAGCAATAACATCATGGAACATTTCAGAGGGATATGCGAGGACATGTCTATCTATGCCTTTTGTTGCAAATTTTAAACTTGTTCATTAGCTTTTGGCTTTGAGTCTATAAATTTAAATGAAAGCTTTAATAATATATTTAACACATATCCAGTAAGCAGATCTAAAAGCATAGTGTAGTTACTGAGGGGCTCGTTATCTGAAGTTCATGAATTTAATTGCTTGTGTCCAGTTACTTCTGTGATAAGATATCTTATCAGCAGTTAAATGGATTCATAGATACGCACAAGCTTTCTTGCTTTTGTGACAGTGAATGATTCCTCCACATTTGGGATTTAAGCTCCAAATTATAGCTCATGGCCCCATTGCATTGTTCTTCACACCAGCCAACAAACTGATCTAGAAAGTTTCTCATCCCTGATAACTTGGAGTTTGCAGTTCAGAACAGACCTAGGGTCAGGTGATGGTTTCCTTGCTTAGCTCAAATGATTTTATAGGCAAACTGTTCATAAAATTCTTGTTGTAAATTTGAACTTCCTTCTCTCTGCTGTCACAATGGATATGTATAGATTTAAGGGTTCCACTGTCCCTAGTCTGTGGCTTGCAGTTCTCTTTCAGTCCTCATTGCTGTCTGAACTTTCTTCCTGGCCATTTTAGGCTACTGCCAAGAGCTCTGCATGGCAGTTGGGCTTCTGACTGCTATTCTGCTTTCAGCTGACCTTAGGATAAATAGTTGTTTTAAACACTGATTGAGGTGATTGAGCAGTTGAGTGAACCCCATTCTGTAACTCATGTCATGCCATGTGCAGTGGCACATCAGGACACAGTTTGACTGCTGAAGGGGTTTTTTTTGCACCAGAAGTGTGCTATCCTCTCACTGAATGAGCATTGTGCTCAAGGTTGGAGCAGACATATTATCTACCAAAGATGGATTTACTTGACCCTGTGGTATCCTTTAAAAAAATCACAGTCTTGTTAAGATAATTGGTCAGAAAGCAATGAAGACTAGACAGAACTTATATTCAGCCTTGTCTTTCCTCGTTTATATGCAGTATTTTGAATCTGTCCATATCTATATGGTATATATAATTTTACTTTTGACTATGTACACTGATGAGTGTGTATATAGATATATATTTGCAATATATATTATTCTGTATATATTTATACACACACAGTTGGATATTGTAAGCAACCTGGTGAAGCGGAGACTGAGAGCACAATAAGCCTGATTTTTATATATGTACATGAACAGTAGCACGTCATGGACAGGCATTTGTTGTACAAGACCAAAACCAGCGGAGCATAACCTACGGGGGAAATGTTTCTTCTAGAACATCCTAGTTCAGTGATTTTACCCAGCTCGGCATTGACACGCCTGGATTACAGGGGGTTGGTGGCTTGTGCAGTGATCCGCGTTGCTGTTCCTGGCGCTGCTGCTGCTGCAGAGCACTGCCCGTCTGCTCCCCTGCTGGGAGAGGAGGAGGAATTGTTCTGCACGCTGTGCAGTTAAAAAGTGATCAGATCAGCTGACACTAAATACTTAAATCGTAACACATTTCTCTCTATCTGGTCGGATTGTGGACAAAATATGTTATTTTCAACAATACAATACAGCCCTTTTGGAGTCCTGTCATGATCAAGTCAGTTGACTGTTTTCAGCCATCTGAGCTGCCCTGTTCAGTACCAGGGTATTAAACTTGCCAAAAAAAAAAACAAAAAAACCCCCCGAAAACCTCACAGTTGTAGGGACTTGCAATCAGAAAAACCTTATGTTGCAGAAAGATCAGACGTAGCTAGTTTGGAGTCATGGAGGCATGATCTTATGGCAAGATAGTCAAATGGCTGGGATTAACGTTTTTTTGTTTTCAAATCAGACCTACTGTTTGTATTCTTTTATGTTGCTCGCTACAGGATTTTAATGCTAGATGCAGGGAGGACATAGTGCTAAGAGCAGCCTGGTGACTACATGCCTTTTTTGAATAGAGGAGAGATTTGGAGTTGCGTTCTTAGGTTTGAATTCCCTGGCTGTCACAAAGAGGTGTGATCCTCTCTAAAACTGTATCCAGGCAGGAGCATGTGAACCAGCTCAAAATTAAAGTTTAAGTGAGATAGTCCTTGAAGGAGAGTGATCAAGTGAAGGTATGTAATTGTAGTTTATTCAACAGTTTCACCAGTCTTTTAACAAAATTTCTTAATAGAATAAAAACAGTTCAAACAGATAAAGTCCCAATTATTCATCTGGATAATATGTCCTCAACAAACCCAGCAAAGAATAAATTTCTTTAGTGTCCCAAGGTCTTATTACTTTTTACAGAGCTTCAGCTGGCAAACAGAATGAAAGGCCAGTGGGTGCACAAATTAAAAAAGAAAAAGAAAAAAAGAAAAACAGCGTTCCCCTCAATACCTAGTCAAAAAGACTCGGGCGTCCCAGTTTGCCAGTGGAAAGGTTTTGGATACAGCTGCATCGCACAGGTGGGTGGAAGTTAAGGGGAATTCCTAAATACACACCTAAAAGAAAAAGATTTAAATGGTTTCATTGTCATCTACTGGTATCATAAAATCCTTTTTCAAAAAAATAGCCAGTGAACTATAATTTAAATCATTATTTATCAGTGGCATAGCTTAGACGTAGCAGGAGACCTTGCTGCCTGTCACGAAAGGTTTACACCGTGGTGTACACTGTGTTTCAGTCTCAGCTTAATCCTTCCAGCCAGAAGCGCCTTGATTTCTCTCCTGTCCAGTTAGAACTGTACGTGAAATACAGTTTTGGGGTCTATGGTCCTGTGCTAGGGCTTTTTAGTCTTTTTCCTCTTTGATTGCACATTTCTTCTGACATTCTTAACTCTCTTCAGTAGTATTTTAGTCAGTATTTAGTGGAAAGGTTTTTTAGTCTTCACCTTCCGTAGTACTAAGCACTGTCTTATTGCAATGATAATCACAGTAAAACTGAAAGAGCCTCATTTTCTTCAGATGTCCAGTTTATCTAGTAGGGAAAACAGCTGTTGTATAGCAGAGACCCCCTTATTTCTGCAAATGTTGTTGAAGGCCAATCTGGTTTGCCAGTAGTTGTGAAAAAGGTGCAACAGCTTCTTGCAAGTACTCTGATACTGACCATGCGATTTGATGTCCCTGGAGACTTTACAAGGGAGAAAAGTCCTGCAGCCTGACTGCCAGATTAAAAGCAATTATTCTTGATAAACAAGATAATTTGATTTTTTGCAGTGTAATATTTAACTTTTTTGATACATATAACAGCTCATCTTGCAATTGGTAGTCATTTAAAGAATAGATTTTCTTCTCTTCCTGTTCTTCCCAAAGCAATGATCTCACTCTGAAACATGCTTAAAAATTATAAACAGCTGATTTAGCCATTACAGCAGGTTTTGCTGTGATTAGAAAAAATAGACAAAATGAAACCTGGTGTTTACAATGGCATGTTAATTTTGTTTGTTGGGTTTTTTTTTTTTTTTACCCCAGCATCAGTTCTCTGTGAAATCCTATTCTGACACTTACTTTGTTGTTTTGAAAGCACCTGTATCTCCAGTTAAAAGCTCTCACAAGCAAACATAATGCACTTATTTATTTTTTTTTGCCAGTCCCAACTTTAAAATAAAACATTTTACATGGTTCTCTATGAAGTGACATTCGATTTTTTAACCTCATTCCTGTCCCTTAATGCTAGGGGAGACATTGAGAGGGCTGCTGTGTAGTATATGCAGGTTCATGAGTTAGAAGTGTAGCTGTGGGCTTGTGGTGCAGTGGAGTTTTTCTCTGGTTTGGACGTCACAGGCCATTAAAAAAAAAACATTTGAAAGTTATTCGCTTGCATGGAGAAAACCTTACAGCTTTCTGTTCAGAGTGCATGCGGCCTTTAGTTTTTAAAAAAATGCATGTTACATAGGAAAGAAGAGAGGAAAACGGAGAGGTGTACTCAGGGGTGTGCATCTTTATGAAGTCATATCATTCAAGGGCTTACTATTAATTGGCTTAAACCAGGTCAAGTTACGTTCAGTACTGTACACAAAGTTCACAGTAGCCTCATAACTGTAAGTTAATGATGCTGCACCCTTCAGAGAGTTTTTTTGAAAAGTTGTTAATATTTATTGCAGAATACATTTCACCGTGTTGTTAGTTTCTGGCTTCTCATTGAATATTGTGTTATTCCTTTTTTTTCCAGTCTTGTCCTAACTTGCACGGTTTCCTTAATCAGTGTGTATAAGGATTTATTTAAACCTTGTTGCTCAAACCACCATCTAATCCATATGGGTGTGTAATATGATTGAAGCTAAGCTTCAAAGGATTTAGTTTCATTTTCAAGAGCAATGTAGGCAGTGAAGAGCTGAAGGCTCTTGGAGGGCTTATTAAACTAAAACTTGGGCTTTGGAGGCTATCAAGTGTATTGATGTTGAGTGCAGCAATATATATATCTTTAAAAAACCTAGGGCTTAAACAATTATTTGTAAATGTTCTCTATTTGATTCAATAACCAACTAATCAGGTTGCAACAGGATTTTTCTCTTTGCTGAGATTAAATTTGAGTTTGTGGTCCTTTGCAAGTGTGATCTGTACCTTTTCTTTTTCAGATCAGACTCCTTCAGAGCCCATGCATTCAGAAAGTGGAGCTAGAATAGCATACAGTTATCTTTAGTTGAGCAGAATACCTTGCTGCTAGCACATGACAGAAGAAGGGAAAGCGCTGTGTTTTGTAAATGGTTAGTATAACCTTTGTGAAGTGGGCTAAGAGTGACTCGTGTGTGGTTTTTTCCCTTTTCTTAATAAATGTGTCATCTTGGCACAGTTTTTATTTTATAGATTAGGAGTACTTACACTGTTACTTTCTTCTTCCAAGCAAGAAATGCTTTTTGAAGGAAAAAGAATTACAAGCTCTACAACAACCCAAATGCACTTGTAGCTCATTGAATTTTAGGAGACATACAGTGTTAAATATGATACCTTGAAGAATAGGGTTGCACCAGTGCGTTCATCGAGTCAAAACTGGGATGTACCACATGGCTATTGTGAGCTCTTAAGCACATTATTTCCACAATTACTAAATTTTAAAATAATTTGGGATGGAGTTTGAAGTAGTAATTTTACCTTTGCATGACCGCTTGCAAAAAGAAAATTCCTCTGTTCAGGGGAACCATGCATTGTTAGTTTAATTACGGACAGTGCCTTAGCTTATTTACAGAATTATGCATCGTCGTTTCTATAGCACTTAGAGGTGATGAACACTTTAGAAGTATGCAGTGTATTAGACCATTTTTGAAATTCAGTTCAGTGAAAATTTAAGATTCTTTGGAAAATGGCTTTGATGCAATTCTTGCTGATTTCATAACGGCTGACATTTCCATCTTTATAGGGAATACTGTTTTCATACAAGTGAGAAAGTGATTTTCATCGAGTAGTGGTTTCCCTCATAGTAGCTACTGAGAAAATGCCAGCTGATAAAAAGTTTTGGTAAACCTAAGCAGGCATTTTCTGTGTACATTACAATTACATATAAACTTTCTGACAAATTTGCAGAAAATAAACAATTTGGCTCTCTATGCTAGCTTATATCATCTAAAACTCACTTACCTCATTCCTAAAAGGGCATTGTGGTGACCAGTCTGACCTCCCTATTAATTTTTGTACAAAAATTAACTCTATTTCTTAGTGACTGTTACCTGTCACCTTTCACAACATAAGCATAAAAATGTTAGTGAAATATGCCTATATGTAAAATGTATTTTTATATTTGATGCTGATCAGGAGAGAAGATTCCTCCTCTCCCTGAAGTTGTGGGGCTTTTATAAAAGACAGATTCTTCCCCATCTGTTTTTTATTTTATCAAATTGTTTGAACAGATATTAACTATTAAAAATCTTTTATCATATAATTTTGATGCTCATAGCTAGTTTTTCAAAATTTTCTAGAAATTCTAGAAATGCTGTAAAGAATTTCCCATTGTTGGATTTTGAGTAATCATGTCTTTTGCAGTAAAACACGCTATTGCTAGATAATGCAGAAATGTCTCCTAGACTATGTATCATTAATGGAACTAAACTTGGAACGTGACTAACTCTAGGCACACCAGATGTTAATTGAAAACTACTCCTTGTGTGCAGCCTGGAAATACTTCTCATTAATTGGTAAGCCCACCAGAATACTTTGCCAAAATGCTAATGTAGCATCTGAGCCAGCAAACACTTGGGTGGCGTGACAATCCCGCGTGGCCGGGGGGACGAGGTGCACGGTGCCTGTGCACACGTGTTTGCTCTGTCCTGGGTAAAGTACTTACTAGAATACCTGTAAGTAGGACTCTGTGGATGCTGCCTCCATACGTGCTTTCATTTACGAAACGTGTATGGAAGAGCTGTCTGTGGTACTTATTGCACTTGAGGTTATTTGAAAGGAAAGCTGTGCTTCTCTGTTGCTAGAAGCCCTGAGCTGGCACCCATGGCGTTCGACTGTCACGGCGTAGCGGTGACTTTGCACTGTAGTTTTAACTCTTTTACTGCTCATCTCATTTTCAGACTAAGGCTCAAACACCAAACCGTGACTGACTTCCCAAGACAATCTGAAAAAATGACTTTATGTAGAAAATCACTGCTTCTTTTCTTACCTGAGGTTAAATGACATCGGTTTCTCTGGTACAGAGCAATGTGTTTTCTCTGTCCTGACCTTCTGTACATATCACAACATTTCCAGTGTAGTCTATTCAAACCGTTTAATAAGCAAACACACGAAATGGCTTTTGTTTTCAGTGGCACCTTATGAACCAGGGACAAATCCTTTTTAGGGGGTTTGTCATTTGTCTGAAACATGCCAGTATCAGTTAGAATAACAAAGGGCACTAAACTTGCCTTAAAGTGCATTGATCATATGTGTAATTTAAAATTCTGCATTCTTATTCTTTCAGAAACAAATAACATAAACCATTAATTACCTCATACTATAAATTTATGTAAATTGTTGACTGTAACATATGTATCACATGAATATGCATGTTAAAACATCAAAAGTTAAAAAGAAGTAGAGTATTTAGTAAGTAACATTATAAATTATAATAGTTCAGTGTTAAGTTCCTCCTATAGATGATTTGAAATAGAAATATTATCTTTGTAAAGAATATCTTTGCAATCATTTTCAAAGCAGCATTTTCTTTTTGCCTGGGACTTTGAACAGACTTCTCTCCTTTTTGCTTAAAATAGGTTGGCCAAAGCCAGGGCAGGGGAGTTCAAAGTATTGGGAAAGTATCCTTTGTTTCCTTTCAGAAACTTGTCTGGATGTGATGTGTATCAAGATTTATAATTAATTTGTAATTAATTTCCATTTATCGCACTCCATCATTCCCACTATTTCCCTTGTAAACCACTGAACAACAACTCTCCCTCAAAAGGAAAAAAACGCACCTGTCAGTTATCTACTGAAACTTCACCAAGAAAAGGCATTTGTGTTCTCTAAAAGATACCTATCAGGATACTGATCCTAGCTGGGATAGAGACTTTTTTTTTTTTTTACTTTAAGTTTGTCTCATTTCTAACACTTTAATACTTTACCTTTTATGGTACAAATCCACTAGCCCATCCTTCCCTGTCCCACCTTGCTCTGCAGCCGTCCGTCACGGAGATAAGGGGCAGGATCACGTCACCGTGGGAGGGAATAGGTGGTCTTTCTCCTACGCGGATACGTGCACGCTGTTTGCAGTTGTTGCTCTGACTAAAATGTCCCATTGGGTTTTTGGATATCTGGATGGCCTGTTCTGGTGATGGAGTTTACGACGCGCGGCCACGCTCCCGTGGTGCCGTGGCCCCTCCTTTCCGTCAGTGGAGAATTTGTCCCGTTTGCATTCCAGTTGGTGACTTTAATGCCCTTAAAAGAATAAACTGCCTGATTATCCCTAGGGCAAAAAAAAAAATCAGCAATAAGAATTCCAGATATAAAAACACCAGTGCCTTTATTTTAGTTCAGAAGGAGTAATTTCTCCTCATTCCGGCTTTGGAACCACGTCATTTTTCACCCGCAGTTGCCCGGGAGGAAGAGAGGAGGAGCGGGATGCACAGAAGGGTCCCATGCCACCGTAATGATTTTAAAATGCTCCGTTGTTGTTCCGAGTGCCTTATATCCCTGCAGATTCCAACCAGAGGTGTTTCTGTTCATCGTGCTCTTCTTCCTTTCTTGCCTCCCAGACTTCGTAGCTGCTTTTGCCGCGTATCGCATCCTGCCTGGCCGCGCGTGGGAGCCTCTTGGGCTGCGGCGCGTCTCCCGCGGGCTGGGGGCCTGGGCGGGTTCCCCCATGGATCACAGAATTATGTCCAGGCAAAAAGACCATGGGCTACCTTTAAATATGCAAAGGGAACAGGTTCCTTTTTCTAAAGGACAATAGAAATAATGTGGTGGAGGCTAGTGCAACAGAGTGTTTGAAAAGGAGTAGTAAAGATCAATTTAATGTACATCCTGCTAACTGTCTGTTCAGAATGTTTTATTGATATCCAAATAAAAACTGTACGTCGAGTTTGCCCTCCAAGTGTTAAAAATAAACTATGCTTAAAAGCTCCTAGGAAATTGATTATACATAATTTTGTGTTTAAATATAACTAATATTTAAATATTTAATTATTATTTAATATATAATTTAAATTAAAAAACTCATTTGTCAATGTGGCATGTAAATATTTTCCCCTTATCAAATATAAATACTCCTCCTCTGAATTTTTGGTTTTTTTTCATGAAAATCAAATTTTCTGTGAAGCAGTGAGAAATACTTGAAAAGCTGCTCTCAAGCTTTTTCGTTTTATAATTATTCGTACACTTAATAGCAGTAAGATATCAGTGTAGCTGAAAATGATGGAAACATTAAAACATTCTGTGTTCAACTGCTATAAATTGGCGTTAGACTTTGCTCTGGCCGTTGAGTTTGCTGCAAAGCTGGTTGTGCAGTTTGGGTCTGTATTTGAGGGTCGTTGCTCTTAGGTCGGCTCCTGCTTAACTCCGCAGCGTTTCATGTGGAAAGAAATACAGATTGGTGGGTCCTCCGTAAATCAGAGTTTCTAAACGCGTACTAATACGATAACTAATAGGGGTCCTAAGATCAAAATATCTGTTTGACTGAAGTGTTCTGTTACACGTCTCTTGCTCGTAGGTTGTTCAGCTCGTGACGCTGGCGTTAGCTGTGCGGGTGTTGGTGGTGGGGTCGTGCGTGGGCGCTGTCCGGGCACGATGCCTTTGCGTGCGCCGCGGGGACCCGGCCCGCGAGACCGGGAGCAGGGGTCTTGCTGGCCCCTAATTACTGACCGTGAGTGTCCGTCTGGCGTCGGGAGTCCTTAAGCAGTGAAAACCTTCCGTCCTCCCTTCTCCTGGTGCCGCCGGGCTTCCCGTGCGGGCTCGGTGCCGCGGCAGGCGGGACTCTCCCGAGCCAGGGCTCGTGCTGGGAGCGGGGAGCCGAGGACCCCGGCCACGTGTTCACCCTTCGCCGCAGGGCGCAGCTCCTGCCTCCGCTGCCTCCCTTGCAGGGGCCTCCGCGGAGGTGTCCTGGAGCAGGAGCCTTGACCTACTCCCCTGTTTTGTAGCTGTTTTCACGGTGTTCCTGGGAGCGTTGGCTTTTTCCTGTAGTTCTGCTTTGGGTGAGGTGCAACCAGCCCGGTGCGGCCACGGGACGGGAAAGTCTGTCAACAGGAGAGAGCTCGTGTTGGAAACCACTACTGGGGTTTTAAGGGAGAAAACCATTTCTTTCGCCAGTCTTGTCGGTGATTAAAGTGCAGATTCAGAAGAGAGAAAAATACTTCCATTTGCTTGCTGTGTCTGAGATCTTTTCCATGTATTTTTATAAATTCTCCCCCTTCAGCATTCTCTCCTCAGTCCTTTCCTCTGCTTGCAGGCGGGCGCCGGGGTTTTCTGCCTTCCTCAGCTCTCCGCGTTCGGTTGTTGCTGTAAACTTCTTCACCTTAAACCTATTTTTCCCAGAGCGGCTGGGTTTGCATGTAGTTTCTTACGGGGTGAGCGTGCACCTTCCAGAGCAACGTGAGCCTTGGTACAGATAAAAAAAAGCAAGGTACTGGGTGCACGGGCGAAGCTTTCTGAACAGGCAGGAGTCATTTGTGACCCACTTTACAGGGCTCAGATACGCGAACGAAATGGCTTGTTCTGGTTCTTTACATTTTAGAGAAAATACTATTTTGCTACAGTATAAATACCTTGTTGCCATTTTCCGTAGTTAGTAAGCCGTGCTAGTTTTCAAACCCAAAAGAGAAAGGAAAAAAGTGTTCAATGGTGTTTCTCGTTTTAGCATTTTTCCCAACAAGGCTGATGGAAAATAAGGTCACTGGTTTCTCATTTCTGTTCCCCGTCCGTTTCTGTGTTTGCCTTTTGTATCCAAACGGGGTTTCGCAGTGTCTGAATTTAGAGGAGCAGCTTCAGTTGAAATGTAAAGTTTTATAGAAATCTTTTTCTCGATCTGATATTTTGTAAATCTTTTCTTTAACACAGCCCCAATATTGGCACTAGATCAATTTGGCAGTGCTTAAGACAGTCGTCATATATATATATGTATGTATGTGTGTGTATGTATATATATGTATATATATATACATATATATTTATATATGGAGTGGGTAATATGTATTATTGCAGGTTAAAATATCCATGCTTCTAATGATGTTTTTTATTATAGGGTGTATCTGCTCAGACAAACTGAGAAACTTCCTTTTCACACTATGATTTTGCTAATTCGGAAGGACGCCATGGTTTAACTGGTTAATTTGCACTTAGTGTATTTAAAATGATAGGAATATCCAGTATTCCTTGCCACCGTGTTTTGGCCGACATTCTGCTGCATGAGGCTTCTGGAGTCGCTTCCGCAGGGCTTTCTCGCCACCTCCGTCGGCCGCTCTCCCTTCGGGACTAGGCTGCAGGTCAGACTCGAGCGCGTTGGGAATGCCGGGCTCGACTGTTAGCGCGGATCCCTGGGCGGAGCGCTGCCCGCCCCGGCAAATCCCATTGCCGCCGTACGCGCCTGAAACGCTTCTTTAAACTAAAAGCAAAATGTTTTTTAACCAATTAATTAACTCTGAGAGAGCTGGAATGTTCCAGTGGCTGCAGAAATGCAGGTCCGAGCCCCGATTTCCCGGACGTGTCTCTAGGAGAGGCGGCCTCCAGCCCGGGCTGGCGCGGAGCACGCAGGCGCCGCGGGCAGGGGCAGCTCCCGGCTGTGCCCAGGCTGCTGCTCGCGGGCCCGTGCGCGGGGCCACTGCTAGCGGAGAGAAAAGCCCGGCGGGAGCCACCTCGGCAGCCCTGGCGTCTCCGCTGCTGCAGGGCTCAAGCCCAGGCCTTGAGGGGTGGGAGCTGGGACCTTCCCGGCCCCTGGGAGCGTGTGATCCTCTAACTCCTGGTCCAGCCGGGGGAATCGCCCTACAGCCGTGGAGGGAGCGTGGCTGGGGCTCTTGGTATAGTCTAGAGCCAAATTTATAGTGCTCAACACCCAAAAGCGGGCCCAGATTTTCGGAATCGCTCTGCACCCGCGTTTCTCTGCTGTTCTAAAGATCTAGTCATCTTGCTTCGGTGTCTGGTGGGAGCTGAGTTCTCCTGAAAATCTGCCTGGTACCCTGAGCGCTTCCGGCACCTCCGGCCGTCGCGCTTTCCAAGGGGAAGGCTTGGCGGCGGAGCTTCCTCGCAGGCGCCCGGGCGGCCGGGCTCGAGAGCAAGCGTTGGGGCGGAATCTGCGCTTTAAAAACAAACAAAAAAACCCCAAAACGGTGGCGGATGAGTGAGATGCACTCTGTATAGCAATAAGAAATACTCGCCTGCGAGGGAGGTGTCCCGAGACTGCCGTAGCTGAGGCACCGGTGACGGCTGGTGTATGAGAATGGGGCTGGCATGGGAGGGTCTCCCAGGGAGCAATCCTGAGGGATGCCCGGGGGGGACAAGTCCGGGGGGGTCCCAAAATTCAGTCTTAGCTTCAAGTGGCCTTTCCTCTAAATTGGGAAGGGGGTGGCAAGGGGGGGGGTTGCTGAATTGGGTTAATTAATTTAGTGCAATGATGTAGGGGAGCCTTTTTTCTCATGATGCCTACTGCCCTTAAATGTTGAAACCGGGTCTTTGTAAGCAATGTCTGTGTATCTATGTGTATATATGAGGGACAAATTTTAAATTACTGCCTTTTTCCCTGTTTATTTTTCTGAGTAATTCCAGATGTACTTTAGTCTCTCTACTGTCAAAACTTTTATATTGTAAAACTGATGCTGGTGGCTTTTGGTTATTTTGGTTTTTGTTTTTGTAAAAAAGAAAAAAAAGAAAAAAAAGAAAAAAGAAAAAGTGAGAAAAAAAGTCTGCATCTCTCTATGTTGTCAGTTTTAGGCTGTAAATTCCAACTATCAATAAAAGCTCAAAATTCACGTGACAGTGGTGGACGTCTCCATCCCGCAGGCCCGGCGGAGCCTCGGCGGTGCTGCGCCCTGCGGGTGACGGGTGCTGCGGGCTCCGGGGGGCCGCGCAGGACGCCGGGGCTCGGCGGCACCGCTGCCCCACGCAACCTGCGGCTCCGAGGCTCCAGGCTGTCCCTGCTCCAGGACGGGGGGAGCAGGGCGGCAGACGGCACCAGGACCACGTGAAACGGGCAAGGAAAACGCTGAGGGATGTTGGCCTTGTGCCCTGCAGCTCCGCAGTTCCCCCTGCGGCTCTCAGAGCTGTGGGAGACTCGGGGGTCTTCTGCCACCACGCACGAGGCCTGCAGGCCCCCAGGGCAGGGACGCGGGTGCACCAAGGCTCGCTGTTGCTGCTGCAGCCCCTGAGAGCCAGCAGAGGCTAACGGAGCTGGTTTTAAAAACTGTGTATCGCTGCCACGGGGACAGAGCAGATAAACGCGACGTTCTCATCCGTCCTGTCTGCCAGGAGACTCGGCGAAGCGACAGGGCGGCCCTGAGACGAGCTGGGCTTTGCTCTTACACATGCACTGGCCGCTCTGGGAGCTGCTGGGCATCAGGAGCAGTTGATGGCAGGACTTCCAACTGCAGGCTGTAACTGAAACCTGCCTGATTGAAACGCAGCCCTGGCACGGCAGATCTGCACGGTGCTGCCCCAGGCAGCGCTTTCACGTGCCCTGCTTTGCCGGCTGCGGTGCGTGGGCGCGTGCGGGTGTGTGCAAGCCCCTTGTGCCTACGAGGACGACGTGGCAGCGTGCACGTGGGTCTGCCGGCCCCGCAGGGCAAGCGGCCACCGCTCGTGCCACCAGCCCAGCTCTGCCCCAGCTCCAGCCTGTGAGGCCATTGCAAACCTGCGCTGCTGGGCTTGGGGTTCTTTCATGGTTACAGGAGTTGCTGCAGACTAAGGCCGTTTTCAGCAAGCACCGGCAACTCGTTATGGTAACGAGCTGCTCAGGGAGCACCAGCAGCTTGTGAGTGTGACCAGCACGCGAAGGCTTAACCTGGCCCAGCCTTCTGGGGCTGCTCCGAGGAGCCCTGACTGCACCGGGCGGGCGCGCGGGCAGGTTCTGCATGCCCAGGGCTGAAGCAGATGGGCACAGCACCTAGGCGCTGCCTTTCGAGGTGAAAAATCCTTTTTACATGGGCAGCAGTTCATCTGAAAACATTGAAAGAGTCTTTTAATATTTTGACATTTGCAGCTGCAAAGGAGGGTGTGTGTGTGTGTGTGTGTGTGTGTGT